>CM076569.1:436602204-436719704 GCA_034641835.2 Pinus albicaulis
TATATACAAATACCTCGCATATGCACTCTTTCAACCCCAATTACAATAATTTTTTATTTTTATTTTTAATTTATAGATTATGCCCTTTCTTTATCATGGACATTAATCCATGGTATTGACTCATAGATTACAACTTGATTGGGTCATGTTGTATTCTTGACTAGTTCAACACATCACCTTATGTTCATAATGTCTTGCGAGCCTCATATTATGCCTATATCCTTTCCTTGGCTCCTTCTACATATGGGGACTTAACGAAATTTTTTTCTCCCTTCCATCCAACCTTGCTCTCAACATCTTCTTTACTCCACTAGTACTCATTCAAAACTCTTCAAATGTTCAATATTCAATGGTGCCAAGATCCCTTCAATTCAACTATTTAAATGTTCGTGCTTCTCATATGCCCAATTCCACGAACATGAGTTTAACATCTTAATATGTTGGGTCTACTGAATATTAGATGCACTTCACAACAATCCTTGGTACAAGCGATGAATAATGTCTTATCGCTTCAGGACTACATCCTTCTGGTCGTTCCACTGCCATTTTTCTTTGATGCTCTGCTTATTTGATGAATCTATGTTCTGACATAGGACCCACTTGTCCACATTTGGATTTTCCACATGTCTAAGTGTTGTGCAGGTAAATCTCCTTTGCGAACAGAGGTGATCCCTCTAGCCCTAGGGTGGGTCTAGTAGCAAGTGGACATGCTAATGTGTCAATTCCTAGTTTATGAATGAAACTGATTTGGGATAGATGTCCTACCTTGGTTCCAACACAGTTGTCATAGCTATGGCAGTAGTCTCCTGATCTTTGTCGTTACACGTCGCGGTCCTTCAGCGGTGGTACTCAGGTGCCTACACAAGGATTAAAGCATGATAACAACATACGAAACAATACTTGCATTCATAACTATTTAATTGGTCAAGGAGAACTAAACGTATTGCACAAGATTAATCATATCAAACACGAAACGGGAACCAAAACATCAGTCATTTATTAATAAGAAGAGAAAGAGTTTACAACCAAAAGAGCCTTGACGTCACAACCTCCTTTAGCGAGTCCAGTCAAAACGCATCTCAAGCATTCATCGGGGAATTGGACTTGGCGAGGAAATAACCCTAGACTCTCTCTCGACAATGGGTCTCTCTCTGCTCTATCTCACATGAACTATATTAGACTGTTCAGCTATTCAACCATTTCAGCTAGCTGCAACTATGTGAGAGAGATGTATTTATAGGAGAGGAGGACGAGGTTGGGATTCCTCATATGGTGGAAGGGAAGCCTTATCCTTTGGGAGGTTGCTCAAATGTAGGAAACAAGAAGCCAAAGGAAGATGTTCGACATTATTTAGTCGAACAAACCATGCTGACTCCGCTCACGAAGTGGTTAGGAGTGGAAAATTCGCTTCTATTTTAAAAAACTTTCCAAAAACAGCTCGGCGCTGGCAATCCACTGAGACAAAGCGCCAATGGGCACGAGGCCATAACTTCCTGCCAGCGCCGACCCAAATTCATATGTTTTTGAGAGCCTGCTCTAGGAATAGTCAACAGAGGAAATGTTCTTCTCATGGCAAGGGATGCAATGAAACTTTTTGAAAGGCATGAAAATATACAGAAGTCACAGAAATAATCCTCCAATGTTCCAG
Source organism: Pinus albicaulis (assembly GCA_034641835.2). Lineage (NCBI taxonomy): Eukaryota > Viridiplantae > Streptophyta > Pinopsida > Pinales > Pinaceae > Pinus > Pinus albicaulis. Next base: position 436,603,853 of record CM076569.1, read on the forward strand.
ATGGGGATTGCAAGGACGGTGACAAAACGTTGTGTAACATATGCCCCCTAAAGCATGAGTTCCGAGAGAGAGGGAGGAGTGAAATTATTTATGAGAACGCGTTCAAACCAAACACTGTCGTCGAAAGACCTGCAAGTACAAGTACAATTGATATCTCTGATACATAACATGTGGCATGGGCACAACCATCCATAATAGAGTACATATAAAATTGAGATATGAGGTATGGACGCAACCATCCAGCAAGAAGGATCAATAAATAGACTCAGGTATGGTTACAACCATCTAATCAAAAGAGTCATGCATATAGTCATGATAAACCAAAATATGCCACAGTTTGGATTTTATCATACAAAAACCAGGGTCTTGTGCTCCATCTCGACCCGAACAAGTACAAATTCAAGCATGCGAATAAGTGATTTGAATTAATACATGCAAGAAAGTCACCTGAATACCATCCAATGATGAAAGTTGTTAACAGGCATGAGAGAAACCACCCATAATGATAATGGTTCTCAAGGTACAATAAGTACAATCCACGGAATGTGAACAATGATCTGGCGTCGAACATCTGCAGAATCACTCGATTGAAGACCAATGATGAGGACCTATCGTCAAATGCGAAGAAATTTCCATTGAGGCATGCAATCTCCAAGGTACCAGAAGGGAGTCTCTAGATCAAATTCTTAGATAATGAGCTGAAATCGACAGGAAGTGACCTGGTTGAAGGAGGGCCATAATTTTTCCCACATCATCAACACAAGATAGAGGAATTTGATGCTTCTGGACTACATCCTTCTGGTCGTTCCACTGCCATTTTTCTTTGATGCTCTGATTATTGATGAATCGATGTTCTGACATAGGACCCACTTGTCCACATTTGGATTTTCCACATGTCTAAGTGTTGTGCAGGTAAATCCCCTTTGCGAACAGAGGTGATCCCTCTAGCCCTAGGGTGGGTCTAGCAGCAAGAGGACATGCTAATGTGTCAATTCCTAGTTTATGAATGAAACTGATTTGGGATAGATGTCCTACCTTGGTTCCAACACAATTGTCATAGCTATGGCAGTAGTCTCCTGATCTTTGTCGTTACACATCACGGTCCTTCAATGGTGGTACTCGGGTGCCTGCACACGGATCAAAGAACGATAACAACATATGAAACAATACTTGCATTCATAACTATTTAATTGGTCAAGGAGAACTAAACGTATTGCACAAGATTAATCATATCAAACACAACACGGGAACCAAAACATCAGTCATGTATTAATAAGAAGAGAAAGAGTTTACAACCAAAAGAGCCTTGATGTCGCAACCTCCTTCAGCAGGTCCAGTCAAAACACATCTCAAGCATTCGTCGGGGAATTGGACTTGGCAAGGCAATAAGCCTAGACTCTCTCTCGACAATGGGTCTCTCTCTGCTCTATCTCACATGAACTATATCAGACTGTTAAGTTATTCAACCATTTTAGCTAGCTGCAACTATGTGAGAGAGATGTATTTATAGGAGAGGAGGACGAGGTTGGGATTCCTCATATGGTGGAAGGGAGGCCTTATCCTTTGGGAGGTTGCACAAATGTAGGAAACAAGAAGCGAAAGGAAGATGTTCGACGTTATTTAGTCGAACAAACCATGCTGACTCCGCTCACGAAGTGGTTAGGAATGGAAAATTCGCTTCTATTTAAAAAATAAAATTCCAAAAACAGCTCGGCGTGGGAAATCCACTGAGACAGAGTGCCAATGGGTGCGAGGCCATAACTTCCTGCCAGCGCCGACCCAGAATCATATGTTTTTGAGAGCCTGCTCCAGGAATAGTCAACAAATGAAATGTTCTTCTCATGGCAAGGGATGCAATGACACTTTTTGCAAGGCATGACAATACACAAAAGTCACAGGAATAGTCCTCCAATGTTCCAGATGGGGATTGCAGGGACGGTGAAAAAACATTGTGTAACATATGCCCCCTAAAGCATGAGGTCTGAGAGAGAGGGATGAGTGAAATTATTTACGAGAACGCGTTCAAACCAAACACCTTCATCGAAAGACCTGCAAGTACAAGTACAACTGATATCTCTGATACATGAACATGTGGCATGGGTGCAACCATCCATAATAGAGATCATATAAAATTGAGATCTGAGGTATGGACGCATCCATCCAGCAAGAAGGATCAATAAATAGACTCAGGTATGGTTGCAGCCATCCAATCAAAAGAGTCATGCATATAGTCATGATAAACCAAAATATCCCATAGCCTGGATTTTATCATACAAAACCTAGGGTCTTGTGCTCCATCTCGACCCAAAAAAGTACAAATTCAAGCATGCGAATAAGTGATTTGAAGTCATACGTGCAAGAAAGTCACCTGAATACCAACCAATGATGAACGTTGTTAACAGGCACGAGAGAAACCACCCATAATGACAATGGTTTTCAAGGTAAAATAAGTCAATACATGGAATGTGAACAATGATCTAGCATCGAACATCCGCAGAATCACTCGATTGAAGGCCAATGATGAGGACCTGTCGTCAAATGTAAAGAACTTTCCATTGAGGCATGCAATCTCCAAGGTACCAGAAGGGAGTATCTAGATCAACTTATTGGATAATGAGTTGAAATCGACAGGAAGTGACCTGGTCAAAGGAGGGCCATAATGTTTCCCACATCATCAACACAAGACAGAGGAATAATATGACAGTGAATCAGGACTAAAAAGAGGATCAGAGGTTGAAAACTAAAAAGGAATATTCTCTTGAACATATCAGCGACACAACTCTGGAATTTGGTAGTATTTGACATCAAGGGATCTGAGGTCATGATGACATGGCAAAGAACAGATGAGAGGTCAAAAAAAATTACCCAAATTCATGGAGGCAAAAATGATGAAATGAGATATCCCCAACACGACGTGAATGCAGATGAGTGTCATGTTCAAGAGCGACATATGACGACACGACTGAGAACTGGTTCCATTTTCTCCCACCATTTTTGGTGAGTACCCCAATTATTTTTGGAAACAAGCTTGAAGTAGATAGCATATGCTTGTCATGTAATTTTTTCCTTCGAACAAATCCATCCTAATACATTTTACGAGCCCTAGGAAGGAGGAACTCAGTTTCGTCATGGTGACGATTTCCGATGTCATTTAGGTTTTAACGAATTTGACAAAGGAAGAACTCGACATATTTTCATGTTTAGAGAGTTTGAAAAGAAGCGGAAAAGAAAACTCCAACAGGTCCCTTTTCGTAGGTAGTCTCACAGATCCAAAAAGGTAGAAAACTATGTCTAAGAGAACCTCTTAGTCGCGATAGGCTAAGGTATTCCTTTTTCGTAAATAATCTATCCCAACCCGAAAAAGGGGTAAACATATACTAGGTAGATATCATTTCAGATCCTTTTAATGAGTTCAAAACGACAAGAGTCTCGACCATCTTTTCAATTTTCGAAAGTTAAAAAATAGCTGAAAGATGACTCCAAGGGTGACTTTTTTGTGTTTTTACCGAGTCCGAAAAATTATAAAATACAACTCTTCACTTCATCGTCATCACGTTGAGGACCCGTCGCTGCACAAAAGATGCACGTAAAACCCATTTTTTGAAATAAAATAGCAAAATAATCGAAAAATATGCTTCGACCTAATTATGGTTCTAAAAAGTTTATAAAATTCCAAAAAATGGTAAAAAATAAATTACTTTTCACTTTTACCTCTTGTGAGCACTTTTTTACCCTTTTTCACTGTGATTTTGGGGAGCTGATAACAGACAATCTGGAAGGCCAATCATGAATCCTTCTATTCTAGGTAAGAACTCAGATCCTTCCCTACATTTTGATATAATTTTCATTGCTTGCAACCCATTTTGTAGATCTATGGGGGGGGGGGATTTTGTGTAAATTAGGGTGCAGTGGTCAACGCGAGTTCTGGGCATAGACTCGCACCAACCTGTCTTAAAATCAAACGAGGGCACGCCACTTGGCACGACTATTTTTAAAATAGTCGTGCCAACTGCGACCATGATGTTTAGCTTGTAATTTCAACAAGTAAGCCCATTTTAAACACTTCAAAATAAAATTACTTAACTAATGACAACCATATGGATGTTTTTGTAGGTGTGAAAGAGAAAAATGGTGACCGAATGGAAAGAACGAGAAAATAGTGAAGAAGATGAAGAATCCATGGGAAATATGAGATGCATGGACGTTCTCAGGGACTGCGGGCTCAAGAAATTATTCATGGCACCATGTCTCAGAGCTCAACTGGAGCTATTGCAGTACTTGATTAGTGTCTGGGACACTGATCAGGAAAGATTTATAATTCATGATCATGAACTCGAGATTGAGGTCTCGTATGTTTACTTAATAACCGAATTATTGTGGAGGGGGGCAGTACCAATCCTGACAGGTACTCGGCCCACAATGGAAAACATGAGCATGGTTATCGACAGAGTGTGCTGAGGAGCATAGAAAGGATCCAAAAGCAGGAAGGTGGATATCCAAACCATTCCTGATTTGGCACTAAGAGTAGTGTTGCACACCATCACGCGAGCTGCTGGAGTTTAAGCTCCGAATGAGGCCACAAAAACACAGTTACTTCTTGTAGTAGATTGCATGGCACCAACTCTCTACAACTGGGCAGAGGCAGTAACAATCAACATAAAACGCCAGTTGAAAAAATGCAAGAATGGTAAGCTGTAGCAGTTAAGCTACGGGTCCATCTTGGTACCTTTCATCTTGGAACGGTTACCAATTTTTCAATGTCGAGAAGTGATAGTTTCGACACCACTAGCCCAAGAGCCACAGATGGTCTGTTGGGCGGTTTTAATGCCAAGATCGGGAGGCAGTCAACAGATGTCCGAGACCGGAGTTCTTTGAGTGCCTCCGTCGACAACTGACTGTCGTGGAGGACTGGCCCTATTCTAGCATAGACTTTACCGGTGATGCGTATCTCCCACTCCCAGCAGGAGAGGATTGGGATGAAGCATTGGGTAAGACTCATTTATATTTTGATGAGTATTATGATTTTTTATTATGTATGTTCTAACATTAATCCATGTATCTGAAGATGTTGGCCCAGAAAGACCTTCAGGCATGTCTACAATAGCACGGATAATTCCTCATGATTTTGATGTGGCCCCTCATGGTGAGGGAGGCGAGGAGGAGGAAATCATATGCAACTTGGAGGTAATCTCTCGTGGGATCCCGGACTATGCAAGATTTGATGATGTTCCTCGTGCGTACTAGAGACACACTGTAGGGGTGTCGAACCGTGTTCATCGCTTATTGAGATGGCTCATACAGGCAGTGACGTGCTATCATGAGTGTCATGCCGACTAGACACCTAGGATTTTATTTCCGCATATGTTTTGAGAGACATGATGTCTCAGGATTTAACCAAAATATACATATTTTTTGAATTTATGATGCATGTGGATGCAAACACTCGATACACACACACACACACACATCTATTTTCCCATATGAATCTTGTCATGTGATGATGATGTTTTTACAAATTACACAAATGTCTATATAATACAATATTGGCTACTGTATCAGTTAACGCATTCATTTGTCTAGGAATATGTTGATATGTAATGTAACCAAAATTTATTTCTAGTAAATGAACACACAAATACAGCCTTAATATGTAAGTAGTGACAATCTACATAATAAGCAACAACCCAATAGGAAGGAAAACACTCGCAAAGCACACCAGGTCAAAAAGGTTTCATTTTTACGCAAGCTTGAAAACAAAAATAAATTGTGCTTGGAATTGGTTTCATTTTTACACAAGCTTGAAACATAGATAAACTATGCTTGAAAAGTGGGCATACCCCCAACATGGTGACTCAATTCAAGGTACATGCCCCCCAAGCTTCAGTCCATTTACTGGACTGCTAGTTACGGAAAGGTGGATGGAGTGAAGGTTCAATTAGGAGATCAAGAGAAAGGCTCGACTAGGATTTGACGAGTTCGAATCAAAGACTCGAATTGAATGGGAACATGTTTCATTGTTTTAACGAGGTTGACACATTAAAATAACTATCCTCATGAGATATAGTTCATTATCTAACGAGGTTGACATAGAAGACAAACTATCCTCAAACATTTTGTTTCATTTTTTAAGGAGCTTGACACAAGAAAACAAACCATGCTCTATTGCGACAACTCATTATTTTGAATAAGAAGTCATGGCTTCTAAGAGGTGCTCATTTGATGGGAGGACAACATCTTGAAAATCGTGATCGAATGCCCCTAGTAGATGGTATGCAACTGCACGATCACTGGAGGAGGGCAACGAACAAGTGGCCACATAATTAACCTGCGGTGGAGAAGGTACAACCGCTGGATAAAGATCTGGAAAAGACAATGGTAGACCAGATGTCACATTAGGACCAAAGAAAGAAAGTTGATCAATGGTCATGATCCGACCTTCATGTGGAAAACATATCACACGAAAGAGGGAAGAGACAAGCGTTCCAATGGCATAAGCATAGTCGCACTCCAGGAGTAAATTTACGTCTATATAGACGGTTTTCTCTCCCAAAGTAATAGGCAACTTCAAAAGGATCCTTAACAGTTGATTGGTTCCTCTGTTAAAAGCCAACAGATTCTGTGTAACAGGCACAAGCGATGGAGAAACAAAAGCTTACCAAGTAGTTGAAGATATAATACTTACAGATGCGCCTTCGTCTATAATTGTGCCAGGTACGACGACATGTAAGGCATGTACTGTGATCTCAAAAGGCACATAAGAAGGAAGACAATATCCCATGAATCTACTCCAATCGAAAGAAGTGACCAAACTACTTGGAAGGGGGACCGTAGGAACAATATGGTCATCACTTTTTGTTACAGGAGCAAGAGGAGCATCCTCTTGGGCCACAAACGTTGGAACAGGAGGAGCACACTACTAAATTTGGCGGAAATTCCGACACCTGTTTCCGACGCTTTTGACCAAATGTCGGAAATTTTCCCAAATTTTTTCCATCCCGCCCGAAACCGTCGCTATACCGATGTCTATAGAAAAGTGTCGCAATACAGACACTTAAAAACGTGTCACAATTGCGACGTTTAAAGGAAGACGTCGCAACTACGACACCATGGCCTAAAGCGTCGCTATTGAGACGACTCTAAACGTCGCAACTGCGACACAATGTCTAGGTGTCGCCATTGCAACGTTTGGAGGCACCCGTCCTAATAGCGACGCCTTTTCCGCCGTCGGTATAGCGACAGTTATTTCGCGCTACATAAAAATACCAAACTTATATGCGTGCTACATAGAAATTCGAAACTTATATGCGCGCTACATAAAAATGATTTTATTGTTTCGTATTTGTCGCAATAGCTACATTAACGTTTGATATCACGCGCGCATTCGCCCTCTGCTCTTGCAGAACAACGTTTTCCCTGAGCATTCGCGCTCAGCTCTTGCAGAACAGCATTTGCCCTCAGGATTCGCCCTCAGCGTTCGCCCTCAGCTCTTGCAGAACAGCATTCGCCCTAAGCTCTTGAAAAATGGTAAGTTCTTACTGCAGGCCCTTCCTCCTATAGTAGGGTTGACTCTATTTGGGTTTTTTTGGTCAATTCCATTGGATTGTGTTAGACTGTAGGGTTCTCTCTAGATGTCAAGAATCAAGATTCAATACCCTCTATTATCTTCATCACCCAATACAAGATTTAAATTTTTCCCAAAGAAACGCTTATTAATTTGGCAACCATTATTTCTCCTTGCTTTAAAAACCCTACATTTAAATGAAAACAAGCATTGCATTTCAACTACAAAAATCTATTAGTGTTCAAATGTACATGTGTGCTACATTAACGTCTGATATCACGCGCGCATTTCGCCTCACTCTTACGAGCACCATTTGCCTGACGTTCGCCTCGGCTCTTGTGGAGAACCGACAGTCGCCTTCGACGTCGCACAGGCTCTTGCCGAACAACATTCGCCCTCGGCGGTACTTCTGAGCTCTTGCGGAACGACGTGCGCCTGGATTAGCCCTCATCTCTTTGAGCAGTCGCACTGCCATTCGCCCTCGGCTCTTGCGAGAAGCAGCCCATTTGCCCTCGACATTTGCCCTCCGGTCGCCCTCGGCTCTTGCGAACAACATTTGCCCTCGGCGTTCGCCCTCGAAACTCTTGCTGATGTCTAGAATAGCTCTCTGATATTTGAATGGTTGGTGTACTGGACCTTATCTATGGTAAGTTGACTGCATTTGGGTTTTTGGTCAATTCTGTTGAGTTGTGTTAGGGTGTATGGTTCTCTCTGAATGTCAGAATCAAGATTCAATACCCTCTATTATCTTCATCACCCAATACAAGATTTAAATTTTTCCCAAAGAAAACGCTTATTAATTTGGCGACCATTATTTCTCCGGCACAAAAACCCTACATTTAAATAAATAAACATTGCATTTTCAACTACAAAAATCTAGTGTTCAAATGTACATGTGTATCCTTGTGAGGGTATTCATCTCTACTTTCTGTTATCCAAGAATGTTAATGTGAATTATCATTCATATTTTGTGAGGATTTAGTTGCCTTGAAAAGGAAAAGGTAAATTATTTCCCATGGAGAAAAGAAAGATTTTTTCCATTTTTATAGGTTGTTTGAACAATAATTATGGTATGCCTTTCATATTATATGAGGTTAATTTGAATTCATGATTATTCTACATGAAAAATATAATTATATGTATGATGTCCTTCATCACTAATTAAAATTATAAGTTTCAATTTCCTAGACTCTAACTCATCCCGATGCTAATTCTAGGTTCTCTGGTGGTGGATCACTCTTCCATTGATTTCCTTTCCTGCGGATCTTGTCATGCTTTAAAGTCATCAATGATCACCTGCTATTACCGGGTATCCCAAAGGCTTTATAGTAGAACATGTTGTGAAAGTATGCTGTGCCTTAAAGTTATTTACATTTATAGCATCATTCCATGCTATCTGAGTTATATATCAAACAACATCGTATGCTTACCTTATGAAATTAGTTCAAGCAGTTTGAACTTGTTAGGACATAGCATATGAAGTTGTGTGATGAGTCCATATCACGAGTCTATTATGGTGAAAAAACAAGACACGTAATGATAGTTATTATGTTAACATTACTAGAAACATTTTAAAATTATCCATGCTATAAAGATGTCAAAATTCCAGGCATTAGGTATCCATACTAAGTAGCTAATAGATAATAATAATAATATAAAAAAATCACGACTTTATTCTTGAAATATGATTGTTACACATTGGTAATAACCTGATTCATGAGTTACTATCACCCAAAGATTGCAAAACAAACTTAAAATATAAATTAAACCAACATGAGAATCCGAAGCTAAAGGGTTTCTAAACAAAATCATACCATGACACAGCATTTTAGAGGCAAATTTGAATCCATCATAATACGTACAAAGGAAACTCGGATGATTTTCTTTGTGTTTACATGCTACACTTATTCTCTGTCTAGATATCATTTTTTAAATGGAACCATTAGTCAAGCCCACAGTCCTTTTTATGTGAAGAATTTCAACTCTGTTGAGCTCTTTGCCTCCCACCTCCATAAACCCCGATTACACGGGGTCTCGTCCCCCCACCTAGGGGGTCTAGATTCTCGCCCCTCGCGCTCAGGTCTTGGGGACTTCTGAGGATGTTTCCCTCACGCCCCTCACGTCCCTCACTTCCATTTGGTTATGGTTTCGTGTTAAAAGTGATGTGCCTTAGCACATATTTGAGAATCCAAGTGATTATTGGATGGTGACATGGTTGATCTTGATATATTCGTGCAGAAGTTGGATGCAAAGACTAGTGGGGCATTAACTTGAGCATTATGTCATTCGGTATGATGATATCATTTGATATTCATATGTTATGTTTTATGTTTTATGTTTGGGACATAACTTATTTGCGTTTAAGTTTTATGTTTGATTTTGAGTTATATGATTTAAACTCTATTTTGAATCTTGATATAATATCTTTGATATCTTAAACTTTATTTTCATTGTACATTGTTATGCATTACATTAATGATTATGTGATTACAACACAAAGCTTACATGCATGATTTAACGATGTATGTTTTAACTTTTTAACTTTTAAATTTGTTTCAATTATATGATTCGTATTCATCGTTTGTAATTTTATCATTTATGATTTATCTTTCATGATGCAAGTGTTATGATGACTGTATATACATTCCTTGCAAAAATATAGTTACATTTTAAATATTAAATTTTATAATTTTTATGACCAAGCGTCCCCCACGTTTCTGAAAATTGGTAGGGAGCTTTTGCATAAGTAGCTCCAGCGCTCATAATCCCCCTCGCTCACCTCCGAGGACTTGGTGGAACATATTGCCATAAAAATATGCAAACATATCATGATCTTGGAATTCCATTACATATGTATGTACCAATGTTCCATAATCTTCACCCATCGTAAATTTAAGAAATTCCATTGAATATCTGAATTATGGAGGAACTTTAACGCAATTTGGCTCAAAATACAGGACCATCTTAAACGTGAGGTGAATGAACTATAGATATTTGAAAAATGGTCAGTACCTTTTTCCTCTGGCCATGGGTCATATAGAATAATCCATCACCAAAAATTTGTCTTTGTTCATTTCTCACCTTGAAATTTGCAAAAAATCATACCTAATTAAACGACACTAAATTTGAAAGATATAATAAAAATGCAAGCTAGAAGTACCCTATTAATAGAAACCTTCCTACCTACCACCTAACTGAGATAAATTTGATTGAATAAAACATGATATTTCCTATGGAATTCAGTCCAACAACTTGTTAAATGTATGGGGCTAAATGTGCATTTGATTTCGAGGCTGTCCATGCGAAGAAGAAAAATGCGAGAATTATTGGAAAATCCCTTACATGCCACTTATAAAAACTACACGAAAAGGTCAAAAAATACTTAAGGCCTTTTAACTTAATTTGAATCAAAAATAGTAAAGCAGGATTAGTGAAAACACGAGAGTGGTGTGGGTGAACAACATAAATAAAAGTGAAGATACCTTTCCCAAAGATACCTTTGTCACCGTTGTATGAAAACATGTTTTCCTTTCCCTTTATACATGCAAGTGAATGCATTATAGAGTATGGTGTTTTCCCAGAATAGGAAAGCCTACTTAAATATATCATTTGTGGATTGAATGTTTAGGTGCCTTAATGTGCGATGACATGTTTCGGAGTAAAATTCAAATACGAAATATTTGAGCTCTGTAACTCTGTCTTCAGTGTCTTAATAAAGAAATTATTTCAGTTTCATTTTGTGTTTTCAAGTTAGATATTGGCCCTAAGTTTTGACTATAATTTTATTTCAATGTAGCGGTATTGGTCGAAAGCGATCACGAAATTTCAACCCAAGGCAGGATGATATGAAAGAGGGCTTGTGACATATAAAGTGCCAACATTGCTCTATCTTTAGGTATTTTAATTATTTACATAATTGAAATAATGTCAATTTTGTTCAAATATGCAGACACCTAGCCATAAATGCGCTTTGATGATTCCCTCTTTGAGGAGGAAGCTTTCTTCATCCCTATCTCCAGTGTTGTTGTTGCAAAAAAAGGCAGGGTACGGGAGTCGAATTTAATGCTTTGATAGGCCAGCCTCAACAGCTTGAAGAGGATACAACATCTTATGAGGCAGCTAAAAATAGATATAGGGTAATAGTAAAAAGTCAAAAGGATATTTTTTGTTACTTGAGATGAATTGTGATAGTTTGATTTTAATTTTTACATTGACTAAACTAGCAAAAATTTCTTTGTGTGTAAGCAATTTTCTAGCAATTTGATGAACCCGGTGTTGGTGGTAGTGGGACACAAGGGCAAGAGATTGCCCAACAACCTCTGTTCACCTTCTACTCCTTTAGGTGCTAGCCAAGAAACCACCACTGCCCAAGGTGACACACAGTAAATGCTGAACGTGTTGGCAATGATGAAATTTGATGTGTTAACTTCATTATTGCGTTTCCTTAGACTACACGTGTCGGCTCCACAGGGACCAGTAATGGCACATTGTTGGTGAACAATAGAGGTGTCCCTATAAAGCATGTATAACTCCCGGGTAAATTTTAATATTTTTAACTTCTTTCGTATGCTTTGTCTAAAACATATTTATCATGATTTTATTCATTCTCTTTAATATCTTCTTTTCTTTTGGTTTTGATACATGTGAAAACAGCCAGGTTCTCTACGAGTGCAGAAACCATACGTTAGTAATTTTAGCCCAACCATAAATGCAGTGCATTTAAATTTAGCACTAGCATTTCTAGATTATCTAGAAGCCCTTTTTAGAGGTCGGCATTTGACGAAAAGTAGTGGCATAATTAGTGAGCAAATATTTGAAATATACCGGGGGACTTTATGGGAGCGCAGTGCAATTTAACCCTAGATACTGAGCGTCCTATCGCGGATTCAGTGAGTGGAGAGCAATCATCCATGGCGGAAAAGAAAAAGGAGCAAAGAAAAGAAGGAAAAATGCCAATGGACCCTTGAGGTAAATTTACAACTTTAATTCAATAGCTTTAATTTTCTTTATGTCTAAAATAAAAGTGTGCTACGTCATATCTGACTTCAATCTTTTTGATGCTAGGTTGCACGACACCTCAAAAGGCTGACAAAGCTAGAATTGAGAAAAGGCCTCAAACTCTGACAGGTGACTACTTGAAATTATTGCCAAGAATTGTAATTAAGTAGCTAACGTATAATTAATTGTATAGCCTTCAACGTTTTTGTAATCCTATAGGATATGATTAAAAATACACAATCATATATAATGTAGGGTGATGACTTGAACTGACAACTACGAGAGGAAGATAAAAAAATATGGCTTTCGTTTTGGCTATCATTTGTAGTTGAACGTCGCAGGAAGCTTAGGGCGAATCCCAAGATCTACAATGCACGATGGAGTAAAACATTAACCTTTCAATATTTTGTTTCGTCCATAAATTTAATGTCTAACAACTTTGTTTAAATCGGGAGAACCTCAAGCCAAGGGTAAATAACTTGATTTCAGAGCAGATGTAGATGATCCTCTCGTTACCTTTGGAGTCATTTTAGTGGGGACCAGGCCCGAGCAATCTTTGCTGTCCCGATGAGGCCGTGACGGTAATTAATTTCCACTTATAATTTTTCTAATTACTTATACATGATGGATTTGTCCTTATAGGCGTTTTTGTTTAAATAATGAGAGAATGTTTCCCTTGAGGGGATCTTACCACAGAGAGGAAGGCAGACAGCAGTCCCAACGGCGACAAGCCCAGTGCACCGGAGTAAATAATCTCATTACCAATTTTTTTATTAATATTACCGAACTAGTTCAATGATATTTAAAAGCTGATAATTAAAATTTAATATTATACGTTTGGAGCCGATGCCAAATCAACTGGATGAGACCGGACATCGTGACAATGCAACTAGGTCGGCCACGACAAACTGGTGCACCAGGAGTAAATAATCTCGACAATTTTTTATTAATATTACCGAACTAGTTCAATGATATTTAAGCTGTGATTAAAATTTAATATTATATCTTTATTTTTTATGGCGATGCCCGTCAGCACAGGATGAGCGGACATCGTGAATACGCAACTAGGTCAACGGTCACGGGTTGAAAGGCACGAAACGGGAGACGAGCACGATGATGTTGATGATGTAATTAGGAGCTTTAAAAATAGGAAAGAAAAAAGAAAATTTGACAGTATAAAAATATTGTATTGTTATAAGACAGCGTTACATACTTGGAAGCGTTTTTTGGTTTATAAAAAAGTCATTTATCATACTATTTTTATGTCAAGCATTAATTGCAATGTTTCCTTACGTACTTTTTGTTGAATTGTTTTTTTTATTAGTTATTGAATTTTTTTATGTCATGAAAGTAAAAATGAAATATAGATGAGTATTGGGGAATTGAGAGTGATGTGAGAGAGAGAGGCCATGGGCTTCACCTTCTGCGTGAATTTGACCCTGTTTAGTAGAGAATAATTTATTGGGCGATTTAATCTTGGAGCAAACCTCCCTTGATCCAGTGACCAGCAACAAAAAAATCTTGTGGCTTAATTCTTTGCTCTTCGGATCGTGGGAGGCTTGTTCCAGGTTCATGCGACTCAATAAATTGTTCTTGGAAATGAAGAGGAGCTTATTCAGGTATGTTTTGACATTTTCAACATATGTTCTAACATTATCATAAGAATGCATCTTAGAGTAAAAATACTACATCAATTACTTGTATTTATTGTATAGATAATGATGGATTTTTGATTGACTTGACGGTGCAGTACAAATCCTCTTGCATCATAGGCAATACAACTTGTCCAACCCGGTCATGTCTGGAATGTTTTGCTTGTCGCTTCGACCAGGTTAATGATATCACATTTGTAAGTTCCTTTACGGTTCATAATTCAATATTAAGCTTGTTCGATTATTATCTGGGTTTTTTGTACTGTGTTTTTTCATCTGCCGGTTACTTAACAGCAACTATGCATGTTTCCTGTTGATGCTATGATTTCTCCCATTACCACTCCCAGGATGAATCCGACTTTATTGTTACATAGGTTACTTTATTGTTACTATGATTTCTCCATTTACAATTTCATGGGTTACATCATGTAAAGTTGTCCAATCTCGGAGTTGGTGATGAGCTTTAGTTCTCGGTTGGGGCTTTTACGATATTTTTTTCCCTCATGTCATTCACCATCACCTCGTTGTTTGAGCATGCCAATTGTCTGCCACTTATGCCAATTGGCACATGTCAATCTGCGGGTAGTGCCACATTTCACCTATTTTCGGTGAGGAGTTAGGGTTTCTCTAACATGGCTTGAGAAATCTAGATTCGATTGCACCTTGAATATTGTCACATAATACTTATGGTTTGGATTGATGAGGCATGTGCTGAATGGTTGGTTGATTCATAAGAACCACCCATAAATCTCCCTTCCTCCCTAACACAAAGAAAATAAAATTTCTTTGACGGGGAACGATTTCAATACTTTGAAAACAAACCTATTCCTTCAATAACTCAAAAAAACTGTTCACACTATTTATCACGAGAGGGATTACAAAATTATCATTTATACAAAACGTAGTGCATAAAACCAACTCACTTGCTCTGTTAAAACAAACATACTGTCTCGACACTCTGCTGTGTTTTCCCTTTGTATCTTTATGCATACACACTTAAAAAGTTACACACTCGAGTTTTCACTTTTTTACACAGCACTATGTAATAAAAAATTTCATCTTTATCTTTATAAAAAAACTACCAAGCTTTTTCGACCTTTTTATTTTTATATACATGAACATATAAAACATATTATAATAAACCCTCTTTTAAAAAAAATAAAATTAAAACTAAATTCATGGCCCACCTTTCATTTCGCATATGATATATATATAACATATGTATATGATGACCAAACTATCAAAACATTAAAGAACCCCGCTCCGTCGGACTTAAAAAGTCTAAATAGATTCGAATTTCAAACCAAATTCGCGTTCCAAAATGAGATCTTGACGTCTGCCTAATTTGCTTTCAATTCTCTCAATCCAGTATTATTGCTATAAAATTCCGAGTCCGGTTTTTAGGAGTTTTGATTCCCTTGATTTCATGCGATCAATAGTAATGCTCACGTGTCCTCCTTTTGAATTTACAAAAAGTATCGGGTAAATTTCTGTTTGTTTAATTTACAGTTGTTAGATTGCATTAATCTGGTTGTTGTGTTTAAATACAATCTGTCTGAGAAATATGGTTGTGTGCGTCTACAAAAAAAACTTACGGGGAATTTTAAATGTTTGAATTAAATTCTGAATGGCACATCTACAGCAACCTCCAAAAAAAATGTTGTTCATCAAATCATATAACTATGACGATTGAAATTCAAAATTCAACAACAGAGTTTAATAAGTGAAGGTATAAAGGTAACTTTTTATGATGATCATGGTTCAGATCATCTATTCATTTTTATTAGGGTCTTATGGTGTTTGGTTTTTAGTTTTGGGTTGGGTTTATTGAGTCTAAGATGGTTGAGTGAAAAAATTGCTATAGAATTATTAAAAAATTTTGGTTCTTTTGTCAAAATTTATGAGCTTGTTAAAATACAAAGCTGACAATATTTGTATCTTAAATTTGTGGAAAATAATTTGAAATGAAACCTTTTTGTTTGAAGTTGTTTACGGCGAGTGCAAGCCCCCATTCAAATTACTAGGGGGCATTGACAAGACAATAAAGGCCCTTGTTTCGGGAACTCAAAATTTTGTCAAAGAAATTGGCAGCTTTTGCTTTTGAGTAATTTGGTTTTCCTTTTTGAGTGGTTTTGGTGTATCTAATTGAATTAGTTGCCTAAGGTATTTTTGGTTGCAAACTCCTTTTCATTTCATATATTGGCCTTGTGGAATACATTTGATTGTGTGGTCTTGTTAGATCTACAACATTTTTAGTTGTTTTAGTCTTATGGCCGAGTGCACTTTTATTATGGAAATAGTTGATACAATATTGTCCATTTAATCATACTGCCGGGGTAGCATGTTGAGAAGTTTTTGTGAAACATTTGGTATTCAAAACCATGACACTTGATCCTACTCTGACATCATGCACTTGACTTAAAATTCATATTGAAGTGTGCCGGACAATTCTTGCAAAATTTCAAATATTTAGGTTGTTTTAAACCATTATCTTTTTCATGTGGATGCTGAAAATGTGAAAAGACTTTGGTATAAGAGCAAGCTGGTGAATAATTTCGGCTAACAACTTGCTTAAGACATGATTTAAGTAGAACAAATGTGCTTATGAAGCATGAAAGATATCCTTTATCATTATCGATGTTTGGCTAAGATTATTTTGGAAAAATAACTCCTTATTCCTAGAATAGTGATCTTCAATACAAGTAAATGCCAGAGAAGAGAGATCATCGTGTGGCGCAACAAAACTGAGGTGGACCCCCAGGAGTACATTGTGTCTACAGTAAGCTCACCAGCATTTTCCTTGGTGTACCCATTCTTTCCTCATTTTGAGTCTTAATTGACTTTAACCTTTAACAACATAGGTTTGTTATCAAATTAGTAGAATTTGATAAATAAATACTATCCATAGTTGGACTTTAATTTATATTCCCGACTTTATATTATCTCCAATCCTTATAACCAATATTTAACTTTCAACATTTGTATTTATACTCACGTTTCTTTTTAAATAAATAACTTGTAATGAACTTTAAATCTATATTCCCCACAGCCTTACAACAATCATGCTCAGGACTTATGCTAATTATCCATGATCGTTTCAATTAAACAATTTCATTGTCTCCCTGGCCCCACCTATATATATCAATAACTTGATCAAACACTACGTATAAATACCATTATCCTCACTTTTGCCTTAATTCTTCCTCAAGAGCGAGTTCAACGTCACGACCACCGTCAAATGGCCCTTCTCCAAATCAACGACTCTTGGCAATTTAACTCAGCTTCAGCGTCGGGCTTTAACGTGCGATGGCGTGGGTTAAGCGGTTTGTTTTCGAAGTCACTTACGCACGTGCGCATTCCCTATGGAATCGCTCGCGAATAGGAAGCTACCGCCTGCTCCGCAAGCGGTGCAGTATGGGCAACCCGCTTTTGTGATTCCGCTTCGTGGTTTTGGTAGAGGGCTTGACCACGGGTGCATGTGCAGTTATTATCCTTTTGTTTGTTAACTCATATCCAATCATAATTCGGGTTAAGAAAGCACAACAATTTGTCTCTTTATTAACGGGATTTTAATGTATTATCAAAACCAGCACAAATTTTATGAAAGAAAATTGTTCTTAAAGTCGGCCACTTAGGACTTCAGCAGCGATAAACCATAATTCAAACCAAATTCGCGTTCCAAAATAGCTCGGCGTGGCCAATTTTAGCCCTTGTGGTGTATCAAATCAACCTAATACATGAGTCCAGGATTTCCAACTAGCAGCCAGCATTGACGAATCCGCTCCAATCAATTTCTGCCGTGTCGCCTTAATGACACCTTACTGCTCATTCTTGATCGTCGATAAGCGTTTAAGGTGATGGGACATGAATGTAAGCGATTTCATATCAATGCGTGCGTTTACTTGTTGTTCAATTAAATTTTCCACATCAAATACGCATTAATTAATTTTTAACTCTTGTTAGAATCGGACCTCCTCCTACGAAAGCGATTAAGCACGCTCAATTTGATCGGCCTTAGGCTCTCATTATTAATGATGGAAGATTCTACATTATGGCGAAATCCTTTGATTGCATTCGACGGATCGACATACAAATAGCGTTTAGCCATAGTTTTCAGAACAAGCCGATTCTTCGGAATTATTACTAGTAGCTGGCGATAAGGAAAGTAGCGATGAACATCTGCCTAGAATTTGATGCATATTTCCATTTCTCTAGAAGTTACCATCTGTACCTTCTCTGATGGTGGAATTCTTCTTCTTAGCGTCTCTTGCCCCACTTCACGCTGAGATTGCACCCATACCTCGCGTCGTCGCCGGATGCGTTACGCAGAAGGAGCACTGAAGATAAATCGATGCGCTCCCTCAGCACCTCATGAAGATGACTTCCGGCCGGTCCGATGAGGTGTGCCCAGGTCGATATCCAAATACTAGGAGTGGCGAGGTAGAAACTGTAACATCATGCGTATGGATTCCCCTGCTCTGGCTTCCCCACGCTAGTTCCTTCTCCTGGTAACAACTGCGCAATTTCCTTCAATTGCACTCTAAAGTAGCGCCACATGAATCTTGAAATTTGTAATCAGCATGGTCTTCGCGAAGGCAAATGGAGGAAGAATGCAATCTAATGATAAACTCCGAAAAAGCGGCCAACATTGGGGCCTTGGAGGAACGTGGCATGCATGTGAGTAGCACCTAGTGATCCTAGACCTGTAGAAGGACAAGTGCCAAGATAAATGGAGGAACAAATGGAGGAAGTAGTTTAGTTAATTTGTTTTTCTTGTAGATGATTAATTGGGCTTCTCTTTGAATTTATTTTTGCATCACAGACCTTTAAGTAATATTTTGAATTAATAAATTCGCGTTCAAAAGTGGTTTTCCCAATAGAAATCTTCTTAATTTTTTGATTTTTGATGACAAATTTGCCGTAAAGTGCAAGCAGACAGTATTTTTGACTTGTTGTAATTTTATTAGCAATGTTATTAGATTAACTGCTTTGAATTCTCACATGATTAGCGTTTTCTTGATCATTCAAAGGATTTTGAGTACTTTAATTTGTATTTGGAACAATGGGCGATAGGTACTCTATCTCTGTTGCTTTCTTGTTCTACACCTACTATTTCACTTTCACTTGCCTCGTTACCTCAGGCACTGTTGAATGCTTTCTCTGATTGCTAAATAATCTCCATGTGGACCGATCTTGGATTTTATATCATGTCCCTGTGTGTGACATGGAGTATTTTCTATCATTTATGCAGGGTGGGACTTCACTTTTGGATGGATATTTGGGTTCAATCAGATGTGAAAATATAATGACTTCATGAATTATTTTACTTCATATAATATATTCAAATAGCATTTTTCTCACGAAAAAAATGATTAATGTTTATCATTACGCCTTCAAAACTAATCGGTCTGTATTCTTCGGTTTATTGATATGAGTACATTAGTCTTTTTATATTTTGGACATATCACACTCCTCACGCAGTTAGTTTTTCGTTAAGGATTTTGTTTTCATTGTATTTGGAACAATGGGCGTCGATCACATTATCTCTCGTTCTTTACTATTCTATCTTTGCTATTTCGTTTCTTACTAGATGCCTTGGGAATATTTGGATGCTTTCGGTTAATAGGTAATCTCCATGTGGGCCGATTCTGAGTTTTTTTTTTATATCAAGTATTTGTATGTGACATGGGGTATTTTTCTATCATTATGCAGGTGGGACTTCCACTTTTGCGGATGGATATTTGAGTTCCAATCTTAATATGTGAAAATGTAGTAAACTTCATGGACTGTTTTACTTCTCGATATATTCAAAACGTTGTTTTTTCTCTTTCCCATGAAAAAAAAATGATTAATGTTTATCACTCTGCCTTCAAAACTAGCGATCTTTAGTCTATATTCTTCAGTTTATTGATATGAGTTTGATGGTCTTTTATATTTGGACATATAACACTCCTCCATGAAGTTAGCGTTTTTTCTCATTGCGAGTTTTTGGGTACTTCAGTTTGTATTTAGAGCAGTGGGCGATGATACTACTGTCTGTTGCTTTACTATTCTGCATCTTATTATTTTTCCCTTTCTTATAGATATAAGGCATATTTGGATACTTTTCTCGGATTGTAAGTAATCTCCATGGATAATTCTGGGTTTTTTATATCAAGTCCATATGTGACAATGGGGTATTTTCTATCACTGTCTGGGGTGGGACTTCCACTTTTCTGGATGGATATTTGGGTTCCAATCTTCAGATGTGAAAATGTAATGACTTCATGGACTGTTTTACTTCATATAATATATTCAAAACAATGTTTTTTCTCTTGTGAAAAAAATGATTAATGTTTATCACTCTGCCTTCAAAACTAGCGATGCTGGTCTATGTTGCTGGTTTATTGATATGGTCTGATGGTCTTTTTATATTTTGGACATATCACACTCCTCACATGATTATGATTAGCGTTTTTCTCTGTTGCAGGGTTTTGGGTATTTTAATTTGTATTTGGAACAATGGACGTCGGTACTCTATCTGTTGCTTTACTATTCTACATACTGCTATTTCACTTTCATGGACTGTTTTACTTCATTGTTGTAGGGTTTTGGGTACTTTAATTTGTATTTGGAACAATGGATGTCGGTACTCTATCTGTTGCTTTACTATTCTACATACTGCTATTTCACTTTCATGGACTGTTTTACTTCACTGTTGTAGGGTTTTGGGTACTTTAATTTGTATTTGGAAAAATGGACGTCGGTACTCTAATTGAACCCTCCGCTCTGCCTACCGACACCTTTGCACGTCTCTAACCGCGAAACCCGAAACGTCTAAGAGAGACAGAGGAAAACGTTCTGGAAGAGCTTAATGCCCAAACGCGACCATATCGTTTAAGATTACACACATCTTCCAGACGTTTGGAAGATGATTCAAAACGTCTGACCACGTTTAGTCTAATTGCTACGCCACAAGCGTCTTAATATACAGACGTCCGAAACGTCGACCACGTTGTTCGAATCGCGACTCGCCACAAGTCGTTTTCCAAGAGCGACGCTCAAAAACGCTTCACCACGTTTGGCCTGACCATGGCTGGGGCCAGCTGCCGTCGGAAGAGCGATGTTCCAAACGTCGAACCACATTTCATCAGAAGTGCGACAGTTTACAAACGTCGGAGGCACGACAGTTTGTGAGACGTCGGAAGAGTGACGCTTGTTCGGAACGACGGAAGAAGTGTCGATAGTGCGACACTTTTTACGTGCGTCAGAACGGCGACGACATGACAAACCACGGTTTGTCCGCCCCCAAACTGTCGCTCTTGCGACGACTATGTGTCGGAATAGCGAGGAATTGGCCGTCGGAATTTCCGCCAAATTCTCTAGTGGCAACTTCTTGAACCATAGAGATAGGAGGATATTTCTCAAATTTTGAGGAATCTGAAGAAACAAGAAGAACGTAAGGGGTATAATATCCACCCTCAACGGAAAAGACCTGATGAACCATAATCGAGATCAGATCGACTGATTCTTCGACCAATGGTTGGTCAGGAATGGATTTGTGATTTTGAATTTTCGAGGGAGTAGGATCGGCTAAAGATGAATGTTAACTGATCGTAGAATCAACTAGCGAAGCACTCAAAGAAAGATTCTAGTAACCAACTGGAAGGCAGGATGTAAAAGAAGTAGGGTTATCCAACACTCTCGTGGCTTCATCCATGTATGGAAAAAGGTGAATGGGGTGACGCCCTTCACATAACTTACAGTGATTTGTGATCTTACCATGTTTCTTATGAGTCTTATTAGTACTAGTCGAAGAAGTGTCACCAACATGACCTCCAAAAACCAAACACAATGGTGAATGGCCATCGGACCATACTTTGAGTACCTTGGGAATGCCAAGGAAATCTCAAAGAAGGTGGTCTTCCTTACATAGCATGCAAGGGAATTTGACTTTCCGTGGAAGGTTGGATGATTATCGATGGTAGGTGTCTTAATAGCTGCAGGGTTGGCCTCTCGCTTATCCGACTTCTTCTTTTTCATCATCTTCTTATTCTTCTTAGCCACCTGGTTACTATAATATAGAAATTCACTAGGCAAAGTAGAAGAGGAGGACAAAGAAATAGGTGAAGAAGGTGAGAGGTCCACCTTAGAATCAACATGATGTTGTTTAGGTAGAGGGGATGGTTGAACAGAGGTTGAAGCACTTGAGACAACTGAGGTCGAAAATAACCACACAGGCAAACCAATAGTTAATCTAGGAAGGGATAATGTTTTCATATAAGGAGCACCAACATTCCCAAAAGCAGGAAAAGGACCCAGATGCCCTTCGGAGGGGATTCCTCGGTTGGGAAACTCTGGAAACGTTTGGCATTGGAAACAACCTTAAAACAAAAACACTAAGGAATATAACTTTAACCAGTAATATTTCATGGGTATTTAATTTTTAAAACAATGAAACAAAACTCTCTCATTTCATATTTTAAGAGTCAAGAAATAGGAAAAAGGTGACTCTAGTCACTTTCACATTAAACAAGCATGAAAGGACAAGTGCTCAATGATATTTTAAATTTTAGAGAGTCATGAAAAGACTAAAATTACTATTCATGTAATCTAAGCAAGAGGGTGTACCAAGATTCCATGAATTGAAATATACACCTTGGTGATCAAATGAAAGAAAAATGACCAAGGATTTGACGTACGTATAGGCAGTCTCCCCGAATGTTCTGTTCGGTGTATCACGGTTATAGGGCGACAGACTCAGCTTCATATGGATAAAGGATTGCAACCTATGAGGGTCTCACTTTTTATACGTGATGGTACGAGGAGCACAAGTCTGTGCTAGCGCTGTCTAATGCCAGATGGCGAATGACAACTACTAGGTTTAACAACGCCAGAACACGTCACTAGCCTAGACCTCTAAAATATGTGTGTTTGGTTTCAATGATTCCTTAGGTTGATTGAATTCATTTTAAATTAGATCTTGAATTAATATTGTGATTTCAAGGCCTTACCGTATGTGATCTCGAATTCTTAATGTAAAACTAAATGCAAAAGAAAATAATTTCCATTCAATGAACACTAGCTAAGAGAAGGATAAGAGTCTATAACAAAGCAACAATCAATTGAATCATAAGAATAATTTCACTAATGCATCTAATACAACCAGATCAGAAAACAAAAAACTCTTTCCTAGTTCGCTAATAGCTACCAATGCAAAAGAACATTTTCATTTTTAATTTAAGCGAAAGAATGCAAATTTTGTCTTTTTAGATGAATAAGAAGCACAATGCACTGTTACACTAAAAAGAAAAATAAATACTAGTTTTGATCACTTCGAATGTAACGATCTAAAACAAAGAGATCAATCCAATACAAACATGAAACACACTCAATACAGAGATGCACTCTTCCAAGCAAACAAAGGGCTTTCGAACCGATTCAACGAGAAATGTAATCTATGCTCAAAGTTGTGAATGGAGAGCTAAACGAAAACAAAGGTGATCATTCAAAAAACCAAAGACATGAAGAACCGAAAGAAAGACTAAAACAATTAGTCAGCGAACTGAAACGACAAAGAGCAATGTGACTCAAACTCAACTCCGAAGGCTAAGTGAGGAGAGGGTCGAGCAAACAGCACAAGGCACCTAGAAACCCTAGGGAAACAAACTCCATTGATAAGATGATGGACAAACAACTGAGAAGACCGAGACTACAAAGTCAAAACAATCTTAGTGTACCAATTTCAAGGTAAAAAAACAATCCAGAGAAAAGAAACACTGAAAAAAATTAGAAAAGAGGCCAAAATTCAATCCTACAGGATTCGGCGTGACTGTCTAGCTATAATCCGTGCTAAACAGGGGTTGGCACACTTGTGACAAAAATGTGCCAATCAACGCGAATGTGCAAGGAAAAGCAACGTTGAGATAGAAAACCATGGGAAAAAATAAAAACCATTGAACATAGGTTAGACTTGACACTCTGGGACTGAACATGATGGTTGAAAACAATTAGACAAGTCAAAAAAGAAAAAAAATGATGAAACGACCAAAGTCAACTCGACAAGAAAAATGCTAGAGGAACAACGAGAGACGAAAAACACACACTG
This sequence comes from Pinus albicaulis, assembly GCA_034641835.2. NCBI lineage: Eukaryota > Viridiplantae > Streptophyta > Pinopsida > Pinales > Pinaceae > Pinus > Pinus albicaulis. Next base: position 436,628,151 of record CM076569.1, read on the forward strand.
ATTCCCCATCGGAATCGCCAACTTGTTGTGCAGGTAAATCCCCTCTACGGACAGAGCGATCCCTCTAGCCCTAGGGTGGGTCTAGCAGCAAGAGGACATGATAATGCGTCGATTCCTAGTTTATGAATGAAACTAAGTCGGGATAGATGTCCTACCTTTGTTCCAACGCATTTGTCATAGTTGTGGTAGAGTCTCCCGATCTTCGTCGTTACATGTCACGGTCCTTCAGTAGTGGTACTCGAGTGCCTGCACAAGGATTAGAGAACGATAACATCATACGAAACAATACTTGCATTCTAACTATTTAATTTCTCAAGGAGAACTAAATGTATTACACAAGATAAATCATATCAAACACAAAATGGGAACCAAAGCATCAATCATGTATTAATAAGAAGAGAGAAATATTTTAAAACCAAAAGAGCCTTGACGTCGTAGCCTCCTTTAGCGGGTCCAGTCAAAACACATCTCAAGCATTCGTCGGGGAATTGGACTTGGTGAGGAAATAAGCCTAGACTCTCTCTCGACAATGGGTCTCTCTCTGCTATATCTCACACCAGCTATATTACATTGTTCAACTATTCAACCATTACAACTAGCTGCAACTATGCGAAAGAGATGTATTTATAGGAGAGGAGGAGGAGGTTGGGATCCCTCATATGGTGGAAGGGAGGCCTTATCCTTTGGGAGGTTTCTCAAATTTAGGAAACAAGAAGCCAAAGATGTTCGACATTATTCATTCTAAAAAACCATGCTAACTCCGCTCACGAAGTGGTTAGGAATGGAAACTTCACTTCTATTTTAAAAAAATTTCCAAAAATAGCGTGGCGCAAGCAGTCCACTAAGACTGAGTGCCAATGGGCGCGAGGCCTACTGCTAATGTTTCTATGGACGCGAGACCATAACTGCCTGCCAGCGCTGACCCAAAATCATATGTTTTTGAGAACCTGCTCGAGGAATAGTCAACAGAGGAAATGTTCTTCTCATGGCAAGGGATGCCATGACACTTTTTTCAAGGCATGAAAATACACAGAAGTCACAGAAATGGTCCTCCAATGTTCGAGATGGGATTGCAGGGATGGTGAAAAATTTTTGTGTAACACTAAGGGATGACGTGTGATTTCCATATTTCATCTACTAATTGTCCATTTGGCTAGCCAAAAATAAAAAACTTGCTAGCCACATGTCATCACTTGATACTACCACATGTCCTTATGTCATGTGTCTTACCATGTCACTTGGCATGTTTTGGCCTCACCTCGTGTGGAGTGGTGGAATATACCCTTATATTGCACAAGATTTAACTTCCACACACAATTACCTCCACAAAAAATTTTCTCACACATAGCATTACCTCTGCATAAAAAATTTCTTGACACATATTTGATAACTCTGTCAAAATTTCCCCCACATATCTCCACATCATATTGAGAAATCAAAGCATCTTTATGCCTTTGAAAAATTCTGATGAATTTGAGGTACAATATGCTCTTAGCCCATGTGTGCTGGCCTATTGACCCTTTGTAACTACGGGCAATGACTATGGGCATACTTATTTTCCCTTCTCATCCTTCTCATTCATTCCCTTCTTGGATTTCTCCTTTAGACTAGTTCAAATTTCATACTACATGATGTCCTACTCATCCTTTTGCTTCCGGACCATGAGCTAGTTCAAGCTTGGTTGACCCTCTAGCTTTGAAATCAATGAAAACACTATCAACAACACATTTTGTAAAATTAAGAGTAATCGAACAAGAAAAGCTCATGGTTGTATATGTAAAGGAAGTAATTCAACTTATTGAAATTTATTTTCATCCATTTCAATCACAAAAAAAAATAACTAAGCTTCGTTGATTAGTGGCGGGCATGTTTATCGATTTCTTATTTATTTTTAAAATTTTCCTCTTCTTTGGTGATGCTTTTATCGATTTCTTATTTACTTTTTAAATCTTCTCCTTCGTTGTCGGTGCTTTTATTGGTTTTTTATTTACTTTTTAAATATTCTCCTTCATTGGTGGTGCTTTTATCAATTTCTTATTTAAAGATCACCAAGAGGTTGAAGTTTGGAAGAAGGTTGAAAAATCCTTTCTTGGAAACCCATGAAATATGCTTTCAAGGAATAAGAAAAAGGAGCTTCAGTGATTTTTTCAAAAGGTGTCAGCAAGGATTTTTTTTGGAGCTTCAATGAATCACTAAAGAGACAAATTCATGAATTGTTCAAAAGATGTTTTGGACAAATTTGTGAAAGGGATAAACAATTATTTTTTTTAGAAATTTTGGAAAGGAATTTCGGTGAAATCAACAAAGTGACAAATCAGAGAATTGGTTGAAAGGAGTTTTTAATAAATTGTCACTAAAGGTTTTTTTCGAAAAATCGTTGAAAGGGTAAATTGGTGACTTTTTAGAATTCATTGAAAGGATTTTTGTTGTGAAACCAGCTCCAAAAATAGAAGAAATGAGATATAAATGCCTTAGAAATACGCCACTTCGAGGGGGAAACCTCCAATACATTACATGAATGAAAAATTCTTGGATGATACAAATGACAAAACCTCCTTTCTATATATAGGAGTCCATAGGGCCACAATGTAATCCTAGCCGACCTAACAATAATAATGTAAGGGCACAATAATAACAATATGGGGGTTACAGGGGTACAACAATAACATTAAGGGGGTTACACTCACAACAATAAGGGACTATACTAGTAATATAGGGACCTAACATGCTCCTCTCCTTAAAAAAAGTGTTGTCCTCAACGCTTGAGTAGCTTCGGGTGCTCTTGTATAAAATTCTCATCCTCCCATGTAGAATCTTCAGTGGGTAATTTCTTCCATTTGATGAGATATTATGAAATTGATCGATTTCGTAGTTGTCGAGTTCTTGTTTATGTGACTGCTTCAGGTTCCAATATGGTTTTTCCTTCCTCATAAAGTTATGGAAATATTGTTTGAACTGGAATTTTGTCCCCTATAACCTTTTTTAAGCATAAAACATGGAAAATTGAATGCACTCGCGAAGAAGCAAGAAGCTCCAATTTGTATGCCATAGTACCAATCTTTTGCAACACCTTGTAAGGACCATAGTACTTTGGCGATAATTTATTATCCTTCTTAGCTTGCTTGAGGGACATTTGTTTGTATGGTTGTAGCCGTAAAAATACCCAATCTCCCACATCAAAACTTCTCTCACTGCAATGTTTATCTGCCTGTTGTTTCATCCGATTTTGTGCCAAATTTAGGTTATCCTTTAAGAGTTGGAGAACTTCTTGTTGATTCTCGATGTGATCCTCCACTACTTGAACCCTAGAATTTTCAATTAAAGAAGATGTGATGGACGGTGGATGATATCCATAAAGTGCCATAAATGGGGTCATTTTTGCTGCAGTATGGAAGGAAGTGTTATACCACCATTCAGCGAGAGGTAACCACTTGACCCATTGTGCTTGCTTATCAGATACAAAACAACGAAGATATCCTTCCAAACATTTATTCACTATTTTTTTTTGACGATCAGATTGAGGATGATAAGATGAGCTATGAGCTAGTTGAGTACCCAAACAAGAAAATAATTCCGTCCAAAAATTTCCTGTAAAAATGGGATCTCTGTCACTTACAATAATCTTCGGGTTTCCGTGTGTCTTTTGAATTGTTTCCATAAATGCCTTAGCAACTGTACTTGCTTTAAATGGATGAGATAATGCACAAAAGTGTGCATACTTGGTAAGTCTATCAACTACCACCATGATGACATTCCTTCCTTCAGACTTAGGTAAACCTGTGATAAAATCCATTGAAATCTCCTCCCAACGTTGAATTAGAATGGATAAAGGTTGTAGAAGACCCGGGGTCTTAATTGTCTCAACTTTATTTTTTTGGAAAACCAAACATTCCATCACAAACTTTTGAATATCAGATTTAAGGCCTTACCAAAAAAATTCTTTCTTCACCCTATGGTAAATTTTTAAAAATCTCGAGTGTCCTCCTAAAGGAGAAGTGTGCAATTCCAAAAGAATATTTTGTTTTAGTTGGGAATTCTTGAAAATATATAAGAGATCTTTGTACCATAAGGAATCATTTTTCCAACTAAGTGTATCAAATGTACTAGGATCTTGCTGAAAATTTTGAATGAGTGTCCACACTTCTTCATCCTTCTTCCATTCATCCCTTGCTTCAGTTCTCCAATCTGGCTGGATAATAGAAATGGCACAAAGAAATGCTCCCACCTCTTCATCCTTTCTTGAGAGTGCATCTACGACAACATTTAGCTTTCATTTTTTGTAGATGATTTCAAAGTCATAACCCAACATCTTTGTGACCCATTTTTACTGCTCTTCTGAAGATACTCTTTGTTCCAAAAAGTGTTTGAGACAATCATGATCAGTTTTTACCTTGAAGTGTCTTCCCATTAGGTAAGGTCTCCATTTCTTTAGTGCATGTAGTATTTCCAACATTTCCTTCTCATAAATAGCCTTTTGTAAATACTTTCCTTTGATTGAATGACTTTCAAAAGCAATGGGTCTTCCTTCTTTCATTAAAACAACACCAATTCCATTTCCTGAGGCATCAAATTCCAGAATAAAGGTTTTTGTGAAGTCTGTCGTAGCTAATACTGGTGCTAGGCACATTACCTCTTTAAGATGTTCAAAGGCCTTAGTTGCTTCAAGACTCCATGAAATGAATCTTTATTCAATAATTTCGTTATAGGTGCTGCTATTCTCCCATAATTCTTAACAAACTTGTGATAATACCCTGTTAACCCGAGAAATCCGCACAACTGCTTTATGGTAGTGGAGACTTTCCATTCCTTAATGGCTTTAATTTTGCTAGGAACTACCTTAAAACCCTCGTGAGATACAATATGACCCAGATATTCCACCTCTTGTACTCAAAATAAACATTTGGATGTTTTTTCATATAATTATTTCTCCTCCAATAGTTTGAGCACCCCGTCAACATGTTGAACATGATCCTTCCAAGACTTGCTGTAGATTAGTATATCATCAAAAAATAATAGCACAAATTTTCGAAGGAAGGGTTTTAAAATGGAATTCATCAACCCTTGAAATGTAGAAGGTGCATTGGTAAGGCCAAGAGGCATGACCAAAAATTCATAATGACCCTCATGAGTTTGAAATGTTGTTTTCGGAATATGTTCAATCTTCATTCTAATTTGATGATATCCTGAACGAAGATCCAACTTGGTAAAATAAATTGCTCCATGTAATTCATCCAATAATTCATCAATCACAGGAATGGGAAATTTATCTTTAATAGTGAGCTTATTGAGCTCCCTATAATCTGGACACATGCGCCATGATCCATCTTTCTTGTGCATCAATACTACTGGGGCAGAGAAAGAACTTTGACTAGGTTGAATTATACCAGCCTCTAACATTTCTACAATCATACATTTAATTTCGCTCTTTTAGACATATGGATATCTGTAAGGCCTGATGTTTGAAGGAACACTTCCTGGAATCAAATGAATAGCATGATCATGATCACGAATAGGTGGGAGTCCTTTGGGAGTATCAAACACCTTGGAATGATTATCCAATACTTTTTGGAGATATGGAGAAATAGATCATTTTGATGTTGGAACTTCTAGTGAGCATAATTGTCAATTACGCCTCGTTGTTGTTTCTTCAGAAGCTTTGTCATGACATTAGAGCTTATTATCTTTTCTGACTTCCCTGCGATACCCTGTAATTCAATTTCCTTTCCTTCCGAAAAAAAATTGAAGAAAAGTTCTTGAAAATTAAAAGCTATCGTCCCCAAAGATTGTAACCATTGTACTCCTAGTACAACATCAACACCTCCCATTGTGATGGAAAGCATTGGAATATTCAATACATATTCCCCCATGGCTAGCTTGATATTATGGCATTTTCCTGAGAAATTTATAGTCCCTCCATTTGCAACCATCACTTGACATTCTGGTGCTGGGTATAGGAAACAATTCAATTCCTTGGCTACCTTACAATGAATAAAATTATGGGTACTACCTGAATCAATCAACACTATTGCCTTTTTCTTTTTGATATGTCCTTCTATCTTGAGAGTTTGAGGAGTGGTAATTCCTGCCAATGCATCACATGATATGGTCAGACTCGTTTCTTCTTCTTCTTCTAGGGTTGCTTCCTGGTGTATATCCTCTTCTTTTGAAGCTTCTTGTTCATTTTCTTCCTCCTCTTCACAATCTATGGAAAATAATTTCTTCTCATCACACTTATGACCTTTAGTGTATTTTCTATCACAACTGTAGCAAATCCCTTTTTCTCTTTTTTCTTCCAATTTTTGTGGTGTCAACCTTGTAGGTTGTGGAAGTCTAGGAGTAGCAGCACTTCCATCTTTATAGATGTGAGTGGTAGGCTTCCTTGTCACCATAATTTTACATCCAATTTTTCTTGCCAACCTGAATGCCTTCTCCAATGAATCAGGTTCCCAAATGTGAACTTCATGTTGGATGTTATCCTTTAAATTCCCTATGAAGACATCAATCCTGTGTTCCTCTAGAATATCAGTTACCCTTATATTCAATTTTTGGAAGTCCTCAATGTGCTTGACCACTGAACGCTTTTTTTTTAGATTTATTAATTCGCTAAAGAAGGTGTTGGCCTTTGTATCTTCATTATGTGCTATCATTTCCTCCGCAAAAATTGACCAAGTGATAATTTTTTTATGGGAGAAAACCCATCGATACCATAAAAATGTATTTTGTTCTAAATGTAAAGTTTCAATGCGTACCTTTTGTGTGTTTTGCACATTATTGAGATCAAAATATTGCACCATCTGTAGTATCCATGTTATGGGATCTTTGCCATCAAATTTCCTCATATCCATCTTTGGAATATGGTGGTTCTTCAATCCAAAATTAGTGTTTAGTAAATCATGATTAACATTTGTTTGGTCCTCATTGTGAGTTTCTTCTAGTATCTTTTCACCATTAGGAATAATTTCTTGTATCAACTTTGACAAACCTTCCTTCAAACCTTCCATGTCTTCCTTTAAACCTTCCATTTTTTCTTCCATACCATCCTTCAAACCTTCCATTTTTTCTTCCATACCATCCTTCAAACCATCCATCGTAGCTTCCATACCTTTCTTCAAACCATCCATCTTAGCTTCCACGCTTTTCCTCAAAACATCCATTTCATTTTTTGTTGCTCTATGCGAGAGCGAAATTTGGTGCATTTGCTCTTGTAATTTTGTTATGTCATGTTGCATTTATTCATCTTCATGAGCCATAGTAGAGCCTTCTGAAGGCTTAATATGTGTTAAATTATTTTTGGGGGGCATTTTAGAACCCAATACTGATATCTATTCTACAATATGCCCTTGGAATCAATTCAAATTGATTCTTCAAACAAGACTTATGCAATTCGGAAAAAAAATACACACCTTTTTCTTGCTTTTGAGGAGCTCGATATTGAAATTGAATTATCTCTATGATTGCAGATCTTAAATATCTAAAATTTGGCCCTAAGGTAGCCCTTTGAATCCTCTTTCGAATGCCATAGGTCTGATCTGATTTGGATTATTCAAGTCAAATTTATGTCCAATCTTCCACAATGACCTAATTATGGACTAGTTCAGTAGAGCGAACTTGTACGACTTGCCATGTGTCACTGTTTGCTCCTTCGGTTCTAAAATTGATAGATAGGAAACTAAAATCCATTTAATTTAGGCCACTTTTTATAGAATTCCAATCCGATGCTCAGAGAGAGAGTTATGAATATTTTCCCATGATCACCTCTTTGAGATGAAATTCGGGAGCCTGAAAAATCCCTAACTTCCACAGATCGTATCTCTGAAAATATTGCGAACCAATATCTGAAATTTTGCGGCGATGTTCCTTAGGATTGAAACTTCACGCTTTAAACATTTCAGCTTCTGAAAATTCGTAGAAAAAAATTTATAGCGAAAATTCCACGATGACCTGTTTGGTGCAGTGAAACCCTAAAATCCAAAGCTTTGATACCAAATGTTGTGAAACCAGCTCCAAAAATAGAAGAAATGAGATATAAACGCCTTAGAAATAAGCCACTTCGAGGGGGAAACCTTCAATACATTACATGAATGAACAATTATTGGATGATACAAATGACAAAACCTCCTTTCTATATATAAGAGTCGATGGGGCCACAATGTAACCCTAGCCGACTTAACAATAATAATGTAAGGGCACAATAATAACAATATGGGGGTTACAGGGGTACAACAATAACAATAATGGGGTTACACTCACAACAATAAGGGACTATACTAGTAATACAGGGACCTAACAAGTTTTGACAAAATCACCAAACTTACAACACAAAACATCAATGAAAAGGTGATTTGTTGAAATCAATGAAAGAGAAATTGATCGCTTTTATAGAAATTGAAAATGAAGGTATTTAAACAAAATTGTCAAAAGGGTAAATTCACGACTTTTTATAAACATTCTACAGCCTAGTAGATGTGTAACGATGTTTTTCCATGCTCAAAATAATATTTAATGTCGGCTCATATTTTTTTTTCAAATAATTGTATAAATAAATAAATACAAATCTATTAACCCAACATAGTTAGATCATTGCACCCAGAGGCACATTCTACAACCCAATAGATGTGTAACGATGTTCGTTCGTGCTCAAAATAATATTTAATGTCAGCTCATAATTTTTTTTAAATAATTGTATAAATAAAAATAAATAAAAATTTAATGTCAGCTCATAAAAAACTTTCAATAATTGTATAAATAAATAATTACAAATATATTAACCCAACACAATTAGATTATTATTATTCACATTCACCATATTTGTGTTAGCTGAGTTGTTGTTTTCGTTGGATTTGTTTGGCTGAATTTCTCACTCGGTTCTCTGCATGTTCTTCGTCCTCTACACTTATAGGTAAGTTCAATACACTCCACAACTGTAATATACAAAAAATAAATTAACACCTTTCTAACTCTAACTTTGGATCGAATGAAGCTTAAAAATGTAACAAACTAACCTTACATATATTACTAGAATCATAAATGGATCCATATTTAATGATTAATCATCATCAAAACTTTCCTTGGTGTCATGATCAACATCTTAAAAAGAAACTTTATAAAACAATAATATGATGATGATGATGATGATGATGACAATGGCGATAAAAATGACACAGATTAGTGACAACAATGGCGATAGTGAAGATGTCGATGAAATGATGAAAAACAATCATGGCCATCATCATTCTCATGATGATTGTCCTTTCATTCATGTTTATAAACATTATTGATGTCATCATCATTATCTATAAAATTTGAAACTGAAATATACTTCAAACCTTGGTTCCCATGGAGTGGTAACAAACACTCTAGAATCCCTATGTGGGTTGAGTTACTAGTCCTGGAAGCCCTCGTTGGACAAACTCTCCCGAAGCCCTGTAACAATTGGGGTTGAGTTACTAGTCCTGGAATCCCTTGTTGGAACAAACACTCTAGAGCCCTAGAACAACTTGGATAGAGACCAATCTGTCATGGTTGTGATGTCCGACCATGAGGTGGAATCACTAGTTGACGGTTGAGGTGGTTTGGCCTCTGGAAGCCCTGGATGATGGTGATTTATGTGTTTGATGAGATCCCAAATTCATGCTTGGAATATGACACATGAGCGATTGGTTGAAGTAAGATTTGGCTAAGCTAATCTATGGTTAGGTGGAATGTGGAAGTCCCATCTTCTGTTGGTTTTTATATTCAGTAATGAAGAGCTCACTGTTCCTTTGGTATTTGGTATGAAAATGTACTGGTTATTATGTGGATTCTATTTTTATTGTATCCATGGTATTTATGTTGTTTTTATGTTGGTTATAAGCATACATTTTACTAATGATGATGTAGGGATCTATCGATGTTTTTACTCATAAATGAATGCACAATGTATCTATGGTCAAATAGAATGTATTGCAACTAATGTTGTAAGGGAGCAATGCTTCTTAGCAATTCTCAGATAAGTATGAGACCCCTATGCTTAAATCTATTGTTTACACTAGTAGATTCAATGTTTGTGACATGTTTGACAAAATTCCTGTCATGGATAGGAGGGGTTTGAATGAGTTCTTGTTGATGTGATTACTTCCATATCATTTTTATAATGTTATTTATCATCCCCTAAGTTTTCATGAAGCTCTGCACAGTGACTGGGTTTGTGGGCCTAAAAATGTGGCTCAAATCTCGGATTTTCAGGAACATAACTAGTCATTTGGGGCCCTAGCCACAAACATGCAGTGTTGTGCCTAGGGCTATAGCATCCTGGCCACAGGCATGTAGTCTTATGTCTATGGCTATGGCCAGAAAGGGTCAAAATGTCAGTGTGACCCAGGGGTAAGAAGCCTAAAAGGTTGGGTTGCCTCATGTGGGTGTTGTTGATGTTATAAAAGGTTTTTGTGATGTGTTTCTGTCAGTTCCAGATCCTTAAGGTCACCTAGGAGGTTGAATCTCATTATAGTGGCCTCTCGTCGCATGTTTAACCTTTTTGGCTGGTTACTTGGGTAGATGTGGATTGAGGTTGTTACAGAGTGGCATCAGATCATGGTTCAACTCTCAAAATAGATGGGTGGTGTTTTTATCATGTGTTTATGTTGGTTTCATGCGTGTGTAGTATTCTTTTGGTCTATGTGTGATTGTTACATACACATGTCATTGGCCATGGTTACGGGGGTGTCTTCATAGGAAATTTGTTGGTTTCGTTGGGATATGTGTCATAATGTGTGTATGATTGGCTATGTGTCGCTACATGTTGTACATGAATTTATTTTTTATTATTGGTTACATTTTATTCATGCTTCTTGCTATTCGTGGATGCTTGGGTATGTGTCATTACATGTTGTACATGCATTGGTTGTTCATCTTTGGTTACATGTTGTTCAGGCTTATGTATTGTCCATGTAAGTTGGCATGGTTGATGTTTTCATGCATCATGAGGTCATTCTATACAATTAGGTCATCATGATGATATCGATATGTTATGATTCTAATGTGCTAGCTGAGATAGAATATGCAGATTGTCAAGGCGAAGTTCTAACACTATACTTTGGGGTAAGAGCAGAACATCATACAAGTATTGTATTTTTGGCATGCATGTATGATTGGTTAATGGTTGTTATAAGAATTAGGGTTATGTACATGTTTGTTAGTTTATTGATTTTATGATTCCATACATAATAGATGTTAGTTAATTAGTGTGACCATATGTACATGTGTCGATTAGCCAAGCATGGTATTAACCTGATGATTATGTTATATGTTGTTGATGAATATGTTAACTTGTACTTGGCTTGATGATTATGTTATGTGTTGTTGATGAGCATGTTATATGTTAACTTATTATTGTTATATATTAGTTAACTTAATGATTAGGGTTATAGCATTAATATATTGATGTTATATGTATCATGCTAAATTGGATTGACCTATGCAGATGGTTAGGGTTACAAAATTCATGTATGGGTTAATATGTTATGATATTATGTCATGCTAATCTAGGTTGAATGTGCATCTGTGATTTTTATGCATGAAAGAAAAATGTTTATGAGTTTATGACATGAACATGTTAACTAGTTACTATTATGGACATCACGACCTTATTTATTTTTGAGTTGATATGATGAGAAGTAATATTGTGCTAATCTAGATTGATTGTGCAGACCAGATAGCCTTCCCAAAGTTATATAAGAGCCCACCAATAGGGAACACCAATCCACCTTAATATTTTATTTGAATAACGTTTGTTACAACCATATTTTTTCTTTGTTCTATTGTTTCTCTACATCCTACTCTATTGGTTACAATCACTCAACTAATGTGTTTGTTGCACCGCTCACTTTTTCTACCCCTCTTACACTTTAACAACAAATTAGCTCAAGCATGCAACTTTGTCTTCTTCATATAGAATCTTGATTTATGTGTTACATCCTCCTCACATATGCACTCTTTCAACCCCAATTACATTTTTTTTTTGAATTTATAGATTATGCCCTTTCTTTATCATGGACATTAATCCATGGTATTGACTCATAGATTACAACTTGACTAGGTCACGTTGTATTCTTGGCTAGTTCAACACATCACCTTATGTTCATAACTTGCGAGCCTCATATTATGCCTATATCCTTTCCTTGGCTCCTTCTACATATGGGGAATCAACAAAAAAAATTATCCCTTCCGTCCAACCTTTCTCTCAACATCTTCTTTACTCCACTAGTACTCATTCAAAAATCTTCAAATGTTCAATATTCAATGGTGCCAAGATCCCTTCAATTCAACTATTTAAATGTTCGTGCTCCTCATATGCCCAATTCCACAAACATGAGTTTAACATCTTAATATGTTGGGTCTACTAAATATTAGATGCACTTTACACTATGCAACTATACTTTCCATGTCCAAATCCTTTAGTTTTTAAATCTTCTCCTTCGTTGGTGGTGGTTTTATCGATTTATTATTTAATTTTTAAATCTTCTTCGTGGTCGGTGCTTTTATTGATTTCTTATTTACTTTTTAAATCTTCTCCTTCGTTGGTCGTGCTTTTATCAATTTCTTATTTGAAGATCACCAAGAATTTGAAGTTTGGAATAAGGTTGAAAAATCCTTTCATGGAAACCCATGAAATATTCTTTCAAGAAATAAGGCAAAGTAGTTTCAGTGATTTTTTCAAAAGGTGCCAACAAGGATTTTTTTTTGGAGCTTCAACGAATCACTAAAGGGAAAAATTCATGAATTGGTCAAAATATTGTTTGGAAAAATTCATGAAAGGGACAAACAATGATTTTTTTTAGAAATATTGGAAAGCAGTTTCTGTGAAATCAACAAAGTGACAACTCAGAGAATTGGTTGAAAGGAGTTTATGTGAAATTGGTGAAATAACAATTGATGATTTTTAATAAATTGTCAATGAAGATTTTTTGGAAAAATCGTTGAAAGGGTAAATTGGTGACTTTTTAGAAGTCATTGAAAGGAGTTTTGACAAAATCACCAAACTTACAACTCAAAACATCAATGAAAAGGTGATTTGTTGAAATCAATGAAAGAGAAATTGATGGCTTTTCTAGAAATTGCAAATGAAGGTTTTTCAACAAATTTGTCAAAAGGGTAAATTCATGACTTTTTAGAAACATTCTATAGCCTAGTAGGTGTGTAACGATGTGTCCGTTCATGCTCAAAATAATATTTAATGTAGGCTCATAATTTTTTTAAATAGTTGTATAAATAAATAAATACAAATGTATTAACCCAATATAGTTAGATCATTGCACCCAAAGGCGCATACTACAACCCAGTAGATGTGTAACGATGTCTGTTCATGTTCAAAATAATATTTAATGTCGGCTCATATTTTTTTTTAAATAATTGTATAAATAATAATAAATAAAAATTTAATGTCGTCTCATAAAAAACATTAAATAATTGTATAAATAAATAATTACAGATCTATTAACCCAACATAATTAGATCATTTGTTTGGCCGAATTGCTTGCTTCGTTATCTACTTGTTCTTCTTCCTCTACACTTATAGGTAACTTCACTACACTCCACAACTGTAATATATAAAAAATAAATTAACACCTTTCTAACTCTAACTCTGGATCGAATGAAGTTTAAAAATGTAACGAACTAACCTTACATATATTACTGGAATCATAAATGGATCCATATTTAATGAACCTTACAATGGAACCATATTTATTGCGCCGAGAGGCGCATTCTACAACCCAACCCCGATGTGTAAGTATGTCGGAAGCCAAAAAAATGTCGGCTTGAACAATAACTTACATAAACATATAAATGAGCAATTAATAATTTATTAAAAATAAATTTAAATGATATAAACTTAAAATATGAAGAGTTTACTAACACTCAAAAAAGAGATATGATAAATAAATAATATATGGTAAATACGTAAAAATATAAATAAACCATAGGTATGGTAAATAAATAAAACCTCTTTTTATATTACTCAGGAGGTATGGTAAATAAATATAAATATAAATAAACTAGAGATATGGTAAATAAATAAAATCGATTTTTATATTTACTCAATAAACCACTTTATGTTTACAAAAACTCAAAAACAGGTTTTATTTAGGTGAAGCCTATGGGACAAATTATTATTAATACCATGGGCCAAATACCATGGGACAAATTATTAATAATACCATGTGCAAATACCATGGGCCAAATAATATATTTATAAAATAGGTATGGTAAATAAGTAAATATAAAAGAGGTATAAAGAGGTAAGGTAAATAAATAAAAATATATCAAATACGATTAGAAATCAAGATCTAATTATATATGAAGTATAAGGGTCAAATACTATGGACCAAATTATTATTAATACCATGCCAAAAAAACATTATTAACCCTAACATTAATATTAAAATATTAATATTATTAAATTTAATATGTTTAGATTAATACAATATTAAATTTATGATATTGTAATATATATTAATATATCATGATATATGATAGAGGTGGAGAAATAGGGGGAGTGACAAGGGAGATATGGAGATAAATTGAAGGAGAAGGGAGAAGAGGAATGAAGAGAGAGAGAGTGAGAAGAGTGAGAGAGTTAGAGAAGGGTAAGAGAGAGAGAGGGAGACATAAAGATGGAGATGGGAGAGAGATAAGGAGAGAGGGAGGGAGAAGGAGAGAGGATTGGAGGGTAAAGAGTGAGAGAGAGAGAAAGAAGGGGGAAAGGAGAGGGAGGTAGGAGAGAAAGAGAGAGAGAGAAAGGATGAGAGGAGGAGGAGAGAAGGAGGGATAGAGAGATGGAGCTGGAGGCGAAGCGAGGAAAGGAAGAAGAAATACATAGAGAGGGAGTGACAAGGGAGAGATGGAGAGAGAGTGTGTATGCTTATGGGTGGGATAAAGATACATAGGAGTGATGGAGACAAGGGGGGAGAGAAGGAGAAAGGAGGCGTGATGGAGACAAGGGGGGAGAGAAGGATAAAGGGATAGAAATAGTAAGATAGTTGGAGAGTGAGATAAAGTGATGGGGGAAGAGAGAGGATTGGAGGACAAAGAGAGAGAGAAAGAAAGATAGCTGGGGGGTCAAATAGAAGGAGGCGAGAGAGGAATGATGAGAGAGAGGAAGAGAGTGATGGGGGAAGAGAGGATTTTTGGGGAGAGAGAGAGGTAGGTAGAGATGGGGGAAGATAAAGGGAGGTATGAGATAAAGGGAGAGAGAGGAAGGAAAAGATAGGGGACTTGAAAGAGAGGAGGAGAGAGGGAGGGATAGAAATATGGATTTGGAGGGGGAGAGAGGGAGGGATTGAGAGATGGAGAGAGAGAGAGAGAGATGGGGGAAGAGAAATGGAGGTAGGATAGAAAGGGAGAGAGAGGAAGGAAAGGAGAGGGGACTTGTAAGAGAGGAGAGAGAGGGGAGGAGAGAGGGAGGGATTGAGAGATGGAGCTGGATGAGGAGAGAGGGAGGGAAGAATAAATACATAGAGAATGAGTAGTGGAGAGAGAGGGGGAGTGACAAGGGAGAGATGAAGAGTGAGTGTGTAGGTTTTGGGGTGAGATAAAGAGACAAATAAGGAGATATGGAGAGAAGGGGGGAGAGAAGGAGATAGAGAGGCATATGGTAACAAAGTTGGAAGGTGAAGATAGAGAAAGAGAGCGGGGGGGAGAGAAAGGAAGAGAGAGGGTGAAGAGAGGTAGGGAAAGAGATGTGAAGATGGAGAGGGAGAGAGGGGGAGGTAAGAATAAATACATAGAGGGTGAAAGGTGGAGAGAGAGAGAGAGAGGGAGTGATAAAGAATATGGAGAGATAGGGAGAAAGCATAACAGGAAGGAAGAGAGATAGAAGCGAGAGAGGGAGAGAGAGAGAGAGGAGGAGGAGGAGGAGGAGGAGGGAGTGATAGATAGATAGATATTGGAGAAAGAGAGTTTATGTTTTGGAGTTGATATAGAGAGATAGAGTGAGATATAGATGTAGATGTAAGGTGAAGAGAAAAAAAGATAGATGGAGAGAAGGAGTGAGGGGCAAGGAAATTGATAGATATGGAGTGAGAGAGAGAGTGTGTATGGTGGGGTGAGATAAAGAGAAAAAGAAGGAGATATGGATGGATATATAGATATATATGGGGGATATAGGGAAGAAGGTTTCTTGCAATAGATGCATTGATTTCAGTGTAGATGGTGATTTCCAATCCTATTTCATTTCATGCACTAGATGAATTGATTTTGGTGTAGATGTTGATTTCTAATGATATTTGATTACTTACACTAGATGGATTGATTTTAATGTAGATGATTTCTAATCCTATTTTATTTCTTGCACTAAATGCATTAATTTCAGTGTAGATGATGATTTCTAATCCTATTTGATTGATTTTACTAGATGCATTAATTTTAATGTAGATTTTGATTTTTGGTTATATTTGATTTCTTTCACTAGATGAATTGATTTCAATGTAGATTATTTTTAATCATATTTGATTGCTTGCACTGAATGGATTGATTTCAATGTAGATGGTGATTTCTAATCCTATTTGATTGCTTTCACTAAATGCCTTGATTTCAGTGTAGATGGTGATTTATGATCTTATGTGATTGCTTGCACTAGATGCATTAATTTCAATGTAGATGTTGATTTATAATTATATTTGATTGCTTGCACTGAATGCATTGATTTAAATGTAGATGATTTATAATCCTATTTGATTCCTTGCACTAAGTGCATTTATTTCAGTGTAGATGGTGATTTCTAATCCTATTTGATTGCATGCACTAAATGCATTGATTTCAGTGTAGATGTTGGCTTTAAATCCTATTTTCCTACTTGCACTAGACTCATTTATTTGAGTGTAGATGTTGATTTCTAATCATATTTCATTACTTGCATTATATGCATTGATTTTAGTGTAGATGTTGTTTTCTATTGTTATTTTATTTCTTGCATTAGTTGCATTGATTTCAGTGTATATGTTGATTTCTAATTTGATGTATGATGGTACATTAATTTTAAAGTCATTGGATTAATAGTGTGTGTGCAATGATTTCAGTGTAAGCACAAAAAATTATTGACAATGTACATTGATTTTTACGTTATAGTAATTCAACCTATTAATATTGGAGAGCAAGAGAGACAAGATAAGATGTTTACTACAATAGCTCGAGCTAAATATTTAAATGGTTTACGATTTCAACTGTCCTTTTCAAATAATCAATATGAAAATATGGCAAAACTAACATGGGTGAAAATAAGAATAGTAGAAGAAAATAGTTTGAAATCGATCACAATGAAGATTTCATAATTGACTACATTCTTATTATTCACAGTTTCTGTCATTCAATATTATTACATTGTCACTTTGCATTCAAAGTTTTATTTCAACATTAAAGTTATCTTACAATATTTATCATCTCAACAAACCGAGGTAACTAATCAAATTTAAAATTAAAATGAATCAATGAATCTCAGACATATTTACATATTTAAAATGGTTATCTTAATATTAGATGTATTTACATATTATTGATAAAATTAAGCATATGTTTCTCATAGATCCATCTTAACTCCGAATCTATCAAGTGCCAAGAGGGATCAAATCTCTCGAGGTGAAAACCTTTCCTCAAGTTTTGCACTCGAAAAAGAGGTTTTCACCTCGAGAGATTTGATCCCTCTCGGCGCTTGATAGATCCAGAGTTAAGATGGATCTAGGCTGGTATAAATGGATCTAATCATTAAATGGAATTCCATGTTCATTATGCACATATAAATTAAAAGGATCCATATAATATTATTATAGATACAACTCATCCATTACAAATGATGTATGCCATTAATTCAAAATATACGAATCTAAAAGAGTTGACAGATAACGCCATTGAACCGCATTGGATGATACATCACAATAGATATCACCATTAAATCACTTTATAGACCACATATATCACATGGCTATAACAAATATAACGCAGATCATGTAGATCAATATAACACACGCAGATCCATATAACACATATAGGTTATGGTGTTGATAGAGATAGGTATAGGTTAAGGATTGATATAGAGCATTGTTGATCAATGAAACACATATACCCTTTATTAATTTTTGAGATAACTTATAATGTATTCAATGCAACACTATAGAGACAACGTATTTTAGTTTAATAATGCAACACTAAAATAATATACATTATCTCTATCAGCTTTTTCACATATTTCCAGCCTTTAAATGGATCCAAAATCTCGATACAAAATGTTAAATTAAAACAACCTTTAAAACATTCGTAATAGATCCATCCTTTAAAACATTCGCAATCGATCCAGAATATGGATACATAATGTTAAATATAAGTGAATAATCTAAAACATTATGGATGGCTTTAAATATATTCTTAAGCGATCATGATAAACATTCTTAATGTATCATGATAAATTACAATTATTTACAATTTCATAAATAATGGATCTATATTATAATAGATCCTTTATAAAACCATATAATGGATTCAAATTCATCCATTAAAATTACTTCCAGTCTTACTAAATAATTTCTTTTAAAATCTCATAAAAAAAAATTGACATTCAACTTTTCTGAACATCACCATTACATTCAATTTTTTTGAACATTTAATTTTCAAGATATTAGGCAGGTTACATTTTATATAAATAATTTTAATTTTTTTAAGTTCTTAGGCATGTTCTATTTTATTTAGAATTTTTTATTATTATCTATTTTATAGAGGCTAAATTTGTAAACATAAAAATATATTTTTTAATAAAATTTAAAATTTTATTAATTTAATTTAAATACTTAATAATTTTAAAAGTTTGTGTTTAAATTTATAAAGAATGATATCACTATTTCATATATATTGCACTCAATGTTTATGTAGGTTTTATTTTTTTAGATTCTCATTGAAATGACGAGATTAATCTTTATACCATGGACCAAATACCATATTTATAAAAGAGGTATAAAGTGGTATGTTAAATACATAAAATATATCAAATATCATTAGAAATCAACATCTAAGTATATACTAAGCCTATGAGACAAATACTATGGTAAATAAAAGAGGTGTGATAGTTAAATAAATAAATAAATATATTTATATATATATATATATAAACCGGAGGTATGGTGAAAAATAAAAAAATCTTTTTATATTTACTCCATACTCCTCTTTATATTTATGAACACTCAGAAAAGAAGTTTTATTTAGGTGAAGCCTATGGGCCAAATACCATGGACCAAATTATTATTAATACCATGCAAAAAAAACATTATTAACCCTAATATTAATATCAACAGATTATTATTATTATTATTAAATCTAATATTCATATTAATATATTATAATATTAATATTATTAAATTTAATAACTTTGGATTAATACGATATTAAATTTGTTATATTATAATATATATTAAGATATCATGATATATATTAACTCTAGATATATATGTGAGGGAAGAACAAAGGCATAGAGTGATAGAGGTTGAGAGATGGGGAGTGACAAGGGAGAGATGAAGATAAATTGAAGGAGAGGGGAGAGGAGAAATGAAGAAGGAGAGATGGAGAGAAGAGGAGAGAGAAGGAGAGAGGAGGCAAGAGGGAGGGATATAGTAACATCCAGAGAGAGAGAGAGAGACAGAGAGAGACAGAGAGATGGGAGAAGAGAGAGGGAGGTAGTAGAGAAAGGGAGAGAGAGGAAGGATGAGAGAGGGGACTTGAGAGAGAGGAGGAGAGTGATGGGGGGGAGAGAGGAGAATAGGAGAGAAATTTAGAGAGAGTAAGGACGAGATAGAGGACTTGAGAGATAGCAGAAGAGAGGGAGGGAGAGATAGCAGGAGAGAGGGATGGATAGAGAGATGGAGTTGGAGGGGGAAAGAGGGAGGGAAGAAGAAAGACATTGAGAGTGAGAATTGAAGAGAGAGAGGGAGTGACAAGGGAGAGATGGAGAGAGAAGGTGTATGTTTGGGTGAGATAAAGAGACAAAGAAGGAGATATGGAGAGAAGGCGAGACGGAGGGATATAGTAATAGATTTGGAGGGTGAATATAGATGCATTGATTTTAGTGTAGATTGTGATTACTAATCCTATTTGATTGCTTGCACTAGATGCATTTATTTTAGTGTAGATGGTAATTTCCAATCCTATTTGATTGCTTGCACTAGGTGCATTGATTTGAATGTCGATGTTCATTTCTAATTATAATTCAGATTGCTTGCAGAGATGCATTGATTTCAGTGTAAATGATTTCTAATCATATTTTATTGCTTGCACTAAATGCATTGATTTCAGTGTAAATGGTAATTTCTAATCCTATTTGATTCCTTGCACTAAATGCATTTATTTCAAGGTAGATGTTGGTTTCTAGTCCTATTTGCTTACTTGAACTAGATGCATTGATTTGAGTGTAAATGTTGATTTCTAATCCTATTTGATTGCTTGCAATAAATGCATTGGCTTCAGTGTAGAAGTTGTTTTCTAATCTTATTTTATTGCTTTCATTGATGCATTGATTTTAGTGTAGATGTTTATTTCTGATTTGATGTAATTGGATGTATGATGATACATTAATTTTTAAGTGATTAGGTTGAGCATTGATTTCAGTTTAAGCACAAAAAATTATTAACAATGTACATTGAATTTTGTGCTATAGTAATTCAACCTATTAATATTGGAGAGAAAGAGAGACAAGGTATGATGTTTACTACAAAAACTCGAGCTAAAGATTTAAATGGTTTACGATATGAAAATATGACAAATCTAACAATTTTGACAATAAGAATAGTAGAAGAAAATAGTTTGAGATTGATCACAATGAAGACTATTTGTAATTGACAACATTCTTAGTCTTCACGTTTTCTATCATTCAACACTATTATTTTCACCTTGCATTCAAAATTTGTATTTCATCTTTTATTCATCATTAAAGTTATTAACAATATTTATCATCTCAAGAAACTGAGGTAACTAAGAAAATTTAAAATTAAAATGACGAGGTTAATATTAGACATATTTAGCATATTTAAAATGATTATATTAATATCATATATATTTACATATTATTGAAAAAAAAAAATCATATCTTCGATAGATTTTCCTTGGAGGCACACATCTGAAACCAACCTAGATCCATCATAAATCTGGATCTATCAAGCACCGAGAGGGATCAAATATCTTTAGGTGCAAACATTTCCTCAAGTTTGTCACTCAAAAAATAGGATTTCACATCAAGAGATTTTATCCCTCTTGGCGCTTGATAGATCCAGAGTTAAGATGGGTCTAGGCTAGTTGGTAACACAACCGATACACACACACAAAGACAAAGAAGGAGGGCATGGAATGTTGCAGTTTATTCCCACATGTGTAACACGAAAAAGATATGGACTTTCAATAATGAAGTGGTGTGGAAGCTTTGGGTGTCTCTTCGAAGATATCTGATACAATTGGAATGATACAGAGAAGATTAGCATGGCCCTTTCGCAAGGATGAAACGCAAAAATTGAGAAATGGTCCAAATATTTTTAATATTTTTTACATTGTTTTGATTGGTGGTGTTTTTTATCCATTTCTTACTTTTATCTTACTAGGTTTTTCCCTTTTCAATCTTCGTTGATTAGTGGTGTTTTTATCGATTTCTTATTTTCAATCTTTATTGATTAGTGGTGCTTTTATCGATTTCCTATTTAATTTTTAAATCTTCTCGTTCATTGGTGGTCTTTTTTATCGATTTTTTATTATCAATCTTCGTTGATTAGTGGAGGGCGTGTTTATCGATTTCTTATTTAGTTTTTAATTCTTCTCCTTTGTTGGCGGTGCTTTTATCAATTTCTTATTTACTTTTATATCTTCAGGTTGTATGGTGTTTTATTAATTAATGATATTTTTCAATATTCATTTATAATATTAATATTAATGTCACTTTTGTTCTCAGGGCTTGGTGTTTTTATCGATTTCTTATTTATTTGTTAATCCTAACACTCTTCATAGTGTTTTATTAATTAATGATGTTTTTTAATATTCATCAACCAAAATAATTATTGTCTTTTTTTAATATTCATCAATTGACATACTAATTAATCTCATTTTTTAATATTCATCAACCCACAGACTAGTTAGTGTCATTTTTTTAATATTCATTCATAAAGTTACTTAATTCCATTGTTCAACATGCATGGAATTTCATGCCATTAATGACTACTTGGCTTGACACCACGAGGAAATATGATAAGGGAAATGTAAATCCACGACATATTCTTCTTAAAAGCATGTGTTGTGGTTTAATCATCGTCGTTTATCACTCTAGTATGCCAAAGATACACTTGCATAAAGGTGCTATCTAGTGGTTTGAGGATGCATTTGGTGCTATATCTTTATAAAATTCATTAGTTGTAGGTGTCATTCATACTATTTGATCTTGATAAGATTCATTTAGGATTTAACGCCTTGTTGTCATCCTTTGATCTTGGCTAGACCTCAACATCCAATCTTGCTTTACATATAAACTAAACATGGCGCAATTACCACACTTCAATGTGATTAATGCCCTACAAAGGTTATATGTGATGGATTGAAGAGTTGCTAGACTCATGATGCCTGAACCTAAAAACTAAGGCTTAGAGAGAGAGGTTCTTGTTTCCCTCCATTCGCTGGCCATGGTCAAGGACCCCAGACAAGACCTCGTAATGAAACATTTATTCTACTAGGATGCAAAATACTCACCATAGAGGGCATCCCTCATAACTTCTAGGTGTTGTTCATGGTTCATGAGGTCAAGGAGGTTCAATTAGGGCTTAAGGCCATTGTTTTCGCCTAACCATGTGTATGAATTGACATTCATTTTTAGTGCCATTAAATGATGATGATGATGATGATGGTGATGGTGATGGCAATGAAAATGATGAAAATGGATGACAAGGATGATGTCGATGAAAGTAGTCATTGTCACCATCATCATCCTTACCATTTGCATGATCATCATCATTTTTTATACTTTCATCAACATGCTCATCATCATTGTCCTTGACATCATTTTTCATTTTCATTATCACAATCATCATAACCATTCTCATGATGACTTCAATTTTCTTGTGATGCTCATTAACGTCGGTGCATCCTCCTCCTCATCATCCTATATTCATCATCATCAAAAATTTCCTTGGTGTAATCATAAACATCTTAAAAAGAAACCTTATAAAACAATAATATGATGATGATGATGATGATGGCGGCAGTGGCGATAACAATGACACAAATCAGTCACAAAAATGGTGACAATGAATATGCCGATGAAAATGATGAAAAACTATCATGGTCATCATCATTCTCATGATGATTTTCCTTTCATTCATTGTTATCAACATCGTTGATGTAGAAATTATATACAATATGCATGACACATGAAGCATTAAAAACACACATAACACAGTTGTTTAACAGGAAAGCCTAAAGCTAAAAAACCCAAATATCATATATTATGTATCATGGAGATCATGTAACAATATCATACAAATCTTAATACCTCAAGCTCTCAGCACAATCAATCGTCACACACTAATCAGAATAAAAATGCAAATCCATGCACTGATTTCTTGCCACCTGATAGCCTACCTCCACTACGCAATCCAAGCTGATTACAAAGACCAATTCGATGCAATCCCACTCTCCTTGACTGCATTGTTCTCATTGGCATCTCCAATGTATATGTAGATACAATTAATGCATCACTAGTAGTCACAACGGATAGTCTATCTCACCCTTTCACCTATCTCTCCCCTGGGTCTCCACTGGATCTGATATGCACTGTAGTTAACTACTATATTGTTCAATTGATTAATGAGTTATTATTTGTGAATTAATTAAATAATTAATTCACTCCACTCTCACTAGTGTATCATTCAGTTAGACTAGATACAACTAGCTCAACTGAGTTTAACTCCATTAACTGAGTTAAACTAAATAACAACTCCATGAACTACTCTTCCAACTCTGTCATAACTTTGCCACTTCAGTTCTAACTAAGTCCTCCATGCATGAACTCCAGTAAACCCTTAGGAATTGCGTAATTCCTTCATCCCACTGATTTGCTAAATCTGTATACTGAAATAAAGTGCTCCAAGAGAATAAGTTGATATTTAGAGTCTGATTATTATTAAGAGCTAATAATAATCGACATGCATCTATTTTTAGATCGACGATCTATAAATAGACTTCGGCCAATCTTCTAAAAATAGAATTTCATCTATTTTTCACATTTGACCAACCATCTACAAATAGCCTCCTGCTACATATAGAATATGCTCACCATGTCTAAAAATAGACATACACCTAAAAATAGCCTATGTGGGCCCCAACTAGTTTAGGTGATTATTTTCCAACTAGGATCAAGGATGATGTTTCAAGATGCCTCCTTCACTATTTCTTGTTGCAAAATTCAACACTCCCTCTCAACAAGAAAGGATTGTCTTTGCATGCGACATGAAACTCAATGCATTGGCCCTGCAACCTTTGCAAGCGCCCTGCAATTCTATGCATCCTCTCTGAAACTATTGTGTGCAACACTTCCTAAACTGAATAGCCTCCAAACAATTGAATCAATATAATTCATTTGTCATAAAAGTCTTCAAGTTCTGCTGGTACCAACTGCACATGTCTTCAAGAACCACTGCGTTGTTGAACTCTGCTCCCATGCACTCTGCACTTGCTGTCAATTTTGAACTGCACTCCAGTATCTGACACTATCACTTTGATCTGTCTGCATCAATCCAACTGATCATGCTACTACTACTTTGTGGGCGCCTCGTAGCCAGGTTCAATTCATGAGATCCACACAATCTCAATGAATCCTACCCAGAAATCTCCTCTTGGGATTACTCATGCATGTCGCCCCACCTCTCACCTGGTGGTATAGCTGCATGCACTCCCTCTTCCCATCTGGCATGAAATTTCTCTGCATGAGTGGTTGTTCCCACTCCATGATCATCATCTTGTGGTTTCTCCACATCTCGAGGTTCACTCTTACCTGCATGCAAATACTGCTCCCTCTCAAGCTTCAATTGCATGTCTTTCTTGCACTTCCCAACAGTAGGAAGCTCCGTAGAAATCCCATTTTGCATCAAATCTATAAATATTCTTCTGCATCTCTAGTTGTGGTTGCTCCACAACCTTCTGAGACTGCTTCTCAGGCTGCCTGTTGAGAGACTCCTTCTCAACCACCAAGTCACTAACCTCTGCTTTGCTCCTCAAAGATTTGCATGCATCTTGTACCTCAGTGCATGTAGATTCTTGGCTCGCGCACATTGTAATTGTCCCGTCATCGTAAAATTTTCTAACAAAAGAGCTAATTTTAAATGGACGATATCTCCCTCATCCGAGCTCTGATTCGACCGATTTTTTTATTTATTTTAATTTGGGTATTTTTTCGCAAGGAATCTAAAGATGTTATTTGTTTCTGAAAATATTTCACAAAATTTTTTAGATATTCTCTGCAAACTCGCATGCCCAAAAATTCCTGCTCTCATTCCATTTAGAAAATCTATAACACAACTCTGATACAATGTGGAAATTATATACAATATGCAAGAGACATGAAGAAATAAAAACAAACATAAAACAGTTTTTTAACGAGAAATCCTGAAGATAAAAACCCCAACTATCATATATTATGTATCATGGAGATCATGTAACAATCTCATACAAAGCTTAGTACATCAAGCTCTCAGTACAATCAATCGTCACACACTAATTAGAAGAAATTTGCAAATCCATGCACTGATTTCTTGCCACCTGATAGCCTGCCTCAACTACACAATCCAAGCTGATTACAAAGACCAATTCGATGCAATCCCACTCTCCTTGATTGTGTTGTTCTCATTGGCATCTCCAATGTATATGTAGGTGCAATTAATGCATCACTAGTAGTCACAACGAATAGTCTATCTCACCCTTTCACCTATCTCTCCATTGGGTCTCCACTGGATCTAACATGCACTGTAGTTAACTCTGTATTGTTCAGTTGATTAATGAGTTATTATTTGTGAATTAATTAACTAATTAATTCACTCCACTCTCACTAGTGTATCATTAAGTTAGACTAGATACAACTAGCTCAACTGAGTTTAACTCAATTAATTGAGTTAAACTGAATAACAACTCCATGAACTACTCTTCCAACTCTGTCATAACTTTTCCACTTTAGTTCTAATTGAATCCTCCATGCATGAACTCCAGTAAACCCTTAGGAATTGTGTAATTCCTTCAGCCCACTGATTTGCCAAATTTGTATACTGAAATAAAGTGCTCCAAGAGAATAAGTTGATATTTAGAGCCTGATTATTATTAAGAGCTAATAAAAATCGACATGCATCTATTTTTAGATCGACGATATATAAATAGACTTCGCCCAATCTTCTAAAAATAGAATTTCATCTGTTTTTCACATTTGACCAACCATCTACAAATAGCCTCCTGCTACATATAGAATATGCTCAACATGTCTAAAAATAGACATACACCTAAAAATGGCTTGTGTGGGCCCCACCTAGTTTAGGTGATTATTTTCCAACTAGGATCAAAGATGATGTTTTAGGATGCCTCCTTCATTGTTTCTTGTTGCAAACTTCAACAGTTGATTCCATCATCATTACAATTTGAAACTGAAATATATTTCAAACCATGGTTCCCATGGAGTGGTAACCTTCTTCATTACCAATGATGTGAATTTTAGCCCCTAAGATCTGGGAGGAATGAATGTTAAAGGAGGAAGAGAGAAAACATACAAATTTTCCACCGATCACAAGAACATTGATAAAAGTTAAAGAACTAAATACATCATAGAGAGAGAGAGAGAGAGAGAGAGAGAGAGAGAGAGAGAGAGAGAGAACTAAATACATCATAGAGAACTAAATACATCATAGAAATATTGGAAAGGAGTTTCAGTGGAATCAACAAAGTGACAAGTCAGAGAATTGGTTGAAAGGAGGTTTTGTGAAATTGTTGAAATAACAATTGATGAGTTTTTAATAAATTGTCAATGAAGGTTTTTTGGAAAAATCATTGAAAGGATAAATTGGCGACTTTTTAGAAGTCATTGAAAGGATTTTTGACAAAATCACCAAAATTACAACTCAAAACATCAAAGAAAAGGTGATTTGTTGAAATCAATGAAAGAGAAATTGATGGGTTTTCTAGAAATTGCAAATGAAGGTATTTCAGCAAAATCGTCAAAAGGGTAAATTCACGACTTTTTAGAAACAATGAAAATGGGAATAAACTAAGTTTCTCAAAATCATCAATGAATAATTTTTGTTGACATCCAATCTGAGAATTTTTGTGACTATCAATAGAATTACTCTTCAATTGACCAAGGTATATGATAACATGACACCACCTTAGGGTGTTAAGTGGATCTAGGTGCCATGTGCCATGCTAGATTAGTAGCAAAGTTAGAAAAATTAAATTTTGTTACTATATCCTAGGTCCTAAACTTTCAGGGCTATTTTGTGGCCCTAAATGATGTTATTTGGGAAGCTTCGGGGCTTGGGAACACACCTAATCCATATAGTTAAATGGTATATATTAGTTTAGTCTTTTCTATTCATGTTAAATGGAGATAGTAATGCAAAATTTATGGCTTGGATAGGTGCAAGAAGAAGGAAAAAACCAATTCATTTCCAAGTGCATAGTTTCATGCTCAGAGCTCAAAATTGAGCATGGAAGTTGTCATAAAAAGTCTAGAGAAGTGTAGAATCTAAGCCAAAGGAGTTTCAATGAGTTTTTAAAAAGGTGTCACCAAGAATGTTTTCTGCAGCTTCAATGAATCACTAAAAGGCGGAATTGATTAATTGGTCCAAATATGTGTTGGAAAAGATGTTGAAAGGGAGAAAAAATGGTTTTTTTAGAAACCTTGGAATGGAGTTTCGGTGAAATATGTAACAACGCTAGTTAAAAATCCATGTAAAAATGTATATCAGGCCACAATGATGGGACATGTATTCCAAGCTAAGTGTTAGGAAAAACATCTTAGCAAGTGCTAATTTTGGTTATTATGGCTAAAGGAAATTGGAAAAGGCAATGAAAAAGGCTTTGGAAAAAAATGAGACATTAATTGGCATTTTATTTAAGTAGGAGAAAAGGAAGGTGAAAGGTCACAAGTTGCATGTGAGGAAGAAAATTAAGGAAAATAATGGAAAATTTAAGAAAATAAAGACCTAATTAATAAAAAGGTTTTTTAGGATAAGTTAGTAAGCTTTTGGTGAGTTCTATGGTTGAGACGTCTTATATTATCTCTCTCTCATACTATTGGATACTTAGAGTTTTCATGGAGCACTTTGGGAGAACGTGGATAATTGGTGATTTGGAGCAAGAAGGAAAAGGAAGAGTAGGAAAGTGAAATTAGTCATCAGGATTAGTAGCTAGAACGGGTTTTGATTGGAGGTACCAAGTTGCATGTATGTTTTCCTCACTAGTTTTGGCATGCATTGTGTATGCATGTGGATTTTCCTAGCCTTGTCATTTCCTAGATAGCCATGGTGTTGTTGTTTTATTTCCACTGATTATTTTTTGGTTCGTTCTCTTGATTTCATTAGTTGTTGTTTGAGTTATTAGTTCTTGGAAGCCTTGGTTGGACAAACGCTCTAGAAGCCCGACGAACAACAATGGGTTGAGTTACTAGTCCTAGAAGCCTTGGTTGGAAAAATGATCCGGAAGCCCTAGGTGGGTTGAGTTACTAGTCTTGGAAGCCCTGGTTATATAAACGATTTTGAAGCCATGTAAAAATTGAGGTTGAGTTACTAGTCCTAGAAGCCCTCATTGGAACAAACAATCTGGAGCCCTAGAACAAAGTTGGATA
Organism: Pinus albicaulis; assembly: GCA_034641835.2. Classification (NCBI taxonomy): domain Eukaryota; kingdom Viridiplantae; phylum Streptophyta; class Pinopsida; order Pinales; family Pinaceae; genus Pinus; species Pinus albicaulis. The sequence continues at coordinate 436,657,009 of CM076569.1, forward strand.
GATATCAATCAGTGATGGTTATGATGTTAGACCGTGAGGTGGAATCACTGGTTGAGGGTTGAGGTGGTATGGCCTCTGGAAGCCTTGGATTGATTTTGATTGATGTTTTTAATGAGATCACACATTCATGCTTGGAATATGGCACAATATTGATTGGATGAAGTAAGATTTGGCTCAACCAATCTATGGTCGGGTGGAACGTGGAAGTCCCATCTCCGGTTGGTTTTTACATTTAGTAATAAAGAGCTCATTCCTTTGATATTTGGTATGCAAATTTATTGGTTATTATATGGATTCTATTGTTGTTGTATCCATGGTATTTTTGTTGTTATTATGTTGGTTATAAGCATGTATTTTACTAGTGATGATGAATGGCTCTATCCATGTTTTTACTTATAAATGAATGCACAATGTATCTATGATCAAATATATTGTATTGAAGCTAATAATGTAAGGGATAAATTATTCTTAGCGATTCTCAGATAAGTATGAGACCCCTATGCTTAAATATGTTGTTTACACCTGTAGATTCAATATTTGTGACATGTTTGACAAAATTCCTGCCATGGATAGGGGTGGTCCGGATGAGTTATTGTTGATGTGATTGTTTCTGTATCATTTTTATAATGTTATTTATCATCCTCTAAGTTTTCATGAAGTTCTGGGAAGTGACCAGGGCTATGGGCCTAAAAACGTGGCTCAAATTTTAGAGTTACACGCACAGAACTCGGCATTTAGGGCCCTAGCCGTAGGAATGAAGTGTCGTGATTGGGGCCAATATAGCCTCCTGGCCACATGCATGCAATATTATGCCTATGGCTATGGCTCAAAAGGGTCAAATTGTCAGTGTGACCCAAGGGTAAGAGGCCTGAAAGGGGTATGCTATGCCAACATATGAGGGAAACCATGTGCATATTCCTTTCCTTCCTTTTTTTTTTCTATTTCAATATGAAAGGTTGTACACATAGAGATCTAGGGGAGATTTTTTTATCTTTCTAACTACAGTCTAGTATATTCTACCTTGTGATCTATAGGATTATGATCGCTTTTCTCTAGAGTAAAAACTATGTAAACACTTACATCTGGAGAATACAAGTTTATAACCAATTAGAAACAATTTTAAGTCATATTAAAAAACCATAAGGTAGTTTCAACCTAGATATAGGGTCAATATATCAACTATCATCTATAAAACTATAACAATGAAACCATGCGATTTTAGACAACATTTAACCTTAACTCCATACATGACACCAAATACTACCTTTCAAAGTTATTATGTCTAAATTATCAGTTTGAATTCCTCTTAGATATGTTTATGAAGATACTAAAGGAGTAGTATTTCCCACATACAATTATATAAAACCTATATAAACAATGAGTTTAAAATTTGGAACTCTAAAATATGCCAAAACAATTTGTAAGAAGATGTTATGATTAATTTTGTGGTGTTTTCACCTCTATAATTGAATTATGGCGCACCGTTGCCTACTCGAATTATAGAAATTTGGAGAGGAAAAAATGAGATTATGACAAGCGATTCCAATGATTCTAAAACCATATTTCATCCTACATTAAAATAAAAATGAAACCAAAAAATGTTACACTAGATAAAGAGGTTCCATTGAGATTTGAAGTTGGGTTACTAGATTAAGAGTCTAATGTCCTCACCAGTAGACCATGGAACCACGTGAATACAAACCAAAAATTAAATAACAATTCCTAAACCATAGAATGAAGCTACAACTATTGACACTCAATTTTAACCACTTGTTTAGAGTAACCATACCTTTAAGTAAGAATTTTGCAATGAACATAGATTGATGGGACCACTTTTAAGATTCAAAAGTAGGCTTTGGCGACACACAATATATAATTTATTCATACAAGTAGGTATTGATGTGTCATTTTTATACTAGTATAGCCACTTAATAAATAGTTGATGAATGTCAGTAGGAGTGCTTAGGCTCATCAAAGAGACCGTAGGCATGCAACCAGTTCATATTTTATCATGCATACACCCATTTCTCTCCACAAATTAATGCCACATACCCATGATCTATTTCATAAGTCATGATGAAATTTCTTATTTTTTTACAACTGCATGTTGCAATAAGGTCCTATGGATGAAACAAACTCTAAAAAATATCAAGGTAGAATATGCTCACCCCATTCCAAGTACGTGTGATAAAACTAGTTCCATTAACATTTCCAAGGATCATGTCATGCAGTCAAATACCAAGCATATTCCAACTAAATATCATTTCCTTAGAGATCAGGTAGCTGACCAAATTTTCAAGTTGGAATATATTGCCACTAAAGAACAAATTGTAGATATATTCACAAAAACTCTTCCCAAGGAGCCATTTGATTATCTAACATAGAGGCTAGGAGTGATAATCTCTCTCATATCATTAGTCATCTAAGTATGGGGTATGGAAGCTCTTCAACGAATATCAATATTTTAGAAAATGAGTTGTAGTAGAAAAATGATGAAAGAGGAAGTTTTTAGAATTCCCATAATTGATATATTTAGAATTGGTCTGTTTGGTGGCCATACAATCAGTATCAATGCTTAAATAATTGGTGTTAGAATCATCACACCGGAACTTGGTTTAGCACTCAGTAATTAGTATCATACCATTCATTGGTGTTATCATATCAAGAGCAGTGGTTATTTTGTGTTCATGATTAAAGGGAGAATTGATAGTAAGGAGACACATCAATAGGTATCTGATATACATAGCCAATATTTTGAGATGTGAATTCAATATCAATGATTAATTGATATTAGAAGTTTTACACATATCTATTTGCATTGGCGTTAAAGGGGGAGATTTAACCTACGTGGCCATCATAGTTATAAGTGAGGTAAAAGGGGAGAGACTGACAATTGGAGCAGAGTTTAGTCAATGGTGTAGATATAACTTGGTTCAGAGCTTGGAACCATTGGTGTGACTTTGGTTGTGAAATTGGTGCAAAGTACTTAGTTAAAAGCTTAGTAGTTGGTTCAAAGCAGTGATGAAAATTTTGGCCACTAATTTGGATATTGGTTCAGAGCATGGGGAGAAAAGAATTGGTTCATATTAACAAGATAAATCGAACACTATTTTGGTATTCAGTGATCGATGCATAGCTTGGAAATTGGCTAGGAAGAAATCGATGCATAACTTATTTGGTTCAAATATTAAATCAACAAGTGCAATTACTGTAGAGAGATTGGAAGTTGGTTTGTGAAACACTGGTAGGTCGAAAGGTAGCACTCAAAGTGCACGAGGATGCTAGGAGTTACCAATGCTCAAATGGCATGGGTTTCCATCAATGAAAAAGGGGGAGATTGTTGAATGTGTTTCCATTGATTTTAAGTTTGGGGGGAGTTCTTAGTGGACACATGAATGTCAACATCTACGGGAAATATCAACAGAGGCCATGAATGGAATTTTGTGTTTCCCAATTTGGCCTTTTTCCATGAACTTGGAATTTCTTAATCTAGGCCACTAAACCATAATTGAAACTAATCAAACCATGATTAACAAGTTTGTTTAGTGACTTACACACTTAGTTGGATTTTAGGTTTTTTCTGTATTTAAGCATTTGAATATTAAACAACTCACCAAGATAAAACACTTAGCCATATTTTGGACATTGCATGTATCCAGGCATATGGCTATCTGGGTGTGCACAAATTTAACAATTCATCATGTGAAGTGTATACTGGATTCAATCTAGTTAACTTTTCTCATTCTAAAATTTGGTAATTTGGTAATGAACTAAAGTGACATTTCAAAAAAGTTCTTGGATTTTGGATTTTTTTCCTAACCAGTGGATGGTCCCCAAGCAGTGAACATGTGATGAAGGAGATGATGTGGTAGCAGTAAAGTATGCCACGTGGAATGAAGAAATGGAACTTTTGGTTGGTCATTTGGACCATTGGAAGGTGACATGTGACAAGTATAGGTCAACATGAAGGAATAGGGAGAAAGAATCAATTATTATACTAAGTGTTTTAATTTTATTATAATAATTTAATTTAAAAGTACTATATTAACTTTATGCTTATATATATTTAGTTTATTTGTTGAATATGTATTAAGTTTTTCTTGATGATGGAAATGGATAAAAATAAATTTCAATAAGTTGAACTACTTCCTTTACATATACAACCATGAGCTTTTCTTGTTCGACTACTCTTAATTTTAAAAAATGTGTTGTTGATAGTGTTTCCATTAATGTAAAAGCTAGAGGGTCGACCAAGCTTGAACTAGCTCGTGGTCTGGTAGAAAAAGGATGAGTAGGACATCGTGTAGTAGGATAGTTGAACCAGTCTAAAGGAGAAATCCAAGAAGGGAATAAATGAGAAGGATGAGAAGGGAAAATAAGTATGCCCATAGTCGTTTCCCCTAGTTACAAAAGGTCAATAGGCTAGCACACATGGGCTAAGAGCATATTGTACCTCAAATTCATCAGAATTTTTGAAAGGCACAAAGATGCTCTGACTTCTCAATACGATGTGGAGATATGTGGGGGGAATTTTGGTAGAGTAATAAAATATGTGTCAAGAAAATTTTTGTAAAGAGGTAATGTTTTTGTGGAGGCAATTGTTTGTGGAAGTTAAATCTTGTGCAAAGATAAGGGTATATTCCACCACTCCACACAAGGTGGGGCCAAAACATACCAAGTGACAAGGTAAGACACATGACATAAGGACAGGTGGTAGTGATGTGGTAGTAGCAAGTGATGACATGTGGCAAGAAAGTTTTTCATTTTTGTCCAGCCAAATGGACAATTAGTAGATGACATACGGAGAGCACACATCATCCCTTATTCATGTGGAAAATCCAAATGTGGACATGTAGGTCCCATATCGGGACATCGATTCATCAAAGAATCATAGCATCGGTATATGTATTGCATTTATCAATAGTGCTATTTATCAAGTATTAACCTATACCTATCTCTTTCAACACCATAACCTATATGTGTTATATGGATCTGTGTGTGTTATATCGATCTACGTGATCTGCATTATATTTGTTATAGCCATGTGCTATATGTGGTCTATAAAGTGCTTTAATGGTGATCTCTATTGTGATGTATCAATCAATGTGGTTCAATGGTGTTATCTATCAACTCTTCTAGATTCGTATATTTTGAATTAATGGCATAGATCGGTTGTAATCGATGAGTTGTATCTATAATAATATTAAATGGATACTTTTAATTTATATGTACACAATGAACCTGGAATTCCATTTAATGATTGGATTTATTTATATAAATATGGTTCCATTGTAAGGTTCATTAAATATGGATCCATTTATGATTCCAGTAATATATGTAAGGATAGTTCGTTACATTTGTAAGCTTCATTCGATCCAGAGTTAGAGTCAGAAAGGTTTTGAGTTATTTTTTATATATTACATTTTTGGAGTGTAGTGAACTTACCTAAAAGTGTAGAGGACAAAGAACATGCAGATAACCGAGCGAGAAATTTAGGCAAACAAATCCAACGAACCCAAGAACCCAGCTAACACAAATATGGCAAATGTGAATAATAACGATCTAATTGTGTTGGGTTAATAGATTTGTAATTATTTATTTATACAATTATTTAAAGTTTTTTATGAGCCAACATTAAATTTTATTTATATATTTATTTTAAAAAATTTATGAGTTGACATTAAATATTATTTTGAGCATGAACAGACAATGTTACACATCTATTAGATTGTAGAATGTGCCCCTGGGTGCAATGATCTAACTATGTTGGGTTAAAAGATTTGTATTTATTTATTTATACAATTATTTAAAAAAAAATATGAGCTGACATTAAATATTATTTTGAGCATGGATGGACATCGTTACACATCTACTAGGCTTAAGAACGTTTCTAAAAACTCATGAATTTACCCTTTTGACAATTTTGTTCAAATACCTTCATTTGCAATTTATAGAAAAGCCATCAATTTCTCTTTCGTTGATTTCAACAAATCACCTTTTCATTGATGTTTTGAATTGTAATTTTTGTGATTTTGTCAAAAAAACTTTTCAATTTACCCTTTCAACGATTTTTCCAAAAAAACTTCATTGACAATTTATGAAAACCCCACTAATTGTTATTTCAACAATTTCATAGAAAATCCTTTCAACGAATTCTCTGAGTTGTCACTTTGGTGATTTGACTGAAACTCCTTTCCAATATTTCTAAAAAAAATCCATTGTTTATCCCTTTCAAGATTTTTTCCAAAACATCTTTTGACCAATTCATGAATTTGTCCCTTTACTGATATGTTAAGCTCCCAAAAAAATCCTTGTTGGCACCTTTTGAAAAAATCACTAAAACTCCTTTGGCTTCTTCCTTGAAAGCATCTTTAATATGATTAATGAATATTGAAAAACATAATTAATTAATAAAACATCATACATTGTGAATATTTAAAAGTAAATAAGAAATCGATAGAAGCACGAGCAACGAAGGAGAAGATTTTAAAAACTAAACAAGAAATTGATAAACACGCCGGCCACTAATCAATGACGATTGAGAATAAGAAATCGATAAAAACACCACCAATGAACAATGAACGAGAAGATTTAAAAACTAAATAGGGAATCCATAAAAACACTACTAATCAATGAATATTGAAAATAAGAAATCGATAAAAACACTACTAATCAATGAAGATTGAAAAGAGAAAACCCGGTAAGATTAAGATAAAAACAATGAAGATTGAAAATAAGAAATCGATGATAAAAACACGGCTAATCAACAACAACAAAGATTGAAAAGAGAAAACCTGGTAAGATAAAAATAAGAAATGGATTAAAAAAACACCACCAATCGATCGAATCGAAACGAGGTAAAAAAAATTTGGACCATTTCTCGATTTGTGTGTGTCATCCTTGCGCAGGGGCCATGCTAATCTTCTCTGTATCGTTCCAGTTTTATCGGATGTCTTCGAAGAGACACCCAAAGCTTCCATGCCACTTCATTATTGAAATTCTATATGTATTTCACATTACGCATGTGGAAATAAATTGCAACGTTCCACGCCCTGCGTCTTTGTCTTTGTCTTTGTGTGCATGTATCGGTTGTGTTACCAATAACAGCAACCCCATGTCCATGTACAATATTCATTGGTTTGGTTTGCTTGAGATTTGAATGTTAACACTGCAACGAACGAATGAAAAGAGAAGGGGGATTTTAGTATGTCGTCTCACATTTTGTGGTTTGCGAATGAACAATTATTGGATGATAAAAATGACAAAAGCTCCTTTCTATATATAGGAGTCCATGGGGCCACAATGTAATCCCAGTGGGGCCACAATGTAATCCTAGCCGACCTAAAAATAATAATGTAAGGACACAATAATAACAATATGGGGGTTACAGGGGTACAACAATAACAATAAGGGGGTTACATTCACAACAATAAGGGACTATACTAGTAATATAGGGACCTAACAAGTTTTGACAAAATCACCAAACTTACAACACAAAACATCAATGAAAAGGTGATTTGTTGAAATCAATGAAAGAGAAATTGATCGCTTTTCTAGAAATTGAAAATGAAGGTATTTAAACAAAATTGTCAAAAGGGTAAATTCACGACTTTTTAGAAACATTCTACAGCCTAGTAGATGTGTAACGATGTTTGTCCATGCTCAAAATAATATTTAATGTCGGCTCATAGTTTTTTTAAAATAATTGTATAAATAAATAAATACAAATATATTAACCCAACATAGTTAGATCATTGCACCCAGAGGCGCATTCTACAACCCAATAGATGTGTAACGATGTTCGTTCGTGCTCAAAATAATATTTAATGTCAGCTCATAATTTTTTTTAAATAATTGTATAAATAATAATAAATAAAAATTTAATGTCAGCTCATAAAAAAATTTCAATAATTGTATAAATAAATAATTAAAAATATATTAACCCAAAACAATTAGATTATTATTATTTACATTTACCATATTTGTGTTAGCAGAGTTGTTGTTTTCATTGGATTTGTTTGGTTGAATTTCTTGCTCCGTTCTCTACATGTTCTTCATCCTCTACACTTATAAGCAAGTTCAATACACCCCACAACTGTAATATACAAAAAATAAATTAACACCTTTCTAACTCTAACTCTGGATTGAATGAAGCTTAAAAATTTAACAAACTAACCTTACATATATTACTAGAATCATAAATGGATCCATATTTAATGATTAATCATCATCAAAACTTCCCTTGGTGTCATGATCAACATCTTAAAAAGAAACTTTATAAAACAATAATATGATGATGATGATGATGATGACAATGGCGATAAAAATTACACAGATTAGTGACAACAATGGCGATAATGAAGATGTCGATGAAATGATGAAAAACAATCATGGCCATCATCATTCTCATGATGATTGTCCTTTCATTCATTTGTATCAACATTATTGATGTCATCATCATTATCTATAAAATTTGAAACTGAAATATACTTCAAACCTTGGTTCCCATGGAGTGGTAACAAACACTCTAGAATCCCTATTTGGGTTGAGTTACTAATATTGGAAGCCCTCGTTGGACAAACTCTCCTGAAGCCCTATAACAATTGGGGTTGAGTTACTAGTCTTGGAATCCCTGGTTGGAACAAGCACTCTAGAGCCCTAGAAAAACTTGGATAGAGACCAATATGTGATGGTTGTGATGTCTGACGATGAGGTGGAATCACTGGTTGAGGGCTGAGGTGGTTTGGCCTCTGGAAGCCCTGGATGATGGTGATTTATGTGTTTGATTAGATCCCACATTCATGCTTGGAATATGACACATGAGCGATTGGTTGAAGTAAGATTTGTCTAAGCCAATCTATGGTTAGGTGGAATGTGGAAGTCCCATCTTCGGTTGGTTTTTATATTCAGTAATGAAGAGCTCACTGTTCCTTTGGTATTTGGTATGCAAATTTACTGGTTATTATGTGGATTCTATTTTTGTTGTATCCATGGTATTTATGTTGTTATTATGTTGGTTATAAGCATACATTTTACTAATGATGATGTATAACTCTATTGATGTTTTTACTTGTAAACGAATGCACAATGTATCTATGGTCAAATAGATTGTATTGCAGCTAATGTTGTAAGGGAGCAATGCTTCTTAGCGATTCTCAGATAAGTATGAGACCCCTATGCTTAAATCTGTTGTTTACACTAGTAGATTCAATGTTTGTTACATGTTTGAAAAAATTCCTGTCATGGATAGGAGGGGTCTGAATGAGTTCTTGTTGATGTAATTACTTCCATATCATTTTTATAATGTTATTTATCATCCCCTAAGTTTTCATGAAGTTTCGCGTAGTGACCGGGGCTGTGGGCCTAAAAATGTGAATCAAATCTCGGATTTTTAGGAACATACTTAGGCATTTGGGGCCCTAGCTGCAAAAATGCAGTGTTGTGCTTAGGGCTATAGCATCCTGGCCATAGGCATGCAGTATTATGTCTGTGGCTATGGCTGAAAAGGGTCAAATTGTCAGTGTGACCCAGGGGTAAGAAGCCTAAAAGGTTGGGTTGCCTCCTGGGGGTGTTGTTGATGCTGTAAAAGGTTTTTGTGATGTTTTTCTATCGGTTCCAGATCCTTAAGTTCACCTAGGAGGTTGAATCTCATTATAGTGGCCTCTCGTCGCATATTTAACCTGGTTGGCTGGTTACTTGGATAGATGTGGATTGAGGTTGTTACAGAGTGGCATCAGATCATGGTTCAACTCTCAAAATAGATGGGCGGTGTTTTTATCATGTGTTTATGTTGGTTTCATGCATGTGTAGTATACTTTTGGTCTATGTGTGATTGTTACATACACATGGTGTTGGCCATGGTTACAGGGGTGTCTTCATAGGAAATTTTTTGGTTTCGTTGGGATATGTGTCATCATGTGTGTATTACTGGCTATGTGTCGCTACATGTTGTACATGAATTTATTTTTTATGCTTGGTTACATTTTATTCATGCTTGTTGCTATCCGTGCATGCTTGGGTACATGTCGTTACATGTTGTACATGCATTGGTTGTTCATGTTTGGTTACATGTTGTTCACGCTTATGTATTGTCCATGTAAGTTGGCATGGTTGATGTTTTCATGCATCATGAGGTCATTCTATACAATTAGGTCATCATGATGATATCGATATGTTATGATTATAATGTGTTGGCTAAGATAGAATATGTAGTTCGTCAAGACACTAGACTTTGGAGTAAGAGCAGATCATCATACAAGTATTGTATTTTTGGCATGCATGTATGATTGGTTAATGGTTTTTATAAGCATTAGGTTTATGTACATGTTTGTTAGTTTATTGATTTTATGATTCCATACATAATAGATGTTAGTTAATTAGTGTGACCATATGTACATGTGTCGATTAGTCAAGCATGGTATTAAATTGATGATTATGTTATATGTTGTTGATGAATATGTTAACTTGTACTTGATGATTAGGGTTATAGCATTAATATATTGATGTTATATGTATCATGCTAAATTGGATTGACCTATGCAAATGGTTAGGGTTACAAAATTCATGTATGAGTTAATATGTTGTGATATTATGTCATGCTAATCTAGGTTGAATGTGCATATGTGATTTTTATGCATGAAAGAAAAATGTTTATGAGTTTATGACGTGAACATGTTAACTAGTTACTATTATGGACATCACGACCTTATTTACGTTTGAGGTGATATGATGAGAATTAATATTGTGCTAATCTAGATTTATTGTGTAGACCAGATAGCCTTCCCAAAGTTATATAAGAACCCACCAATAGGGAACACCAATCCATCTTAATATTTTATTTGAATAACGTTTGTTACAATCATATTTTTTCTCTGATCTATTGTTTCTCTACATCCTACTCTATTGGTTACAATCACTCAACTAATGTGTTTGTTCCACCGCTCACTTTTTCTACCCCTCTTACATTTTAACAACAAATTAGCTCAAGCACGCAACTTTGTCTTCTTCACATAGAATCTTGATTTATGTGTTACACCCTCCTCACATATGCACTCTTTCAACCCCAATTACATTTTTTTTTTGAATTTATAGATTATGCCCTTTCTTTATCATGGACATTAATCCATGGTATTGACTCATAGATTACAACTTGACTAGGTCACGTTGTATTCTTGACTAGTTCAACACATCACCTTATGTTCATAATGTCTTGCGAGCCTCATATTGTGCCTATATCCTTTCATTGGCTCCTTCTACATATGGGGAATTAACAAACAAAAACTATCCCTTCCGTCCAACCTTTCTCTCAACATCTTCTTTAATCCACTAGTACTCATTCAAAAATCTTCAAATGTTCAATATTCAATGGTGCCATGATCCCTTCAATTCAACTATTTAAATTTTCGTGCTCCTCATATGCCCAATTCCACAAACATGAGTTTAACATCTTAATATGCTGGGTCTACTGAATATTAGATGCACTTTAACACTATGCAACTATATTTTCCATGTCCAAATCCTTTAGTTTTTAAATCTTCTCCTTCATTGGTGGTGTTTTCATCGATTTATTATTTAATTTTAAAATCTTCTTCGTGGTCGGTGCTTTTATTGATTTCTTATTTACTTTTTAAATCTTCTCCTTTGTTGGTGGTGCTTTTATCGATTTCTTATTTGAAGATCACCAAGAATTTGAAGTTTGGAATAAGGTTGAAAAATCCTTTCATGGAAACCCATGAAATATGCTTTCAAGAAATAAGGCAAAGGAGTTTCAGTGATTTTTTCAAAAGGTGCCAACAAGGATTTTTTTTTTGGAGCTTCAACGAATCACTAAAGGGACAGATTCATGAATTGGTCAAAATATGTTTTGAAAAAATTCGTGAAAGGGATAAACAATGAATTTTTTTAGAAATATTGGAAAGGAGTTTTTGTGAAATCAACAAAGTGACAACTCAGAGAATTGGTTGAAAGGAGTTTATGTGAAATTGTTGAAATAACAATTGATGTTTTTTAATAAATTGTCAATGAAGGTTTTTTGGAAAAATCATTGAAAGGGTAAATTGTTACTTTTTAGAAGTCATTGAAAGGAGTTTTGACAAAATCACCAAACTTACAACTCAAAACATCAATGAAAAGGTGATTTTTTGAAATTGACGAAAGAGAAATTGATGGCTTTTCTAAAAATTGCAAATGAAGGTATTTCAGAAAAATTGTCAAAAGGGTAAATTCACAAATTTTTAGAAACATTTTATAGCCTAGTAGGTGTGTAACGATGTCCGTTCATGCTCAAAATAAAATTTAATGTAGGCTCATAATTTTTTTAAATAATTGTATAAATAAATAAATACAAATGCATTAACCCAACGTAGTTAGATCATTGCACCCAAAGGCGCATACTACAACCCAGTAGATGTGTAACGATGTCTATTCATGTTCAAAATAATATTTAATGTCGGGTCATATTTTTTTTTAATAATTGTATAAATAATAATAAATAAAAATTTAATGTTGTCTCATAAAAAACTTTAAATAATTGTATAAATAAATAATTACAAATCTATTAACCCAACACAATTAGATCATTTGTTTGGCTGAATTGCTCGCTTCGTTCTCTACCTGTTCTTCTTCCTCTAGACTTATAGGTGACTTCACTACACTCCACAATTGTAATATATAAAAAATAAATTAACACCTTTCTAACTCTAACTCTAGATCGGATGAAGTTTAAAAATGTAACGAACTAACCTCACATATATTACTGGAATCATAAATGGATCCATATTTAATGAACCTTACAATGGAACCATATTTATATAAATGGATCTAATCATTAAATGGAATTCCAGGTTCCTTATGCACATATAGATTAAAAGGATCCATATAATATTATTATAGATACAACTCATCCATTACAACTGATGTATGCCATTAATTCAAAATATATGAATCTAAAAGAGTTGACAAATAATGCCATTGAACCGCATTGGAAGATACATCACAATAGATATCACCATTAAATCACTTTATAGACCACATATAGCACATGGCTATAACAAATATAACGTAGATCATGTAGATCAATATAACACACGCAGATCCATTTAACACATATAGGTTCTGGTGTTGACAGAGATAGGTATAGGTTAAGGCTTGATACAGAGCATTGTTGATCAATGAAACACATATACCCTTTATTAATTTTGGAGATAACTTATAACGTATTTAATGCAACACTATAGAAATAACGTACTTTAGTTTAATAATGCAACACTAAAATAATATACATTATCTCTATCAACATTTTCACTTATTCCCAGCCTTTAAATGGATCCAAAATCTCGATACAAAATGTTAAATTAAAACAACCTTTAAAACATTCGTAATAGATCCATCCTTTAAAGCATTCGTAATCGATCGATCCAAAATATGGATACATAATGTTAAATATAAGTAAATAATCTAAAACATTGTGGATGGCTTTAAATATATTCTTAAGCGATCATGATAAACATTCTTAATGTATCATGATAAATTACAATTATTTACAATTTCATAAATAATGGATTTACAATTTCATAAATAATGGATCTATATTATAATGGATCCTTTATAAAACCATATAATAGATTGGAATTCATCCACTAAAATTGGAATTCATCCACTAAAATTATTTCCAGCCTTACTAAATAATTTCTCTTAAAATCTCAGAAAAAAAATTGACATTCAACTTTTCTGAACATCACCATTACATTCAAATTTTTTGAACATTTAATTTTCAAGATATTAGGCCGGTTACATTTTATATAAATAATTTTAATTTTTTTAAGTTCTTAGGCATGTTCTATTTTATTTAAATTTTTTTATTATTATCTATTTTATAGAGATTAAATTTGTAAACATAAAAATATATATTTTAATAAAATTTAAAATTTTATTAATTTAATTTAAATACTTTATAATTTTAAAGGTTTGTGTTTCAATTTATAAATCACTATTTCATATATATTGCACTCAATGTTTATGTAGGTTTTATTTTTTTAGATTCTCATTGAAATGACGAGATTAATATTTATACCATGGACCAAATACTATATTTATAAAAGAGGTATGGTAAATAAATAAATATAAAAGAGGTATAAAGAGGTATGTTAAATACATAAAAATTTATCAAATAGCATTAGAAATCAACATCTAAGTATATAAGAAGCCTATGGGACAAATACCATGGTAAATAAAAGAGGTGTGATATATATATATATATATATATATAAACTGGAGGTATGGTGAAAAATAAAAACTCTTTTTTATATTTACTCCATACTCCTCTTTATATTTATGAACACTCAGAAAAGAAGTTTTATTTAGGTGAAGCCTATGGGCCAAATACTATGGACCAAATTATTATTAATACCATGCAAAAAAAACATTATTAACCCTAATATTAATATCAAAAGATTATTATTATTATTATTATTAAATCTAATATTCATATTCATATATTATAATATTAATATTATTAAATTTAATAACTTTGGATTAATCTGATATTAAATTTGTTATATTATAATATATTTTAAGATATCATGATATATATTAACTCTAGATATATATGTGAGGGAAGAACAAAGGCATAGAGTGATAGAGGTTGAGAGATGGGGAGTGACACGGGAGAGATGAAGATAAATTGAAGGAGAGGGGAGAGGAGAAATGAAGAAGGAGAGATGGAGAGAAGAGGAGAGAGAAGGAGAGAGGAGGCGAGAGGGAGGGATATAGTAACATCGAGAGAGAGAGAGATGGGGGAAGAGAGAGAGAGGTAGTAGAGAAAGGGAAAGAGAGGAAGGATGAGAGAGGGGACTTGAGAGAGAGGATGAGAGTGATGGGGGGGAGAGAGGAGAATAGGAGAGAAATTTAGAGAGAGTAAGGACGAGATAGAGGACTTAAGAGATAGCAGGAGAGAGGGAGGGAGAGATAGCAGGAGAGAGGGATAGACAGAGAGATGGAGTTGGAGGGGGAAAGAGGGAGGGAAGAAGAAAGACATTGAGAGTGAGAATTGAAGAGAGAGAGAGAGAGACAAGGGAGAGATGGAGAGAGAAGGTGTATGTTTGGGTGAGATAAAGAGACAAAGAAGGAGATATGGAGAGAAGGTGAGAGGGAGGGATATAGTAATAGATTTGGAAGGTGAAGAGAGATCCATTGATTTCAGTGTAGATTGTGATTTCTAATCCTATTTGACTGCTTGCACTAGATGCATTTATTTTAGTGTAGATGGTAATTAATTTCCAATCCTATTTGATTGCTTTCACTAGGTGCATTGATTTGAATGTCGATGTTCATTTCTAATTATAATTCAGATTGCTTGCAGAGATGCATTGATTTCAGTGTAAATGATTTCTAATCATATTTGATTGCTTGCACTAAATGCATTGATTTCAGTGTAAATGGTAATTTCTAATCCTATTTGATTCCTTGCACTAAATGCATTTATTTCAATGTAGATGTTGGTTTCTAGTCCTATTTGCTTACTTGAACTAGATGCATTGATTTGAGTGTAAATGTTGATTTCTAATCCTATTTGATTGCTTGCAATAAATGCATTGACTTCAGTATAGAAGTTGTTTTCTAATCTTATTTTATTGCTTTCATTGATGCATTGATTTTAGTGTAGATGTTTATTTCTGATTTGATGTAATTGGATGTATGATGATACATTAATTTTTAAGTGATTAGGTTAGAAATGAGCATTGACTTCAGTTTAAGCACAAAAAATTATTAACAATGTACATTGATTTTTATGTTATAGCAATTCAACCTATTAATATTGGAGAGAAAGAGAGACAAGGTATGATGTTTACTACAAAAACTCAAGCTAAAGATTTAAATGGTTTACAATATGACAAATCTAACAAGTTTGACAATAAGAATAGTAGAAAAAAATGGTTTGAGATTGATCACAACAAAGACTATTTGTAATTGACAACATTTTAGTCTTCACATTTTCTATCATTCAACACTATTATTTTCACCTTGCATTCAAAATTTATATTTCATATTTTTTTCATCATTAAAGTTATTAACAATATTTATCATCTCAAGAAACTGAGGTAGCTAAGAAAATTTAAAATTAAAATGACGAGGTTAATATTAGACATATTTAGCATATTTAAAATGATTATATTAATATCATATATATTTACATATTATTGAAAAAAAAAGCATATCTTCGATAGATTTTCCTTGGCGGCACATGTTTGAAACCAACCTAGATCCATCATAAATTCGGATCTATCAAGCGCTGAGAGGGATCAAATATCTTGAGGTGCAAACCTTTCCTCAAGTTTTTCACTCAAAAAAGAGGATTTCACATCAAGATATTTTATCCCTCTTGGTGCTTGATAGATCCAGAGTTAAGATGGGTCTAGGCTAGTTGGTAACACAACTGATACATGCACACAAAGACAGAGAAGGAGGGCGTGGAATGTTGCAGTTTATTCCCACATGTGTAACATGAAAACGATATGGAATTTCAATAATGAAGTGGTGTGGAAGCTTTGGGTGTCTCTTCGAAGACATCCGATATAATTGGAATGATACAGAGAAGATTAGCATGGCCCTTTCGCAAGGATGACACGCAAAAATTGAGAAATGGTCCAAATATTTTTAATATTTTTTTACCTTGTTTTGATTGGCGGGGTTTTTTATCCATTTCTTAATTTTATCTTACCAGGTTTTTCCCTTTTCAATCTTCGTTTATTAGAGGTGTTTTTATCGATTTCTTATTTTCAATCTTTATTGATTAGTGGTGCTTTTATCGATTTCCTATTTAATTTTTAAATCTTCTCGTTCATTGGTGGTTTTTTTATCGATTTCTTATTATCAATCTTCGTTGATTAGTGGAGGGCGTGTTTATCGATTTCTTATTTAGTTTTTAAGTCTTCTCCTTTGTTGGTGGTGCTTTTATCAATTTATTATTTAGTTTTTAAACCTTTTCCTTCGTTGGTGGTTCTTTTATCAATTTCTTATTTACTTTTAAATCTTCATAGTGTATGGTGTTTTATTAATTAAGGATGTTTTTCAATATTTAGTTATAATATTAATATTAATGTCGCTTTTTTTCTCAGGGCTTGGTGTTTTTATCGATTTCTTATTTATTTGTTAATCTTAATACTATTCATGGTGTTTTATTAATTAATGATGTTTTTTAATATTCATCAACCAAAATAATTATTGTCTTTTTTTAATATTCATCAACTGACATACTAATTAATCTCAATTTTTAATATTCATCAACCCACAGACTAGTTAGTGTCATTTTTTTAATATTCATTCATAAAGTTACTTAATTCTATTGTTCAATATGCATGGAATTTCATGCCATTAATGACTACTTTGCTTGACACCACGAGGAAATATGATAAGGGAAATGTAAATCCACGACATATTATTCTTAAAAGCATGTGTTGTGGTTTAATAATCGTCGTTTATCACTCTAATATGCCAAAGATACACCTGCACAAAGGTCCTATCTAGTGGTTTGAGGATGCATTTGGTGCTATATCTTTATAAAATTCATTAGTTGTAGGTGTCATTCATACTACTTGAGCTTGATAAGATTCATTTAGGGTTTAACGCCTTGTTTTCATCCTTTGATCTTGGCTAGACCTCAACATCCAATCTTGCTTTACATATAACCTAGACATGGCGCAAATACCACACTTCAACGTGATTAATGCCTTACAAAAGTCATATGTGATGGATTGAGGAGTTGCTGGACTCATGATGCCTGAAGCTAAAAACTAAGGCTTAGTGCGAGATGTTCTTATTTCCCTCCATTCACTGGCCATGCTCAAGGACCCCAGAAAAGACCTCGTAATGGAACATTTATTCTACTAGGATTCAAAATATTCACTATAGAGGGCATCCCTCATAACTTCTAGGTGTTGTTCATGGTTCATGAGGTCAAGGAGGTTCAATTAGGGCTTAAGGCCATTGTTTTTGCCTAACCATGTCTATGCATTGACATTCATTTTCAGTGCCATTAAATGATGATGATGATGATGATGATGATGGTGATGGCAATGAAAATGATGAAAATGGATGACAAGGATGATGCCGATGAAACTAGTCATTGTCACCATCATCATCCTTACCATTTGCATGATCATCGTCATTTTTTATACTTTCATCAACATCCTCATCATCGTTGTCCTTGAAATCATTTTCATTTTCATTATCACAATCATCATAACCATTCTCATGATGACTTCCATTTTCTTGTGATGCTCATTAACATCGGTGCATCCTCCTCCTCATCATCCTATATTCATCATCATCAAAAATTTCCTTGGTGTAATCATCAAAATCTTGAAAAGAAACTTTATAAAACAATAATATGATGATGATGATGATGGTGGTGGTGGCAGTGGCGATAACAATGACACAAATCAGTCACAAAAATGGTGACAATGAAGATGCCGATGAAAATGATAAAAAAATATCATGGTCATCATCATTCTCATGATGATTTTCCTTTCATTCATTGTTATCAACATCGTTGATGTAGAAATTATATACAATATGCATGACACATGAAGCAATAAAAACACACATAACACAGTTGTTTAACAGGAAAGCCTGAAGCTAAAAACCCAAACTATCATATATTATGTATCATGGAGATCATGTAACAATATCATACAAAGCATAATACCTCAAGCTCTCAGTACAATCAATCGTCACACATTAATCA
The DNA here is from genome assembly GCA_034641835.2 of Pinus albicaulis. Taxonomy (NCBI): domain Eukaryota; kingdom Viridiplantae; phylum Streptophyta; class Pinopsida; order Pinales; family Pinaceae; genus Pinus; species Pinus albicaulis. The sequence continues at coordinate 436,675,751 of CM076569.1, forward strand.
AAAGAAATCTGCAAATCCATGCACTGATTTCTTGCCACCTGATAGCCTGCCTCCACTACGCAATCCAAGCTAATTACAAAGACCAATTCGATGCAATCCCACTCTCCTTGACTGTGTTGTTCTCATTGGCATCTCCAATGTATATGTAGATATAATTAATGCATCACTAGTATTCACAACGGATAGTCTATCCCACCCTTTCACCTATCTCTCCACTGGGTCTCCACTGGATCTGATGTGCACTGTAGTTAACTACTGTATTGTTCAGTTGATTAATGAGTTATTATTTTTGAATTAATTAACTAATTAATTCACTCCACTCTCACTAGTGTATCATTCAGTTAGACTAGATTCAACTAGCTCAACTGAGTTAAACTGAATAACAACTCCATGAACTACTCTTACAACTCTGTCATAACTTTTCCACTTCAGTTCTAACTGAGTCCTCCATGCATGAACTCCAGTAAACCCTTAGGAATCGCGTAATTCATTTAGCCCACTGATTTTCCAAATATGTATACTGAAATAAAGTTCTACAAATTTGATATTTAGAGTCTGATTATTATGAAGAGCTAATAATAATCGACATGCATCTATTTTTAGATCGATGATCTATAAATAGACTTTGCCCAATCTTCTAAAAATAGAATTTCATATTTTTTTCACATTTGACCAACCATCTACATATAGCCTCCTGCTACATATAGAATATGCTCACCATGTCTAAAAATAGACATACACCTAAAAATAGCCTGTGTGGGCCCCACCTAGTTTAGGTGATTATTTTCCAACTAGGATCAAGGATGATGTTTCAGGATGCCTCCTTCACTATTTCTTGTTGCAAACTTCAACACTCCCTCTCAAAAATAAAGGATTGTCTTTGCATGCGACATGCAACTCAATGCATTCGCCCTACAACCTTTTCAAGCGCCCTGCAATTCCATGCATCCTCTCTTCAACTATTGTATGCAACACTTCCGAAACTGAATAGCCTCCAAACAACTAAATCAATACAATGCATTTGTCATCAAAGTCTTCAACTTCTGCTGGTACCAAATGCACATGTCTTCAAGAACCACTGCGTTGTTGAACTTTGCACCCATGCACTCTACACTTGCTGTCAATTCTGAACTGCGCTCCAGTATCTGACACGTCACTTTGATCTGTCGGCATCAATCCAACTGATCATGCTACTGCTGCTCTGTGGGCGCCTCGTAGCCAGGTTCAATTCATGAGATCCACACCATCTCAATGAATCCTGCCCATAAATCTCCTCTTGGGATTACTCATGCATGTTGCCCCACCTCTCACCTGGTGGTATAGCTGCATGCACTCCCTCTTCCCATCTGGCACAAAATTTCTCTGCATGAGTGGTTGCTCCCACTCCATGATCATCACCTTGTGGTTGCTCCACATCCCAAGGTTCACTCTTACCTTCATGCAAATCCTGCTCCCTCTCAAGCTTCAATTGCATGTCTTTCTTGCACTTCCCAATAGTAGGAAGCTCTGTAGAAATCCCACTTACATCAAATCTATAAAGATTCTTCTACATCTCTAATTGTGGTTGCTCCACAATCTTCTGAGACTGCTTCTCAGGCTGCATGTTGAGAGACTCCCTCTCAACCACCAAGTCACTAACCTCTACTTTTCTCCTCAAAGCTTTGCATGCATATTGTACCTCAGTGCATGTAGATTCTTGGCTCGCTCACATTGTAATTGCCCCGCCGTCGCAAAATTTTCTAACAAAAGAGTTGATTTTAAATCGACGATATATCCCTTATCCGAGCGCTGATTCGACCGATTTTTTTTTCAATTTGGGTATTTTTTCACAAGGAATCCAAATATGTTATTTGTTTCTGAAAAAATTTCACAAAAAATTTCATATCTTCTCTGCAAACTCGCGTGCCCAAAAATTCCTGCTCTCATTCCATGTAGAAAATCTATAACACAGCTCCGATACCATGTAGAAATTATATACAATATGCAAGATACATGAAGTAATAAAAACACACATAACACAGTTTTTTAACGAGAAATCATGAAGCTAAAAACCCCAACTATCATATATTATGTATCATGGAGATCATGTAACAATCTCATACAAAGCTTAGTACATCAAGCTCTCAGTACAATCAATCGTCACACACTAACATAGAAGAAATCTGCAAATTCATGCACCGATTTCTTGCCACCTGATAGGCTGCCTCCAATGTGCAATCCAAGCTGATTACAAAGACCAATTCGATGCAATCCCACTCTCCTTGACTACGTTGTTCTCATTGGCACCTCCCATGTATATGTAGATGCATTTAATGCATCACTAGTAGTCACAACAGATAGTCTATCTCACCCTTTCACCTATCTCTCCACTGGGTCTCCACTGGATCGACATACCAACGTAGCTAATTGTTGTATTGTTGAGTTTATTAATGGGTGTATTTGTGAATTAATTAACTAATTAATTCACTCCACTCTCACTAGTGTATCATTCAGTTAGACTAGATACAACTAGCTCAACTGAGTCTAACTGAGTTAAACTGAATACAACTCCATAAACTACTCTTCCAACTCTGTCATAAATTTGCCACTTCAGTTCTAACTGAGTCCTCCATGCATGAACTCCATTAAACCCTTAGGAATTGCGTAATTCCTTCAGCCCACTGATTTGACAAATCTGTATACTGAAATTAAGTGCTCCAAGAGAATAAGTTGTTGTTTAGAGTCTGATTATTATTAAGAGCTAATAATAATCGACATGCATCTATTTTTAGATCAGCGATCTATAAATAGACTTCACCCAATCTTCTAAAAATAGAATCTCATCTATTTTTCACATTTGACCAACCATCTACAAATAGCCTCCTACTACATATAGAATATGCTCACCATGTCTAAAAATAGACATACACCTAAAAATAGCCTATGTGGGCCCCACCTAGTTTAGGTGATTATTTTCCAACTGGGATCAAGGATGATGTTTCAGGATGCCTCCTTCATTGTTTCTTGTTGAAAACTTCAACAGTTGATTCCATCATCATTATCTAGACAATTTGAAACTGAAATATACTTCAAACCATGGTTCCCATGGAGTGGTAACCTTCTTCGTTACCAGTGATGTGAATTTTAGCCCCTAAGATATAGGAGGAATGAATGTTAAAGGAGGAAGAGAGAAAACATACAAATTTTCCACCGATCACAAGAACATTGATAAAAGTTAAAGAACTAAATACATCATAGAGAGAGAAAGAGAGAGAGAGAGAGAGAACTAAATACGTCATAGAAATATTGGAAAGGAGTTTCAGTGAAATCAACAAAGTGACAAGTCAAAGAATTGGTTGAAAGGAGGTTTTGTGAAATTGTTGAAATAACAATTGATGAGTTTTTAATAAATTGTCAATGAAGGTTTTTTGGAAAAATCATTGAAAGGGTAAATTGGTGACTTTTTAGAAGTCATTGAAAGGAGTTTTGACAAAATCACCAAACTTACAACTCAAAACATCAATGAAAAGGTGATTTTTTGAAATCAACGAAAGAGAAATTGATGTATTTTCTAGAAATTGCAAATGGAGGTATTTCAATAAAATCGTCAAAAGAGTAAATTCACGACTTTTTAGAAACAATGAAAATGGGAATAAACTAAGTTTCTCAAAATCACCAATGAATCATTTTTGTTGACATCCGATCTAAGAATTTTTGTGACTATCGATAGAAGTACTCTTCAATTCACCAAGGTATATGATAACATGACACCACCTTAGGGTGTTAAGTGGATCTAGGTGCCATGTGCCATGCTAGATTAGTAGCAAAGTTAGAAGAATTAAATTTTGTTACGATATCTTAGGTCCTAAAATTTCAGTGTTATTTTGTGGCCCTAAATGATGTTATTTGGGAAGCTTCGGGGCTTGGGAACACACCTAATCCATATAGTTAAATTTATATATTAGTTTAGTATTTTCTATTCATGTTAAAAGGAGATAGTAATGCAAAATTTATGGCTTGGATAGGTGCAAGAAGAAGGAAAAAACCAATTCATTTCCAAGTGCATAGTTTCATGCTCAGAGCTCAAAATTGAGCATGGAACTTGTCATAAAAAGGTTTAGAGAAGAGTAGAATCTAAGCCAAAGGAGTTTCAATGAGTTTTTAAAAAGGTGCCACCAAGGATGTTTTCTGCAGCTTCAATGAATCACTAAAAGGCGGAATTGATTAATTGGTCCAAATATGTGTTGGAAAAGATGTTGAAAGGGAGAAAAAATGGCTTTTTTAGAAACCTCAGAAAGGAGTTTCGGTGAAATATGTAACAACCCTGGTTAAAAATCCATGTAAAAATGTATATAAGGCCATAATGATGGGACATGTATTCGAAGCTAAGTGTTGGGTAAAACATCTTAGCAAGTGCTCATTTTGGTTATTATGGCTAAAGGAAATTGGAAAAGGCAATGAAAAAGGGTTTGGAAAAATATGAGACATTAATTGGCATTTAATTTAAGTAGGAGAAAAGGAAGGTGAAAGGTCACAGGTTGGATGTGAGGAAGAAAATTAAGGAAAATAATGGAAATTTGAAGAAAATAAAGACCTAATTAATAAAAAGGTTTTTTAGGATAAGTTAGTAAGCTTTTGGTGAGTTCTATGGTTGAGACCTCTTATATTATCTCTCTGTCTCATACTATTGGATACTTAGAGTTTTCATGGAGAATATAGGAGACGTGGATACTTGGTGATTTGGAGCAAGAAGGAAAAGGAAGAGTAGGAAAGTGAAATTGGTCATCAGGATCAGTAGCTAAAACGGGTTTTGATTGGAGGTACCAAGTTGCATGTATGTTTTCCTCACTAGTTTTGGCATGCATTGTGTATACATGTGGATTTTCCTAGCCTTGTCATTTCCTAGATAGCCATGGTGTTGTTGTTTTATTTCCATTGATTATTTTCTGGTTCGTTCCCTTGATTTCGTTAGTTGTGGGTTGAGTTATTAGTTCTTGGAAGCCTTGGTTGGACAAACGCTTTGGAAGCCTGACGAACAAAAATGGGTTGAGTTACTAGTCCTAGAAGCCTTGGTTGGAAAAATGATCTGGAATCCCTAGGTGTGTTGAGTTACTAGTCTTGGAAGCCCTGGTTAGATAAATGATTTTGAAGCCCTGTAAAAATTGGAGTTGAGTTACTAGTCCTAGAAGCCCTCATTGGAACAAACAATCTGGAGCCCTAAAAAAAAGTTGGATAGATACCAATCAGTGATGGTTATGATGTTAGACCGTGAGGTGGAATCATTGGTTGAGGATTGATGTGGTATGGCCTCTGGAAGCCCTAGATTGATTGTGAATGATGTTTTTAATAAGATCACACATTCATGCTTGGAATATGGCACAAGATTGATTGGATGAAGTAAGATTTGGCTCAACCAATCTATGGTCAGGTAGAACGTGGAAGTCCCATCTCGAATTGGTTTTTACATTCAATAATAAAGAGCTCATTCCTTTGATATTTGGTATCCAAATGTATCGGTTATTATGTGGATTCTATTGTTGTTGTATCCATGGTATTTTTGTTGTTATTATGCTGGTTATAAGCATGTATTTTACTAGTAATGATGAATGGCTCTATCCATGTTTTTACTCATAAATGAATGCACAATGTATTTATGGTCAAATATATTGTCTGTTTAATGATGTACGGGATAAATGCTTCTTAGCGATTCTAGATAAGTATGAGACCCCCATGCTTAAATATGTTGTTTACACATCTAGATTCAATGTTTGTGACATGTTTGACAAAATGTCTGTAATGGCTAGTAGGGGTCCGGATGAGTTATTGTTGATGCGATTGTTTTTGTATCATCTTTATAATGTTATTTTTTATCCTCTAAATTTAATAATATTAATATTATAATATATTAATATGAATATTAGATTTAATAATAATAATAATAATAATATTTTGATATTCATATTAAGGTTAATAATGTTTTTTTTGCATGGTATTAATAATAATTTGGTCCATAGTATTTGGCCCATATGCTTCACCTAAATAAAACTTCTTTTCTGAGTGTTCATAAATATAAAGAGGAGTATGGAGTAAATATAAAAAAGAGTTTTTATTTTTCACCATACCTCCAGTTTATATATATATATATATATATATATCACACCTCTTTTATTTACCATGGTATTTGTCCCATAGGCTTCTTATATACTTAGATGTTGATTTCTAATGCTATTTGATAAATTTTTATGTATTTAACATACCTCTTTATACCTCTTTTATATTTATTTATTTACCATACCTCTTTTATAAATATAGTATTTGGTCCATGGTATAAATATTAATCTCGTCATTTCAATGAGAATCTAAAAAAATAAAACCTACATAAACATTGAGTGCAATATATATGAAATAGTGATTTATAAATTGAAACACAAACCTTTAAAATTATAAAGTATTTAAATTAAATTAATAAAATTTTAAATTTTATTAAAAAATATATTTTTATGTTTACAAATTTAATCTCTATAAAATAGATAATAATAATAAAATCTAAATAAAATAGAACATGCCTAAAAACTTAACAAAATAAAATTATTTATATAAAATGAAACCTGCCTAATATCTTAAAAATTAAATGTTCAAAAAATTTGAATGTAATGGTGATGTTCAGTTGAATGTCAATTTTTTTTATGAGATTTTAAGAGAAATTATTTAGTAAAGCTGGAAATAATTTTAATGGATGAATTTGAATCCATTATATGGTTTTATAAAGGATACATAATAATATAGATCCATTATTTATGAAATTGTAAATAATTGTAATTTATCATGATACATTAAGAATGTTTATCATGATTGCTTAAGAATATATTTAAAGCCATCCACAATGTTTAATAATGTTTATCTTGATCGCTCAAGAATATTTTTAAAATCATCCACAATGTTTTAGATTATTCAGTTACATTTAACATTATGTATCCATATTCTGGATCGATTACGAATGTTTTAAAGGATGGATTTATTACGAATGTTTTAAAGGTTGTTTTAATTTAACATTTTGTATCGAGATTTTCGATCCATTTAAAGGCTGGAAATAAGTGAAAACGTTGATAGAGATAATGTATATTATTTTAGTGTTGCATTATTAAACTAAAATACGTTATCTCTATAGTGTTGTATATGTGTTTCATTGATCAGCCATGCTCTGTATCAAGCCTTAATCTATACTTATCTCTGTCAACACCATAACCTATATGTGTTATATGGTTCTCCGTGTGTTGTATTGATCTACATGATCTATGTTATATTTGTTATAGCCATGTGCCATGATATCTCTTGTGATGTTTATAAAGTAATTTAATGGTGATATCTCTTGTGATGTATCAGCCAATGCGGTTTAATGGCGTTATCTGTTAACTCTTTTAGATTCGTATATTTTGAATTAATGGCATACACCAATTTTAATTAATGAGTTGTATCTATAATAATATTATATGGATCCTTTTAATTTATATGTGCATCATGAACCTGGAATTCCATTTAACGATTAGATCCATTTATATAAATATGGTTCCATTGTAAGGTTCATTAAATATGGATCCATTTATGATTCCAGTGATATATGTAAGGTTAGTTCATTACATTTTTAAACTTCATTCGATCCAGAGTTAGAGTTAGAAAGGTGTTAATTTATTTTTTATATATTATAGTTGTGGAGTGTAGTGAAGCTACCTATAAGTGTAGAGGAAGAAGAACAAGTAGAGAACGAAGCGAGCAATTCAGCCAAACAAATGATCTAATTGTGTTGGGTTAATAGATTTGTAATTATTTATTTATACAATTATTTAAAAAAAATTATGAGACGACATTAAATTTTTATTTATTATTATTTATACAATTATTTAAAAAAAAATGTGAGCCGACATTAAATATTATTTTGAACACGAACGGACATCGTTACACATCTACTGGGTTGTAGAATGCGCCTTTGGGCACAATGATCTAACTATGTTGGGTTAATACATTTGTATTTATTTATTTATACAATTATTTAAAAAAATTATGAGCCTACATTAAATATTATTTTGAGCACGAACGGACATCATTACACACCTACTGGGCTATAGAATGTTTCTAAAAAGTCGTGAATTTACCCTTTTGACAATTTTGCTGAAATACCTTCATTTGCAATTTCTAGAAAAGCCATCAATTTCTCTTTTGTCGATTTCAACAAATCACCTTTTCATTGATGTTTTGAGTTGTAAGTTTGGTGATTTTGTCAAAACTCCTTTCAATGACTTCTAAAAAGTCGCCAATTTTCCCTTTCAACGATTTTTCCAAAAAACCTTCATTGACAATTTATTAAAAAATCATCAATTGTTATTTCAACAATTTCACATACACTCCTTTCAACCAATTCTCTGAGTTGTCACTTTGTTGATTTCACAGAAACTCCTTTCCAATATTTCTAAAAAAAGTCATTGTTTATCCCTTTCATGAATTTTTCCAAAACATATTTTGACCAATTCATGAATTTGTCCCTTTAGTGATTCGTTGAAGCTCCAAAAAAAAATCCTTGTTGGCACCTTTTGAAAAAATCACTGAAACTCCTTTGCCTTATTTCTTGAAAGCATATTTCATGGGTTTCCATGAAAGGATTTTTCAACCTTCTTCCAAACTTCAAATTCTTGGTCATCTTCAAATAAGAAATCGATAAAAGCACCACCAACGAAGGAGAAGATTTTAAAAGTAAATAAGAAATCAATAAAAGAACCGACCACGAAGAAGATTTAAAAATTAAATAATAAATCGGTAAAAGCACCACCAACAAAGGAGAAGATTTACAAACTAAAGGATTTGGACATGGAAAGTATAGTTGCATAGTGTTAAAGTGCATCTAATATTCAGTAGACCCAACATATTAAGATGTTAAACTCATGTTTGTGGAATTGGGCATATGAGAAGCACATACATTTAAATTGTTGAATTGAAGGGATCTTGGCACCATTGAATATTGAAGATTTGAAGATTTTTGAATGAGTACTAGTGGAGTAAAGAAGATGTTGAGAGAAAGGTTCGACGGAAGGGAGAATTTTTTTTTGTTATTTCCCCATATGTAGAAGGAGCCAAGGAAAGGATATAGGTATAATATGAGGCTCGCAAGACATTATGAACATAAGGTGATGTGTTGAGCTAGTCAAGAATACAAAGTGACCCAGTCAAGTTGTAATCTATGAGTCAATACCATGGATTAATGTCCATGATAAAGAAAGGGCATAATCTATAAATTCAAAAAAAAAAATGTAATTGGGGTTGAAAGAGTGCATATGTGAGGAGGGAGTAACACATAAATCAAGATTCTATGTGAAGAAGACAAAGTTGTGTGCTTGAGCTAATTTGTTGTTAAAGTGTAAGAGGGGTAGAAAAAGTGAGAGGTGCAACAAACACATTAGTTGAGTGATTGTAACCAATAGAGTAGGATGTAGAGAAACAATAGAACAGAGAAAAATATGATTGTAACAAACATTATTCAAATAAAATATTAATATGGATTGGTGTTCCCTATCGGTGGGTTCTTATATAACTTTGGGAAGGCTATCTGTTCTACACAATCAATCTAGATTAGTACAATATTACTTCTCATCAGATCAACTCAAACATAAATAAGGTTGTGATGTCCATAATAGTAACTAGTTAACATGTTCACGTCATAAACTCATAAACAATTTTCTTTCATGCATAAAAATCACAGATGCACATTCAACCTAGATTAGCATGACATAATATCACAACATATTAACTCATACATGAATTTTGTAACCCTAACCATCTGCATAGGTCAATCCAATTTAGCATGATACATATAACATCAATATATTAATGCTATAACCCTAATCATCAAGTTAACAAATATATAACAATAACAAGTTAACATATAACATGCTCATCAACAACACATAACATAATCATCAAGCTAAGTACAAGTTAACATATTCATCAACAACATATAACATAATCATCAATTTAATACCACGCTTGACTAATCGACACATGTACATATGGTCACACTAATTAACTAACATCTATTATGTATGGAATCATAAAGTAAATAAACTAACAATCATGTACATAACCCTAATGCTTATAACAACCATTAACCAATCATACATGCATGCCAAAAATACAATACTTGTATGATGATCAGCTCTTACCCCAAAGTCTAGTGTTACAACTTCGCCTTGACGATTTGCATATTCTATCTCAGCCAGCACATTAGAATCATAACATATCGATATGATCATGATGACCTAATTGCATAGAATGACCTCATGATGCATGAAAATATCAACCATGCAAACTTACATGGACAATACATAAGCGTGAACAACATGTAACCAAACATGAACAACCAATGCATGTACAACATGTAACGACATGTACCCAAGCATGCACAGATAGCACCAAGCATGAACAAAATGTAACCAATCATAACAAATAAATGCATGTACAACATGTAGCGACACATAGCTAGTCATACACACATGATGACACATATCCCAACGAAACCAACAAATTTCCCATGAAGACACCCCTGTAAACATGACCAACACCATGTGTATGTAACAATCACACATAGACCAAAAGAATACTACACATGCATGAAACCAACATAAACACATGATCAAAACACCGCCCATCTATTCTAAGAGTTGAACCATGATCTGATGCCACTCTGTAACAACCTCAACCCACATCTACCCAAGTAACCGACCAACTGGGTTAAACATGCGATGAGAGGCCACTATAATGAGATTCAACCTCCTAGGTGACCTTAAGGATCTGGAACTAACAAAAACACATCACAAAAACCTTTTACAGCATCAACAACACCCCCATGAGGCAACCCAACCTTTTAGGCTTCTTACCCCTGGGTCACACTGACAATTTGACCCTTTTCAGCCATAGCAACGGACATAAAACTGCATGCCTGTGGCCGGGATGCTACAGCCCTAGGCACAACACTGCATGTTTGCAGCTAGGGCCCCAAATGCCTAGTTATGTTCTTGAAAATCCGAGATTTGAGCCACATTTTTAGGCCCACAGTTATGGACATGGCAGCTAGGTCCACTTAACACCCTGAGGTGGTGTTATGTTATCATATACCTTGGTGAATTGAAGAGTACTTGTATCGATAGTCATCAAAATTCTCACATTGGAGCTCAACAAAAAACCTTCATTGACAATTTATGAAAACCCCACCAATTGTTATTTCAACAATTTCATAGAAAATCCTTTCAACGAATCCTCTGAGTTGTCACTTTGGTGATTTGACTGAAACTCCTTTCCAATATTTCTAAAAAAATCCATTGTTTATCCCTTTCGGGAATTTTTCCAAAACATCTTTTGACCAATTCATGAATTTGTCCCTTTAGTGATATGTTAAGCTCCCAAAAAAATCCTTGTTGGCACCTTTTGAAAAAAGCACTGAAACTCCTTTGGCTTCTTCCTTGAAAGCATCTTTAATATGATTAATGAATATTGAAAAACATCATTAATTAATAAAACATCATACATTGTGAAGATTTAAAAGTAAATAAGAAATCGATAGAAGCACGAGCAACGAAGGAGAAGATTTAAAGAACTAAATAAGAAATCGATAAACACGCCGGCCACTAATCAACGAAGATTGAGAATAAGAAATCGATAAAAACACCACCAATGAAGAATGAACGAGAAGATTTAAAAACTAAATAGGGAATCCATAAAAGCACTGCTAATCAATGAATATTGAAAATAAGAAATCGATAAAAACACTGCTAATCAATGAAGATTGAAAAGAGCAAACCCGGTAAGATTAAGATAAAAATCAATGAAGATTGAAAATAAGAAATCGATGATAAAAACACGGCTAATCAACAACAACGAAGATTGAAAAGAGCAAACCCGATAAGATAAAAATAAGAAATGGATAGGTATCACCAATTATCTGCTAAATCAGAACATGAAAGAGCAAACCCGATAAGATAAAAATAAGAAATGGATAAAAAACACCACCAATCGATAGTAAAATCAATTCATTATTTGTGCGTGTCATCCTTGCGCAGGGGCCATGCTAATCTTCTCTGTATCGTTCCAATTTTATCGGATGTCTCCGAAGAGACATGCAAAACTTCCACGCCACTTCATTATTGAAAGTCTATATGTATTTCGCATTACGCATGTGGGAATAAACTGCAACGTTCCACGCCCTCCGTCTTTGGCTTTGTCTTTGTGTGCGTGTATCGGTTGTGTTACCAATAACAGCAACCCCATGTCCATGTACAATATTCATTGGTTTGGTTTGCGTGAGATTTGAATGTTAACACTGCAACGAACGAAACCCCATGTCCATGTACAATATTCATTGGTTTTGGTTTGCGTGAGATTTGAATGTTAACACTGCAACGAACGAACGAAAAGAGGAGGGGGATTTTAGTATGCGGTCTCACATTTTGTGGTTTGCAAGAGCATTAGTAATAGGCTGCTACCTTCCTCCTGTACAAGCTGTAACGTACCCTTTGCAAAGCGTTTGTAGTCCAACGGTTAGGATAATTGCCTTCCAAGCAATAGACCCGGGTTCGACTCCCGGCAGACGCATCCTACACTTTTGTTTATCTTTAGAACAAAGATAAAAAAACCCTCCACTTTTGTTTAGAACAAAGGAAAAAAAAACCTGCAATGTCAAATTCCGTTTCCACTTTTGTTTAGAACAAAGAAAAAAATTCCGTTGCCGGGACTCGAACCCGGGTCTCTCGGGTGAGAGCCGAGTATCCTGACCAGCTAGACTACAACGGAACTGTGAGTATCCTGACTCATAGATAGGGAACAACGGAACTGTGAGTATCCTGACTGACTACAACGGAACTGTGATTGCCCTGTGAAACCCAGAGCCACATCCATCACTGAACATGTGCCTCAATCTCAATCTACCAAAAAGGAGAAGGGAGAAGTATGGACTTTATTTTGATATCGAATTATAAATGTTAATCACAATCACAAGATGGCGTTTGTATGAGTGGATAGCATATATAAGTAGATGTTTTTAGGTAGTTTTCAATCGTTGACTGTGACTGTCAATTCTCATATGGATATGTCTGTCTTGATGGTAATTTTATGAATGTTGTGTTAATTTTATTCAGATTATGAATTCTCATATGGATATGTCTGTGTTGAATGTTGTGTTAATTTTATTCAGATTATTATGTAACGCGATTAGTTTCCAAGTTCCAACTTGGCATTTTGAATTTTGTGGTGTTTTCACTTCTCTGCTTCAATTCCCACACACCAGTGGGCGACGGCGAGTTTTGAACCTGGGGCTTCCATGATGCTAAAATCATATTTCATCCCGCGTTAAAAGAAAATCACAACCAATCCAATCCCGCATTAAAAGAAAAGGTAAAACAAAATCAGAAAATCACAACCAATCCAATCTCGCATTAAATTAAAAGAAAAGGTAAAACAAAGTCACAACCAATCCCATCCCGCATTAAATTAAAAGAAAAGGTGAAACAAAATCACAACCAATCCCATCCCGCATTAAATTAAAAGAAAAGGTAAAACAAAATCACAACCAATCCAATCCCGCATTAAATTAAAAGAAAATCACAACCAATCCCATCCCGCATTAAATTAAAAGAAAATCACAACCAATCCCGCATTAAAAGAAAAGCTAAAAGTTAATCACAATCAAAGCGAAACTGAGCAACGAGGTTCCACCGAGATTTGAACTCGGGTTACTGGATTCAGAGTCCAATGTCCTCACCACTAGACCATGGAACCACATGAAATGCCATGAATAGATTATCCCCACAATTCCTCTCAACCGAACGAACTATGGTGCTTGGAGTAACCCTAGTGTAAAGTAACCATTTTGCATTGATATTGATATTGATGGCACCACTTGTCAGATTCAGAAGTATGTTTTGGCCACACATCTTCCAAAATTTATTCTTCGTATTCATCATCTCTCGCTTTCTTTTATACAATGCAAATTTTGAAAATCGTGTGCAACTCAAATCCCATCAATGCCACCCTCTCTAACCCAACCAAACCACTGCCTCTCTCTTTGCAACTTTATTTTTGTAACCATGCACAATATAACTCAATAATATTGTTGCAAACTTGTCATCCTTTATGATTTGCAACCTTATTTTTGTAATCATGCACAATATAACTCAATATTGTTGCAAAATTGTCATCCTTTATGATTTGCAACCTTATTTTTGTAATCATCCACAATATAACTCAATATTGTTGCAATATAACTCAATATTGTTGCAATCGCAATTTCCATTTGAATGTACCAACATTCCAATATTCTGAAGCTCTCATTGCAATTACTCTGATGCGATATGATTACTCTGATTGCGAAGCTCCAATTGCGATTACTCTGATGCGATACGATTAATCGCAATCGCAAATTCCATTTGCATGTCCTGATGCTCTGCTTTAACTCCGATTGCGATTGGTCACTGTTGCGATTTCTCCAATTGCGATTGATCGCAATCGCGACTTCGAATACTCCGATGCTATTGACCATTCCTGCTCCGATTGCGATTAATCGCAATCGCAATTTTCTGTTGTGATGTTCCAATGCTCTTATAATCTCCGAGGCGATTAGACTGATCCGATGCAATTATGCCGGACTTCAAATACATTTGAATCATAATTCATACACCCATCGAGTCCGGTCTTCAATCGCAATCGCAACTTTCTGTTGCATGTTCCGATGCCTTGCTTAAATCCGATGCGATTGGGAAGGGTCCCACCATATAAGGTAATTGGGTTCTGATAATAAAGCGCTCCATATCATTTAATATTATGCTTTGAACCTTTGTGTATAAGGCGTCGAATATGTAATGCGCTGTATGTATACTCCTGCGTGGGTAACGATTCCCGGAATGAGATTTGTATATATATATGTATATATATATACTTTGCTGCTTTGTGTTATACGATTCCCGGAATTTATTTTATGTATCCTTCCGCCTGGGGTTAAGCGATTCTCGGAATTTTCTGTGCCTCTGCTGTGCTAACACCTCTGTCGCTCGACCGCTTCACTGCCTCTGTATTTGCTGCCTCTGTCTCCACTGCTCGACCGTTTCACTGCCTCCATATTCGCTGCTTCTGCCTCCACTGCTCGATCGTTTCACTCTGCCTCTATATTTGACTGTTACGCTTTAGCAGTATTCTTCCGCCTGTCTCCTTTGCATGTTTCTGCTTCAGCGCTGCTCGACCTCTGCCTCTGCCTTCTGCTGTACATATTCCCTGTTGTTGTTCTTTGCTTTCTTTGCCATCAATGACAATATTTCTAACAGTCTCCCCCTTTGGCATTGATGGCAATACACTTCCTCTGTTTGCCTGTTAGAATCCTTTCTTCTATTGCTTGCTCTTCCTCCCCCTTTGACATCAATGGCAAAGGACGGCGCCTCATTTCTCCATATAGGCTCTGTCGTTGCATTTCCTTTCTTTGAGTTGTGTTTAGACGACCATTTTCTGTCTTTGTACCCTGCTGCTCCAGACTGTTGTACATGACTTGTTGAGAGAACACTTTAAGGATTATTGAACTTGAATATACGTTTTGTCTCTGTCTGCTATAGTGAGCCAATATATGTTTTATAGCTGTGTTTCATCTGTAGTGTCTGTTGTTTGTAATTTGTGCTAGATTGCAGACAGGGATGATGCATTTAACGACTGAAAGGTCCTTGTTGCTGTTGTAAACAATGAATCAAACCAGAGCTTACAGCTCATTGTAAGAATGGGCAATATCTTTCAATATTAGAAGCCAACTGACTTTCATTTTTGTATAATGTGTTTTCAAAACAAACCCTTCAATGTTTTGGTCAGTTTTACTTATCAACCGTGCAGTTTTATTTAGATGGTAATCACAGTTATTCCTTTATTCCTAAGATATTTTGACTGTTCTATCAGAGTGAATTTCCGCAAAAGCATATTCAAGATATTTGATTGAAAACTCAGCAAACAGCCTTCGCACAATTTTGTAACTGATATTAAAAAAAAACTTTGGAGATATACATGTTTCAGCTTCAGGAAGGCATGCAATTATATATATAGAAGAAGATATTGCTTCAACGCTCAATATACTACTTTAGGTGTAAGCAAGTTAATGTTATTTTTGCTCTACTACTGACCTTTTTCATGCTGAATGTTGATAATACTGAGAATATTATCTTATATCTCTTTGATCCTGTGGCCCTGTTTTATGCTTCCCTTGCTTGCTGATTTCCTTTAGGAATGATATTTTTGTTTCTGTTCTCCCCCTGAGACTGTGCTTTCTCTTCATATTAGAGAGTAGTATTTGCAGATACTAGCCCTAATTTATCTCTCAAATATTGAAATGATTCTCTAGCAAGAGGTTTGGTAAATATATCAGTTTTCTGTTCTTTTGTTGGCACATACTCCAGCTTTACTATCTTCTGAGCCACTTGTTCTCGGAGAAAATGATACTTGATTGGGATATGCTTAGTTTTTTAGTGAAGCACATGATTTTTTGATATACTTATAGCGCTTGTATTATCACATTTGATTGAGATAGGTTCATTAATGCTTACCTTCATGTCTTGAAGAATCTGCTTCATCCACATGACTTGTGTACAACATGCTGCTGCTGCTATATATTCTGCTTCAGCTATAGACAAGGAGATAGATGTTTGTTTCTTGCTTAACCATGCCACCAGACTTTCTCCTAGATAAAATGCACCTCCACTTGTACTCTTTCTGTCATCCACACAGCTGGCCCAATCTGCATCTGTGTATGCTGTCAAGGTGAAGCTTTTGCCTTTAGGATACCAAAGTCCATATTGTGTTGTTCCTTGTAGATATCTGAATATTCTTTTCACTTCAAGAAGGTGATTTTGTTTAGGCGTTGCTTGATATCTAGCCACTAGTCCTACTGCTAGCATGATGTCTGGTCTTGATGCTGTCAAATACAACAGGCTTCCTATCATGGATCTGTAGAGTTTTTGATCAACATCTGCAGATCCATCATCAGCGCACAGCTTGCATCCCGTGACCATGGGAGTTTTCACAGGTTTGCAGTCCTCCATTTTGAATTTTTTCAGCATTTCTTTTTAGTATTTTTCTTGAGAGATGAATTTACCTGTGTTCTTTTGCTGAATTTGCAGTCCCAGGTAGAAACTGAGCTCTCCAATAATCGACATTTCAAACTCTGTTTTCATTTCATCAACAAACCCCTTTGCTAGTTCTTCTCTGTTGCTTCCAAACATAATGTCATCAACATATACTACAACAATCAAGAGTTAATTTTCATGGGCTTTTATATATAGATTGTTGTCTACTCCACCTCTCTTAAAACCCTGGTTTTGCAAATATTTATCCAGTCTTGAGTACCAAGCACGAGGAGCCTGTTTCAGTCCATATAAGGCCTTCTTCAGTCTGCACACATAGTCTTCTTTGTCTGTCAATGAGAAGCCTTCTGGTTGTTCCATGTAGACTTCTTCTTCCAAGTCT
The DNA here is from genome assembly GCA_034641835.2 of Pinus albicaulis. Classification (NCBI taxonomy): domain Eukaryota; kingdom Viridiplantae; phylum Streptophyta; class Pinopsida; order Pinales; family Pinaceae; genus Pinus; species Pinus albicaulis. Next base: position 436,693,256 of record CM076569.1, read on the forward strand.
CCATTCAGGAATGTAGATTTTACATCCATTTGATATACTTTGAAGTTTTGGTAGCAAGCAAATGCCATAAACATTCTGATAGCTTCCATTTTGGCTACAGGGGAAAATGTTTCATCGTAATCCAGTCCTTCAATTTGTGAGTATCCCTTACAGACAAGTCTGGCTTTATTCCTGATTACCTGTCCTTCTTCATTCATTTTGTTTTTGAATACCCATTTTGAGCCTATGACATTTTTCTCAGTGGGTCTAGGCACTAGTTCCTAGGTATTATTTTTCTCAATTTGGTCCAATTCTTCATTCATAGCATTCACCCAAGACTTGTCCTTGCTGGCTTCTTCAAATTTCTTTGGCTCTATTTGTGACAACATGGCTATGTATACCTCTTCTGTTTGTTCTGTTAGCTGCCTTCTTGTCTGGACCCCTGCTTTCTTGTCTCCTATGATCTGAGCTTCAGGATGATTCTTCTGAGTGTATCTTGAGGGGGTTTTCAAGCTCAGCTCTGCATCTTCTGTTGTCTTGCTTGTTTCATCATCATTCTAGTCTTCCTCTTCATGGTTGTCTGATGGACTGCAGCAGTCTGTATTTCTTGTATTGTTTGGAAGTTCTTCATCAAATCTCACATCAATACATTCAATTATTTTTCGAAGAGTCTTGTTGTAGCACCTGTACCCTTTACTTTTGGAAGCATATCCTAGAAAAATCCCTTCATCTGCTCTTGCATCAAATTTCCCAAGATTTTCATCATTATTCTTTATGTAACACTTGCTTCTAAAGATTCTAAAATGTTTAATTGAAGCTGGTTTCCCGTGCCATAGTTCATATGGAGTCTTATCACTGCTTGGCCTTAAGTGGGCTTTATTAAGGATATGCACCGCTGTGTGTACTGATTCTGCCCAGAAGGTTTGAGGAATATTACTCTCTTACATCATGGCTTTGGAAATTTGTTGAACAGATCTGTTTTGTCTCTCTGCTACTCCATTCTGCTGAGGTGTCCTTGCAATAGTAAATTGTTGTTTTATGCCATATTCATTGCATAGATCTGCAAAGTCATAATCTGTGAATTCACCTCCTCTGTTCGATCTGATGCATTTTAGCTTGCATCCTGTCTGATTTTCTGCTAATGCTTTGAATATTTTGAATTTGTCCAGAGCTTCCGATTTATTCTTGAGAAAAGAAACCCATGTCATTCTGGAGAAATCATCTATTATCAGCATGAAGTAGGATTCTCCACTTGGTGTTTTAGTTCTTGCAAGTCCACACAGATCCATGTGCACAAGTTGGAGTGGTCTTCTTGTTGATAACTGCTCTTTGGCTTTGAAGGATGTGCATGTTTGTTTGCCCAATTGACATGATTTGCACATGGTATTAGAAGGTCGCTTTATTTCTGGCATGTCTCTGACAGCTTTCTTCTTGCTTAGTCTCATGACGTGATCGAAGCTGAGATGTCCCAATCTTTTATGCCATAACCATGACTCCTCAGTTTGCTAAGATGGCATGCTTCATCTTCCTCTTTCACAATGTAAACATTGCTCTCTATTCGAACACCTTTGAGCAGAGTCTTACCTGTGGTGCTTGATCTGACTTCAAAGTCTTGTGCTCTAAAAAGAACTTCACAGCCTTTGTCACACATCTGACTGACACTTAATAAATTTTCTTTCAACCCATCTACATATAGTACATCTTGGGCCTTTCCTCTGCCATTGTCTATGCTGACTGAGCCTTTTCCCTTGATCTTTCCTGATTTGTCATTTCCAAAAGTGACATTGCCCGATTTCTTTTCATCAAGAGTTATAAACTTGCTTCTGTCTCCAGTCATGTGTTTTGAGCAGCCACTATCCAAATACCACTGAATTTTCAAATCTTGAGCAATTAGAACCAAGTCACATTTATTCATTTTCTTTATCCACTAGAGACACCCTTTTGTTTGATATCTTTTGTGAGGTGATGAACTACATATTCTAAGAGGACATTTGGAAGGCATATGTCCAACTTGATTGCATATACAACATTTGATTATAGTTTTTGCAGAATTGTGAGTATGAACAAAACTTCTTTGATTCATAAACTTCCTTAAGGTGTTGAGCATCAATCTTTGTCCATACTTTCTATATTCAATAATTTTATGGCCAAATTCCTTACAATAAAAACAGTAACCATAGAAACTATTTGCATACCTGATGTAAGGTTGTCTCTTCCAGTTGTTTTCTTGAGGCAATCTCTTCAATGTTTGCTTCATTTTCTGGTTTGAATTACTCCTCTTTGCATGGAAATATGCAGCAATGTGTCCCAGCTTGTGGCAAGCATAACAGGTGGCATTCTTCATAGGAGGGAAGAGTCTCCTTTGAAAACTTCCAAGTTTGATATATTCAGAGGCATATGTCCCTTTACCTGTTGTCTTAGTATTTATTCCATTCTTGACTACTGGTGGTTTCTTCTGATCTCTATCTTTCTCATTACATGTATCTTCTTTTGTAGTAATTGTTTGAGCTGCTTCATCATTATTCTTTGCTTTTACAAAAATAATCTCTCTGTCAACCTTTTCTTTGCTTTTACTTGATTCTCCATCATAGCCTATTCTAGTTTTTATCATAGGGGATCTTTGAGCAACCAGAATTTCATTCAACTTACTAGAGCTTGTTGTTTGAGACGAGTTTATAGCCACATTTCTTTGAGCATTTTCTAGTTTCTTCCTGAGGCATACTACTTCTTCTTCCAGCTTCTCTTGTTCTCGGGTTTTATCTTTGATTTGCTGAAGTAACATGTCTTCTATCTTTTTGGCTTCTTCAAGCTCTACCTTCAGCTGCATGAGGACTTCTGAGTTTTTTTCTTCCCTTACATACTTGAGAAGAATGTCAATCTCTTCCAGAGCACTTCTTAGCTCCCCCTCAAGGTCGACTTCCCCTTCTTCTTCTTCATCTTCTAGCAGGAGTCCTTAAAGTTCTTCTATGGCCATCAATAAGAATTCAGAGGTTCCTTCTTCACTTGAGGGTTCATCTGAATCTTCAGATGTACTACTGTCTTGTTTAGCATAGAAGGATTTTCTGCTGAACTTCTTTCCTTTCTGCCAGTTCTTTGATTTATTTCTCTCTGGCTCTTGAGGCTGATTCCTTACTTTCTTGTGAGGACACTTAGCAGCATAGTGTCCAACTCTTCCATAGTTAAAGCATTTGAAAGAAAGTTTACCTTTGTATTTTCCTGATCCTCTATCCAATTTATTGACAAATTTTGCCTCTTCTTCATCCGAGTAGGAGCATATGTCTCCCTCTTCTTCTTTCTTCTTTTCTGTTTTAAAGGTCGCCTCCCTCGTACTTGACTTATTCTGTGGGAGCCTCATCTCATATGCTGTTAGATTTCCAAGTAGCTGGTTCATGGTCAAGGTCTCCCAATTAGTTGTTTCTTCTATTGCAGATACCTTGGGATTAAACCTGGGTGGAAGAGATCTTAGAATCTTTTGTACAATTAAAACTTCTTTTATGTTTTCACCTAGAGCCTTCATGTTATTTACTATTTCTGCAACCTTTAGAAAGAAGCTAGCAATGTCTTCATCATCATCCATTTTTAAGTTTTCAAACTGGGCTCTATAGACTTGAAGTTTGGCAGTCTTTACTTTCTTTTCCCTCTCATGGATGTTCTCCAGAGTATCCCACATTTCTTTGGCAGTGTCTTTGTGCATTACTTTAATAAACTCTGCTTCACACAATCCATTTAAGATGGCATTCATGGATTTTGCATTAGCCACAAAATCTTGTTTTGTTTCTTTCTCTGTGTCAGTTGCCTTTGGGGCATATCCTAATTCCATAGCACCCCAGACTTCTATTCCTAGAGACATTATGTATGTCCTCATTCTGATTTTCCAGAAAGCATAATTTTCACCAGGAAGAAAGGGGCTTTATTTGTTGAGCATCCTTCTTTACTAGCCATCCTGAGAACCTAGGATCTCCTTTTAGTTGTTAGACTGGTACTAAGGAACCCGCTCTGATACCAATTGTTGAATATTTAATTAAATTGAGAGGGGGGGTGAATCAGTTTAATACATACATAAGCCTTTTAAAATTTTCACCAAAATTATTTACAGCTTAATATGTGAACAACCTTATTTGCAGCCAATATTAATTTAATGTGACACCATACTTATGTTGAGAGCAGCAAGCAATTAAGCAGATTGAAATAATCACATCAACACATAAGAAGCACACATAGAGACAACAGATGTAAGTGGAAACCCATAAAGGGAGAAAACCACATCTTATTATTGTTGTGATGCAAAGGCAAGCTCCAACTCCCTCTCACCACTGTTTTTTTGCAGGCATCAACCTATAGGAGGCTCCTACCTCAATTCTGCAAGCTACAACTTGCAAGGAAGCACCAACGCCCTTCAATTTTCTGCATGCACCAACCTACAGGAGGCTCCAACCTCAGTCAGCTACAACTGACAGCTATCAAGCTGCAACTTGATAGGGAAGCTCCAACTTCCTCAATTTATCAAACTAAAAATTTGTTGATTTACCTCAGATATCAGCTCTGTTATGTAGCTTCTCTTTCTGCTCTTCTTTTCTTAATCTTCTCTGCCTCACACTTCTATATTCTGCCTTCTCTGGATTTACTCTCTCTAACCTCTATTTGCATATCAAGATGATATTATTTATAGAGTTATTCACATGACTGTTTGTATTTCACAAAGAATTTGGAGTGAACAGTCATGACTCTTTGGCTTCTGTCTTCTCATTCCTTTTATTAGCTTATTCAATAAACATAACTGTAGGTTCTTATTTTAATATTACAATGGGATATTTGCTCTCTTCCGGAGACTTGCCAATGCATCACAAACAATATAAACCAATTAAAATATTACATTTAATTACAATGAGAGCTCCAGCTCACTCATACAACCTTTTGGATCACTGCGCATTTGTCTTTTCTTTGACTGTGTTGGTCCCTTTCTCTCCTCTGTATGCCTTTCTATTTATGGCTGCTGCATAACTCCTCAATTTATGAGTTGCATTTTTATTTATATTTTTATATCAACGCTTTATATACATATGAAACTGCTGACTGTAATTCTGGAAAAATTCCAATGCTCTGTACGTAGCAAGTGTCTTGTTGATGTGGCGAGTTCCGCAAGCGGAACAGACATACATCCCAATTTTTTTAAATAAAGAATCGCCCTCCACCTTGAGCCGAAGCCCGTGGGTCCACAAACCACGCGGCATATTTCAATATAATCGCCACAACGTTTTATAACAACGCCTTATATATATATATATATATATATCGTAATTTCAATTCTTGGAGAGCTTATATAAATTTTTAACATATACACTACCACTTCCACTATAATCAATAGAATGTCATATATCCGGGCCCACTTGCCACGCTTTCCGATGCTATACATGACTTCTTCTGATTGCGATTGATCGCAGTCGCAATTTCCATTTGAATGTACCAACATTCCAATATTCTGAAGCTCTGATTCTGATTACTCTGATGCGATATGATTAATCACAATCGCAAATTCCATTTGCATGTCCCGATGCTCCGCTTTAACTCCGATTGCGATTGGTCACTGTTGCGATTTCTCCGATTGCGATTGATCGCAATCGCGACTTCAAATACTCCGATGCTATTGACCACTCCTGCTTTGATTGCGATTAATCGCAATCACAATTTTCTGTTGTGATGTTCCGATGCTCTTATAATCTCTGAGGCAATTAGACTGATCCGATGTGATTATGCCAGACTTCAAATACATTTGAATCATAATTCATACACCCATCGGGTCCGGTCTTCAATCGCAATCGCAACTTTCTGTTGCATGTTCCGATGCCTTGCTTAAATCCGATGCGATTGGGAAGGGTCCCACCATATAAGGTACTTGGGTTCTGATAATAAAGCGCTCCATATCATTTAATATTATGCTTTGAACCTTTGTGTATAAGGTGCCGAATATGTAATGCGCTGTATGTATACTCCTGCGTGGGTAACGATTCCCGGAATGAGATTTGTATATATATACTTTGCTGCTTTGGGTTATACGATTCCAAGAATTTTTTTTATGTATCCTTCCGCCTGGGGTTAAGCGATTCCCAAAATTTTCTGTGCCTCTGTTGTGCTAACGCCTTTGCTGCTCGACCGCTTCACTGCCTTTGTATTTGCTACCTATGTCTCCACTGCTCGACCGTTTCACTGCCTCCATATTCGCTACTTCTGCCTCCACTGCTCGACCGTTTCACTCTGCCTCTGTATTTGACTGTTACGCTTTAGCAGTGTTCTTCCACCTGTCTCCTTTGCCTGTTTCTACTTCAGCGCTGCTCGACCTCCGCCTCTGCCTTTTGCTGTACATATTCCCTGCTGCTGTTCTTTGCTTTCTTTGCCATCAATGAAAATATTTCTAACACGTTGTTGCAAAATTGTCATCCTATAGTAATCAATGCCATCTTGCTTTGCATTTAAAACTGTTTTTCTATGTTATTTCATTAATTTCTCATAAACATAACTCTTTAGGTTTCAACACACTTTACAAGTTGCAAGGTTATGGGTTGTAAATATTTCTTAATAACTCAATACATAGTGCAATAGATACTTAAAAAAATCATTTTTAATGAGACAATTAATTAAATCCCCAGATTAGTTCAATATTATGTTTTCATCCTTTGATTCATTAATATGAAAAATTACTTTACTACATGTATTCCTTTAAATCTTCATCCTCTTATCCAACTACTCTCTTGCCATTCATAGTGACTTCATCGATTTTGCATTCAAAACCATGATGGACATTTTCTCCGTTAACTTTGACAACCCTTTTCTTGATAGTTCCCTTGTTGACAACACCCTTCTCAACAACCTACTTGTTTGTTGACAATGCTATTATTGATAGCTCACTTGCCTATGAAACTCTCGTCGACAACCCGACCATCTATGAAAATCATTCAACATGTTCATCGCCCTCTTACTGATAACTCCCACTTCGATGACAAGCTTGTTGATGGCCCTCACATCAACAACTTCCTTGTCAATGACACACTTGTGGATGACCCACCCCTCTGTTTATAGAGACCTTGCCAATGATTCTCTTCGTCGAAGGTTCCCCTATTGGGTGGTTCCTTGATGATGGCTCCCATATTGACGACTTTTGCTTCGATGACACCCTTTTTGACATTATTTAAATAGAAAAACCTCTCTTAAGAAAATTGCCTCTCGCCACATCCAACTACATGTTACGACACAATGGTGCCACCACCTTGATGACTCTTGATTCTTTCCACCTACCTCATCATTCTAAACAGAAGTTGATGGTTTATTAGTCCTTCATTGGAGCGTTTGATTGCTAGTCGGTTGAAGCAGATTTGTAACTTGGTTGTTTGGCTAGTTTCACTGTCTAGGGTTTTCAAAAAGTATTTGAGTTAGAAACTAGACCTAGACAAAATAATAAGGCTAGTAATCATTGTTGTAAAAGCTACTTGCTGGTATAGTAGCGATATCATCCTATTTGAAGGCATCAATAGACATCTTGAGAAGAAGCTTCACCAACAACTTATGAGTTCACATATTGTCCCTCTACAATAGTAGTTTTCTAATATTGATCTCTAGTCCCAAAATTCAACACAATAGGGTCTCTCTCTCTCTCTCTCTCTCTCTCTCTCTCTCTCTCTATATATATATATATATATAATAAAATAACCACTTTAAGAAAAAATAATTATCATAAGGAACACTTAGATGATCATGGACAACTTCGTTTAGATTAAGCAGTCATGATGGAGGACAACGTTAAGATTAAACAAATGTTTCACATTTATTTAGTTAACTCTTAATGAGAGTGTTGTGGAAACCATAAAATCATGGGCAATATGATATTTGGAGTTAAGAAAGTCACAATATTTGGATTAAGCTTAAAATGAAAAATGAGAAATATATGACGTAGATTTATTTTTTTATTTTTATTTTTTATTTATTTATTTATTTTTATTTGTGGATAATGGTTGACCAAATATGTGTAAGTTCGATTCCTAAGATGTTTTTTATCACTAAAGAAGTATTATGTTCAAGGAGAATAAATGAGATGGAAAATCAAGAATTAATTGAATTGATATCTATGAATTTGATGAAAGGCACCATTAATATTGAGCATCTTATCATTATATTCAATATTATAAGGTTTTTCTTAAGTTTTTGTTATGGTGATTAAATGATTAGTTGCTTCAATTTTTTACAATGGCTTAATTTTAGAAATATTTCATTTATGAAAAATATAACACTAATATAATTTTTGATGATATGGGAAAGTGTTGAGTGGGATAAAGAGTTTAGTCAATAACTCTGTTTATTAAAAATTGATTTCGACCCGATTTATGGTAAGATATATTGGTATTTTAGAAAAAATCAATTGTGATTGTTACAATTTAATCATTAGTTTGTGTTCTATTGTACTACAACACCCCCCATTTATTTTCACCAAATGGGGACCTTTCAAAATAAATAGGAAATTTATTTGTTTGATTGTATCTTAGCCTAAGTCTAAAAACTTTAGGAAATAAAGTTCTTTCCCTTTTCGCTTTGATTTCTTAGGGCTCATCGCAAATCACATAGCTTACAAGCCTAACAACTTAAAACATATTAATTCTTATGAGATGTGATATGCACTAAACCTTTTTTCGAAGTCATATAAAACTCCCATTACAAAATCTTTAAACACCGCTTTAAAAGAAAATCTCATCACACCTTTTAAGAAAACGATCAACTAATGACAATTCAGTAAAGGTTGCGATAAGTCGGACCTGAAGAATCAATAAAACAACAATCATAAAAATTCAAATGTCCGATAAAGCGCGTTGGCATGATTCCATGGTGCACTTCACATTACATAGCAAATAACCAAATGCAAGTTTTATTATCGTATGGATAAATCGCAGATCACATTTCGCAAAATTCTTTGGTAATGGAAAAAATAACTAATAGAAATAGTTTTGAGTTGCGATATGCGATATTGATAGTTATTACTAAAGTGTGTGAAATGATTCATATCTAATCAACCAGATATAAGATCTAACTTCTTAAATTAACCGAATAGACATTTCACGTAAAGGTGTGTAAGAGATTTGATTGGAAGAATCATGGGTGATTAATGACATTTAATAGGAGTAAGGTTTGAAAGATTGATATCTACTTCGAGCGTGTTTTGAATGATTGAATGCCAGATTTTTTATTATGTCAGTTTTAACTCTATCCTTCTCTCCATTTACATTAGATCTAAAGTTTGCTAAGTTCACTTGAATTTAGGAAACCACCTAATGGAGAAAGGATAACAGGGATGAACAATAAAGGCAAGGAAGTTGCCCAAGAATCATCTACTGAAGACTCAAATATGTCTCTCTTATGCTTAGATACCAATTGCAGGAAGGATTGGGGCAGTTCCTCGTGGGTGGAAATGTATCAATTCTTCGAGAATGAACAGCTAAGGGTGATAATCAAAGTTGCTATAGCAGGCATATCAGTTTCTTCAGACCTGACCTATTTTTACGTTTCATGCTGATTAATTCATAAAGTAGAAATGGAGCCGAAGATTCTCCCCTATACATATATCGTTAAATGGGTAATCGACCACTTGAACATAGAATATAGGATTTAAGAATTCAAAGGACGATAATATTGGTTCATTCACGACAAAAGATTTGAGGACAATGTACCACTTACCCACCCTGCATTAAAATCATTTCCCATATGCACGTTATATAAAAAAAACACACCCCAAAATCATCCTTATTGGGAAACTGGTCCCTTCATCCCTAGTCGGAGCCACCACAAAAAATGGAAAAGGACTTGCTCTAAGGTTCGAACTAGGTGGTTTTCCCCCATGTTGTGGCAACGGAATTCCGAGGCCTCAACATTTTGGCGCTAGAAGGAGGGAAATTGTGAATGGAAAGAATATTTGATCAATCTAAAAGTCAATCTAAGAGTGTCTCTCCCTCTAGATCCCCTTCAAATTCTAGAATATTAGATAGATCTAAATCTTTAAGATTTGAAGTTGAACATCCTTCTCCTAAGTCTCCTAATGATACTCAACCTATACTATCTTCTGATTTTCATCAAAATTCCCCTGAGGTCCAGTATTTGATAGAAAAGTTAGAGAGAGTATCCATTTATGTTGAAAAATTTGAAACTTCTCAATCATCCGAGATTAGTGTTTCATCCTCTTTACAACCGGAAGAATATTAAATCGATTAGAAACTCAAAAGACAGGTGTTCCTCCTTTTGAATTTCCCATCGATACTTCTCGAAGGAAGATAAGGAGGACTGAATCAGAGTCAATCAACAACGAGGTCTTATCTAATAATCCACCCCATTCACCTCCATTACCTTCCCTCACTTCCACAACTTCCATTCCAACAATCAATGTTACTTTAACTAGTTCCGGTACTCAGACTACTATTCCTTCAACCAGTTCTAACACTCAGCCTTCCTCTTCTTCAACTCAAACTAATCCATCACATCCACCCAATGTCCAATGGGAGGCCAATTACCTCCACAAAATGTACAACCATGGAACAATCGAGGGGTTATACAAATGCCTACCCCTCTTCATCCTCTCCCAAAAAACCCTGAAATATGGTTACCTAAATTTAATCCTGATGATGGTCTTCCAGTTGAAGAACACATTCATAATTACATGTTAGCCATTAATTTAAAAGAGGTAGTTGAAGAAAATTGTGTTGTAAGATTATTTCCATATACTCTCACATGATCTGTAGGATCCTGGTATTTTTCATTACCTACTCGCTCTATAACTAGCTGGAATATGTTCGAAGAATTTTTTTTAACTAAGTTCAGAGATGATAGAACCACTGCATCGCTCATCAATGATTTATCAAATCTAAAGGCTAAAACAGGGGAGAAAATAAAAGATTTTAATTCAAGATTTAATAAATTTCTCAATAAAATTCCTGCTACAGCAGTTCCTGGGGCAGAAGATAAAATTGAGTGGTATATTTCGTCTCTCGCATCTAATATAGCCATTTTTGTTGATAGAGAAAAACAGCCTACATTGACAGAAAATATGAATTAATCTTTATTTGTAGAGAAACACATAATCACTCTTGAAAAGAAGAATTCCCAAGAAGATAGGAAATCAAATAAAGTATCCTTCAAAGATGATTCAAAAAAGAATCCATCTAAAAGCCCTTTTGATGCAGAAGGTCTTCAAAAAGTTTTAAAGGCTATGAAAAATGAGATGGCAGATATTAAGAAACAAGTTGTTGAAAGTTCTAGCTCAAAAAAATTTTTCATATCCTTTAATCAGTCTTCTAATTCTCAACTACCGAATATCATATATAATGTTGAGTTTGATCAAGATACAGATGAAGAGCAAACAAAGGAAGAAGAAAATGAAGAAGAAGAAGAAGTTGAACTAAATGGAATGTGGGATTTTATCCTACCAAATGAGGAACAACAAGAAGCTTTTCCTGTGAGTACAAGGAGCAAGAATACTACTGAAGCAACACAGCCAAATCAGCAATAGAAGAATTAAACGCCTGCTAAAGATAAAACAGTAAGTAAAAAGTCTAAATCTAAGACTACACAAACAAACCCTGCTACTTCAGATACTCCACTACATCAAAGACAATGGTAGTCTTTGACACTATTGAGTATAATGTACTTGAGGATATGAAAAAGAACAGGGCTAATATTTCAATTCATGAACTTACTAAGTTAAAAAAACAACTTGGTAATCCAATGACTTCTTTTCATGCTCAACATTGACACATCCATTCGCATGACTAGAATTGTACCATCAGATTTTTGTATCGGGTGAAGACTATATGTATTTTTCATGACTCCATCGACAACAGTTGCAACAACATTCCTTCAGCCATACAAGAGTACAAAAATTCCTCTTTCAGACATCATCTTCAGATTCATACAACCAATCAACACTTTTGATTCCTTCACTTCATCTAGTAGCATGATATTCACATGATCCAACACCATGATATTTTCTTGATCTAGTAGCATGACATTTTCTCTCATGCAAATCAGAATGACATTTTCAAAATCTAGAAGCAGCAGAAGCTACATATATATTGCATAGCTCATCAATTTTTTGGGTAAGTGAAGGTATGTTATTTTGTAATTTTTAATCAAACAATTTCTTATATGTTGAAAATAAATGAATTTAGAAAATTCCCTCACCATATTACATAATATTTCACCTTTTCGTAAACATAACACGTCTTTAGTTTAGGGGGGAGGGGGGGGGGGGATATTCATAACCATTTCATTCCATTCATCACCTCACATATTGTCAACCAACATGACTCTTCCAAACTACACTTCGTTGCAATTGTTAAAATACATTGATATCTATTTTGGCATGATTCAAAAATATGAGAAAAGGTTATCTTATGCATATTAATGACTTACCATTTCGAGTACATGACTTATCATTTTCAGTACATGTGTTAAAAAAGAGAAGAAAGAAAAGAAATAAATGTTGTTAACATAAGAACCAACATTTTTCATATTCATTGTTGTTAACACAAGAACCAACCATGGAAAATATCAGTTGCGGTACACATATTTCACATCCTGGAATGATACATTGTTAGAAACCATAATCATGCAAAGCCAAAAATTTTAATCCATGCAAAGGTTGCATGAGGACATGCAACAAGTTCAGTTGGGGGGTATGTTGGGCCTCGTAATTGTCACATTTTCACCATGCTTATCCTCGCCATTTCTCACATTCCATCACCTCATTTAACCATTCATTATACCATTTCCATGGGTTCACCTCATTATTTTCCAATTTATTTATTTTTAATATTATAAGAGAATGTATGGTTGATTATTGGAAAATTGACATATTTCACTAATATCTCAAATGTGGATGGGCTTTGTAATGTGTAGAATTATTCAAAAAGTTTCTCAAATATTTCCTCCACCATTTCAATAATTCAAAGGATAATTGCTCAAGTTTATTCCAAGGAGAAAATCATGGAGATTCCAACAGAAGATCATGGAGATTTCAAGGAGAAGATCATGGAGGTTTGGATAACATATCTTATCCAAGATTTGTGAGAGATGAGTGAGTATTTGAAGGGATCATATTTTGTAATTATAGGGATATTGGTTGAGAGAAAAGTGGATTTGTAATTATGAGTTGCTTATCTTTTTTTCAAAGCACTCATGTATAAAAGAGAGTGATCTCTCTTCATTTGGATATAATAGGATATGTAGAGAATGAAATGTAATTGATAGGGAGAATTAGAGTCTAGAATAAAAGTTTTGGTTTTGTAATCTTTCATTATTTTTCTTCATAAATATATGTTGACACGGGGTTATTATTCACATGTTGTTGTTCTCTTTTACAATTGCACATTTCCAGTTTTTGATATGATGTGGTGGTAATGCTGTTGGAGTAAAATTGTTAAGGAAGGACGATCAGGTTCTCCTAAGTTAGGAGCCTCTTCCCTCGCTTTCTACACATCACATACTACTGCCCTTTAGTCTCTCTTTTTAAGATCAATAATATGAGGAAGGACGACCGAGTTCTCCTAAGTTAGGAGTCTCTTCCTTCATTTACTACATCTTGAATTAATGTTGTTGGAGTATAATTGTTGAGGAAGGACGATCAAGTTATCCTAAGTTAGGAGCCTCTTCTATTGCTTTCTACACATCACAAACTATTGCCCTTTAGTCTCTCTTCTTAAGGACAGTAATCTGGGGAAGGATGACCATGTTATCCTAAGTTAGGAGCCTCTTCCACCGTTTACTGCATCTTGAATCAGATACGAAAGAATTAGTTTAACTTCAGTCCCACATTTCTAGTGCATGTGCTTCGTAAGTCTACAAAACCCTCAGATTGATCATTTATGTTAGGGAAATTATTTGACGATGATAATTTCGCCCAAAATTTTGGCACCGTTTCCAAGGAAGCACGATGGATTGCAGTATAGGTTAATTTTCCTGCAAGTGTGAATTTTAATTTCAGTAAGTGTGTTTAATTTTTGCAAGTTTGATATGTGTGCAAGAACATTTGATTTCTGTAACTATGAAGAGTGATTGTTAGTGTTTTTAAAATGATTTAAAAATGAGTATTAGCTTATCACAACTCACTTAGATCCTAGCAGAGGTTGGGATCTCCTCTTCCTATCAAAAGAATTTCTTGACAGTAGCGGAAAGCTTAACTAATCCTCCAAAGAGAATGAATCTCCATATGAAAAATCCTGTAAAATTGATGAAAAAAATTAAAAAAAAAGGAGATTGAGGAAGACAACGAGGAGTGGCGGCATGATCTAACGGAGGAAAATTGCACCTAAGAAAGCTTTATTGAACAATGGTTCCAAGTAAATAGTCAATTATATCTACCTTTTCATTTTTATTTAGGTAGTTTCCAATTACAACACTTAGATTTATTCACTTTTGCATATTTTTATTTTTCGTTCACAAAATTCACAATGAACATATTCATAATACTATTGTGTGGATGGTTACATTGGTTATTTGATTACACGTAACTAATTTCTAATTTTTAATTAGCATAGAATAGGTAGGATAACGAATAAAACACCATCTTCAAAATAAGTATGCTCTCCTCCGCACTTTGTGCGATCGAGAGGATAAAAAAGTAGGATGCATCTAACATTTTCAGGAATAAATTGTTTTTTTAGATTTCTAAATTTTTAGTTTTAATTTCGAAATTTTCTAATTCCATTTTATTTTTTAGAAATAAAACAAATTAAAAAATAAAAATATAACAAAATTTCAATTTCTTTTGAAATAAAACAAAATAATTTTAAAAATAATTAAAAATAAATAAATAAATAAAAATCCATTTTTTTTAGAAATAAAATAAAAACAATTAAAAAAAAATCATTCTGATTTTCTTTTTATTTTAATTTTTGGAAATAAAATAAATTAATTGAAAAAATATATATTATAAAAAAAATTCATTTGTTTCAAATTTTCAAATTCGTTTTGTAAGAAAACAATATATATAAAAATAAAAAAAATAAAATTAAAAGCCTCATGGCTCTTGTAGGAGGAAAGGCGCTTGGCCCCAATTGGTCTTGACCAGAAGGGCCATCATAGAAGGACCCAACGGATTTGGTATGGTTCCCATCAAAATCCGACGATGAGTGGAGGACTGTCAAGCTATGATCAAAAAAATTGATGGCGAGGCGGTCATCAGCTTCAACGCGTTCATAACGATGATGAAAACAACAATTAGAAGTGAGACTCCCGTTATCTTGTTTGAGCATGTTCTTCTTTACAACACTACAAGGAAAAGACCCTCTAGCAGAGGTTATAAAGGAGGTTTTTAGTGTTATAAACTTGGCCAAAATTATCAAAAAAACATTTGCTACAACATCCGTTTATGGTTACGGAGGTTTTGGTGGAGATTTTAACGGGAATTCAACACAACTAAAAAAAATGGGTCGCTGGAGGTTATTACGGATGTTTTTTCATCGGTACTCTACTCTGCCTTTAACGCATCGGTGTGTACATGCCGACAGTGCCACAGGGCTATGTCAGTCCAACGCACCGGGATGTTTAGGTGTAAAACCGCACCGGGCATAGTGTTGGTCATACAATGCACGGGGCCATTAGTGCCCATAGGTCGTATCAATGCACCGGTGCGCTGTATCACAGAAAGGCACCGAGATTTATAATTGGTATCGGTATTCGTGTGGTGCCCATAGATCGTAGAAATGCACTGGTGCTTATAGATACGTAAATGACCCGGTGCACAGTATCACACAAATGCACCGATATTGATAACAGGTATCGGTATTTGTGCGGTGCCCATAGATCGTATAACGGCACTGGTGCATATAGACACATAAACACACCGGTGTACAGTTACTAACACACACCGGTTTTCATGTTGTATTTTTTAGAAACATCGACTTGTGATAGTCCAATTATTGTGATTGTTTTAAATTCATTATTCATCAAAAGTCAACGCATCTTATAACAATATTCATATTAATTACATTTTTATTAATGCATTTGAATGTGATGTTTGGATTAAGTTGTTATATTATATCATAATTATTGTGGTTTTTTAAAATTCATTATTCATCAAAATTCGACACATATATATCTTATAACAATATTCATATGAATTAATTTTTTATTAGTGAATTTGAGAACGAAAATGGAGAACACAATAGCGACAATGGAGAATGCAATAGAATAAATTAAAACATAATATATATATATATCTGAATAAGACAATCTTTATCATACAAAATGGGACAGTTATTGGTATCCCTTTGTCTTTCAATTGGGACACTATGTCCATTACATTAAACAAAATGTATGATTTCACAGACATATATATTTCAAAAAATAAAACGCCTTGCTTTGATATCCAAACATAGTGATCATCATTCTTTGCTTGAAATGTTGTCACTGCTAGAGCTACTCCCATGACTTGGATTATTTTCAGGAATGTTTTGTTCATGGCGTTGATTGTTTTCTTCTTCTTCACCTTCCATCTACAAACATAAAAATAAACTGAAATGAGTGTATATACATTGGTGAGAATAATGAAAATTGCAATATTAAATAATATACATCAATGTAAATCGAAAAGAAAAATGACGTACCATAGCAACAATTGACTCATAAATTATACACATTCTATCAAAACCATGTACCATGCCATATTTCAAAATTTCATCTGTTGGCGCAGTTCCATACTTTGTTTCCTGCAAGTTTTATACCCCATAAAAAATCATATATTTAATATAAATGATGTTTTTGTTCTATTAATTATAGACGGAGCTAAGTAAAACAAGATCGATAGATGCTTACAAATTTCATAATTAAATTCTGATATGCCAACAAATACTCACAACCCATATTTAACCCAATTTCAATCAATTCGTCTAATGGTTCTTCTTTGTATGTTAGCACCTGTTTGAAGACATTTTTGAAGACATTCAATGATTATTTTTGTAAAACAACTTAAAAAATACAAAAATGAAATCTAGTTAAGTTGTTATAAGGAAGTAACAATTACTCACAAACTTAGAAATCAACCATTTTCACCCTTGTCGTCCTGTTTTATGTGTTGAATGGGTTCCATTTTCTTTTCTTTTCTGCAAGAAAATTCTTGAAAATTAATATTTAATGCTAAATTGTTTATTTATTGTACCTAATGATCGAAAAATTCAATGATTACATATCACATTTGAAGCACGTTGTTGTTGTTGGAAAGAACGTCTATACATTCGTTCCACTAGATCCCTCAAACTTTTGTAAAAGTTTTTCCCCTTTTGTTAACTTCTAGCACCACTTTAGATGAGCTAAGGAGCAATTGATTTTCATTTGCATGTTCTATTTTTTTCTTTTCTTAGAACAACATTCGTTTTCTGAGTTGTTGGTCCCTGTACAACATTAAACAAATGTGAATTAGTAGACTGTTTGCACATGTTATCTAATAATTTTAAGTATATTATTAATGATAATTGAAAAAACAAACTCATATTGGATTGATAGTATTTTTTCATTCACCTGATTCATCCTTTTGCAATTTTTCCATTAAAATTTTACGCTCTTCTGGTCATAGATCAGAAATAATCATATCGAGCTTTGTCATTGTGTGGCTCTGCATGATACACAGTAAACAATACATATTAGTTAAACTTACATATAGTTCAAAAATAATATTTTTTTATAAAGAATTTACAAAGAACTTGTCTTTTTTGTTTTTCTTGATGTGTTAACAGTATTTTTGTTACTTGATCTCTTGTCAGACATTTTTTTATCAATCTGAAACCTATACCATATAATTCATTAATATATTTATAAATAAATTCTCAACTTTTTAGGTAGGAAATAAATCTCAAGGTACCGGTGCGCCTTTCACGACGTGGGGATATTAACAACACACCGCAAAATAGTATAATACACCGTACGGTGCGTTGGGTATTGTAAACGCACCACAAAAAAAGTGTAATAGACCTAACGGTGCGTGGGGTATTATAAACGCACTGCAAAAACGGTGTAATACACCATACAGTGCTTTCCTAGTTAAATGGAGCACCAGTGCCCTATTTCAGATTTGGTGCACGGATTTAGAAAAAATGTTTTCATTTTTTTTACTACAGTACTTTTGTGGTGCGCTGTATAATACAGAGCACCGGTGTGGCATAGTACGCAGGGCGCACCGATAAAGAAAAATTCATTTTTTAAAAATTCACGCAATGGCCGAATAGATTGGGATCCGACTATGCAAGTCATTCTGTGGGTTGGACGTCAATATAAAATGAAAAACCCTAATTCTGAAATCACAGAAACATGGAGAAGAAAGGGAAAAAATAAAAAAAAGAAGGGTTTAGGGTAAAAATGGATAAACTGCAGAAAAAAGTAAAAAAAAAAAATCAAATTTAATCACGAGATGGTTTCAAATTCTATGATACAGGGTTTGAATCACCAGAGGTTTGGTTTCTGAGTGTATGAATACTTTTGTTCGAACGTATTTCGTTGCTCCATAGTGTCCTCCTGCTCTCTTGCTCTAGGTTCTCTTCTGCAAATATATAGCTGAAAACTTTAGCAAAAATAGTGAAGTAATGAAAAGTGTTTACTATTTAAAGAATTATTTTATGAAATTAGATTTTCGAAAATATTTTTCCGCCCATTTTTCAAATTATCGTTTTTTTTCACTTAAAGAAAATAGAGTTGCGTTTTTTTTTATTTGTGTTTATTCGTTACATTTACAATTTTACATAGAATTACATTTACAATTACAATCACAATTATACACATATTTTACATACAATTCAATTAAAATTACCATTACAAATACAATTACAAATTTAGAATTTTACATACAATTACATTTACAATTTTACATAGAATTACAGTTACAATTACAATTACAATTTTACAAAAATTTTACATATAATTCAATTAAAATTACAATTTAGAATTTTATATACAATTACATTTACAATTTTACATAGAATTACATTTACAATTACAATTAATATTTTAGAATTTTACATACAATTAAATTTACAATTTTTCATATATATAACTACAATCATTTCAGAATAAATTAAATATTACAATTACAATTAAAATTTTACATTAATAAATATTTTATATACAATTACAGTTTAAATTACAATAAGTACAAATACATATACAATTTTACAATTTTACATACAATTAAAATTTAAATTAAAATTACAATCACGACATAATATTTAATAAATATCATGGTTATTTAATATTAAATTAATTAATAAACATCATCACGATCATGATAACCATCGTACAAACATCATATTCGACTAATAAACACATTCAAACATCAAATTAACATTATATATTAAGATCATCACAACACAAACATCAAATATACATCTCAATATGTCAAATAACTCATGCTATCACATATACACATCTATCTGCAAGCTAAACATTAAATGAACATATCTAACATGACCTAACAATATGCGCCACATCATGATGATCACCTACATGAAAATTAAGTACAACTGCAACATGAACATAAAATACATGGACCATATATATATAACTGAATAATGTTAAAAATATACAACTATAATATAAATGTCATGGATCAGGTGCTGGTGGTAGTATAACAACATCAATAAAAGTACTACAAGTGGATGCCTGCTTAGTAAAGCTAGGTGCAGCCTCGACAGTCGATGGTCGAGCCTGCTCATGATCATGATCACTAGTACTGATGGATGCATCTGCTGGTGGTAGTACAACATCAATATGAGCAGTAGTAGTGGAGGCATGCTTAGTGAATAGTGCAACCTCGACGGTTGATGGTCCAACTTGCTCATGATCATCATGACTAGTACTGATGGATGTAGCTGTAGGCTGTTGACTGGACGTGGCCGATGGTCCAGCCTCATCTCCATGATGACTGCTAGATGCTTCCAGTGGAGCGTCATGCTCATCAGGCACGCCGCGAGGTGAACGATCATGATATGCATGTGAGTCGATGCTTGCGGACTCATGTCCATCACGTGCCACGGATCTACTACGCCTATAGCTATGGACAATCCTCCTGAGTCGCGTAACAGCTGTCGTAGCTCCTACGACATGTTGCATCAGGCCGTACATGTCATGCGGCATGCCTCTCCACATCCGTAATAGCCAATCGTCAGCCTGTATGTCTCTGTAATGAGCGGGCCTGATGCTTGCATCAACAAACAATGAACATAGTTGGTTGGCCAACTCCATCTTATATCTGGTCTCAGGTCGACCACGCCTAGCAAAAGGTAGCACCGGTGCACCATGATGAGCAGGAGCATGTCTCTCTGCTGCATTGGCCTCATCCTCATCATGATCATGCTCGACATCAGCCATCTCCTGATCATCATCATCAGGATCCACACCTGGATCATGTGGCGGACCTGACATCTCCTTGCCATCAAAAAAGCTAATGCCTGCAAAATATATACATGTATAGAACAATAATTAGACAATTTCATTACACAATTTAATAAAAACAAGTTAATTAAAAGAACATTTTAGAATAAATATAAATATAACAATAATATTACCTCTATCATCTGGTGACTCATCAACTCTGAAGAGGATGTTGGGACACCCTCACCAATCTAAGCCAGCATAAGGACATGGGACCAAAATGAAGGGATGCATCCCGTCAACATTGGCTAGTAAGTCCAGTGAATCATGTGATATCCTGGATGGAAACAAAGTGTCTCCCCTCTTGGGCATAATCTGCCCCCACATGTGCATCCGGGCCTCAAACATCGGCCTACGAGGCTGTCGAACAAAACTAGGTCTCATCTCTGGAAACCTCTCAAAAAATAAACAAAAAAGCTCTGAAACAAAAGGGAAGTTGACCCTCCCTTGTGCATGAGCATGGCATCTACCTAAGGCTGTACCAAACTGCCACAAAAAAATGGAAGACCACTTGACAAGTCATGGCTGCTGTACTAAATAATCAACATAATATAAAAGTGAGCAACTAATGCGTTGCCCATCACTGGTGTTGTGCGAAATGGTCGAAATGATAAGGGAGAGGCACTGCACATCCTGTCTACCAAAAGCACCTATACGTAACTGACCTCCAGGTACTTGAAACTCTGAAGGAGATAGTACATGTGCTCCAATGTATCTCTGCGAGTAAACTAACTGACTCCCTGCTGCACAACCAGCTGGCACGTCTGGGAATGAGGGAAAATCCACCCCTCTCCTCGATAGTCCTGTAATAAAATAAATATCCTCCTTAGTGGGTATGTACCACTGGTCAGGACCAACCTGGAAAGCCTATTGGTGGGCATTCCACTTGTGAATAAGATATCTCAAAAACACACTATGCGCCTTTAGGGAAGTAGCCTCCTCATAACTTGAGGAGGCCTACCTGCCTAAGGATCTCCTGGGTATCTGCAGTAATAGGGCGAGGGTATGCATCTCTCTCCCTTTCTCGGGCCTCCCATTAGCGAATCATGCCATACTGTTCATCCTGTTGTTGCTGTTGTTCCTCCTCTTCTCTCTGAATCATTGCCATATTAAATAATTTTTTTTATTAAAACATATATGTATTTAGGAATATACATATATATATATTTTTGAAAAAAAAACAAACAGAAAAGTCGGTGCGCCATAAAAATAGTCACGCACCGGTCGTGGTGCGTCTTAAGAATGTAGAGCATCAGTCCCGTTGCCCCTAATGAAATACAACACACCAGCCTCGGTGCAGCTGTATATTTTTTCAAGCACCGTTAACTTCAATAAAGTTCATAATAGTAGTGCGGTGACTAAAATATACGCCCCGACGCGTATAGTCGTGTCAGTGCACCGACTTCAGGACAATTACATAGCTGATGGTGTGGTCTTTTACTCGGCTGCACAATTGACCCTCTCAGAATCCAGAATATGGTGCGCTGACATATACCAGGGCGGATAATTTCGTCAATGCACCGCACTGTGATTCCCATGGTCAACGGTGTGCCTGGATAAATGAGCGCACCGCCTTTTATTTTATTTTATTTTTATTTTAAAATTATTTGGGGCACCTTTTGGTACCGCCCTGGAAACGGTGCGGATACCATTAGCACCAGTGGCTGTGTGGCCTATAAATTTTACAGGCAGCATCGCTATCCGGTGCGAGCCGAACAGATCCGGCGCACCTTGCGACAATTTTTTTTTTTAATGGTTATTTCAATTTTTGATCTGCTAAAAGGCTTAATTATGGAAAAACTAGAAAAATACCTATACATTTTGTCGTCGAGTAGGCATATTGGCTGTAAAATTTGCAAAAGAAAATTTGCCCACTGTTTTTCAAAATGAAAGCTAGAGATTGGTGGCCAATGCAGAGTAGCAGTGTGTGCAATGGGTGCAATGAGAGCATCGATTTTAGGGCAACTCAAACAAGGGGAAATGGCAACGGTGCTTTAGAGCTCTGGAGCACTGAGGAAAGTGAAAAATGAAGTTTTTTGGTCGTAATTTTTTTTTTTTATTTAACCCTGTTCCGGTGCGCGGGGTTTTATAGGCTCATCGGTATGCTTACCTACAACTACACTGGGCTGTGTCAAATTTGGCATGTTGTTTATAATGCACCGGGGCAGTTCCCTAACACCGCACCGGGATGTTTCAATTTTGGAACGAAATTTTGATGAGGCATCGGGGCAGCAAATCCGTATAACACCGATGCAAAATAGTCGTAAAGCACCGGTTTTTTGGCCTTAATTTTTTTTTTTTTATGTAACATTACTCCGATGCGTGCGGTTTATCGACGCACCAGTGCTCTTGGATAAGAACGCACTGGTGCATTTTTGTTTTGGTGCAGTGTTTTATGATGCATCGACGTAGAAGAGTGGTGAAGCACCGATGCATTACAGTAATAGGAGGCCCCAGATGTGTGTGTACATCATGCAAGCTGTTCGGTGTGCTAATGTCTCGTGTGCACAGGTGCGTTCTATGGTAGGGCGCGCACTAGTAATTGAGAGCTCAGAAGCACTAGAAAACTGAAAAATTCAGGTTATTTTTCCGTAATTTTTTTTAATATAACCCTTTACCAGTGCACATTGTTTATAGGCGCATCGGTGCTCTTGGATAAGAACGCACCGGCGCGTTTCTGTTTTGGCACGGTGTTTTATGATGCATCGGCGCGGAATAGTGGTGAAGCACCGGTGCGTTACAGTAATAGGAGGCCCCGGATGTGTGTATACTTCGCGCAAGCTATCTAGTGTGCCAATGCCTCGTGCACACTGGTGCGTTCTATTGTAGGGTGTGCACCGGTAATTGAGAGCTCAAAAGCACTATAAAATTGAAAAATCTGGGTTATTTTGCCGTAATTTTTTTTTTAATATAACCCTTTACCAGTGTGCTTTTTTTATAGGCGCACTGGTTCTATTTCTTACAAACGCACTGGTCGCTTTGTGTTTTGGTGCGATGTATTATGATGGACTGATGCGGTTTCTTTGTACCGCACCCGGTGGTTTCGGTTTTGGCGTGGTGTTTTATAATGCACTAGTGTGGAATATATGTGATGCACCGGTGCTATAGAATAATAAGACACACAGGGCAGGTGTGTATGGAGTGCACAGTGTCCAGTGTGCCAATGTTTTGGTCTGCACTGGTGCTTTCTCGGTTCGAGTGCACCGGGGCGACATGTAATGATAAGCACACCGAGAGGAAACCATCCGCAAAACCCTCCGCTCGCCAACCTCCTCTAGTAAACCTCTGCTAGAAATGGATGTATGGGGTATTTTTCTGTAGGGTTCCTCAAAAACATCCGCTAGAGGGTCTTTTCCTTGAAGTGCAACTTGAAAGAGAAGATACCAGATGAAGAATATGTGTGTTGTCTTGAAGAAGCAGAAATGGTTCGTTCAGGTGCTGATATAACCATTCGAACTCACACATCCGTTCACTCCGCCTGGTCTGGACCCGCTCAAATTGTTGTGAGGATGATGCACTCTTTAAAGGGAGATTTCAACTGAAACAAATGATCAGCATTAGGTTTATGTTGTAAAAAAAATTTCATCACTCAATCCTATTAATGCCGAAACAAGAAGAAAATCACATGTTTGTGAAAAATGACATTGTGTGTGATATTTATTCATTTCACAGACCTGCTTTCAACCTCGGAAACTGTTTTATTCCTTCTATATTTGAGAGGTCATAGAAGCCAGGCATCAACCCTTATCCACTGCACAAGGATAGAAAAAAGAATCCAATCCAATGCAACCAATTGTGGAGAAAATAATGAGTTCACGAGCCCACAAAATCTGCAATAAATATGGTGATTTACAAATTGTCCCCAAGTCTGCATTATATGTAGAAGAATTCTCATTATAATCACACTGTCAGTTTCAGTGAAAGACGACAGTGTTGAGAGCCTCTTAGTATTGCCTTTGAAACACTAGATGCAGTTATGGTACACGGTTTGTAGCTCATTGACACATGGCATCGACATACTTCAAATGGCATAGTGCATTGCTAAGGATCACTGCCCTCTGATAGATCTGCAACAAGTGCCTTATGGGAATGGAAAGGAAATATTATTAGGAACTGTGGATTTTTCATGGAAGTTGTAACCTTGTTGATGGTGTTTGGACACTGTTTGCACATTTGGTGGCTTCGAGGTCTTGCATTCCAACTTACAGATGTCATTATTTTCTTGAATCTACGTGCAATATTAAAGCAGATCTGTCCATATTTCATGTATGAGATCCTGGTTGGACCAAGGCCTTGGAGAGACATACTCATATCCAGCCTGTAGAAGGCCACTGTTCATGGGTAGCTCCAGGACAACTGCAAATTCAACTGTTGGGATTGCCTGCTGATTATTTCAATTCCAAGTTTGGGGATCAAACTTTAGTTGTGAGGTCGAATCATTATTCACCATGCCCTGTACTAGAGCTAGCTCTAGGAGTGGGTCGCCACAAGGACCCACGGGCTCTCACTGTGCTTGCTCAGGATCACGTTGGGGGGCTGAAAGTCAAGCGAAAGAATGACGAATGTATTGGAGTGAAGCCTATCCCCGATTCCTTTCTCACCAATGTTGGGGAATACATGAGAGCTTGTGCTTCTTAAAATCAAGTTAGCTTTTAGCTACTACATTGAGATAAGGCCAAGCCAACAAAAGCGGAGGATTATTGGCAACTATGAATGGCATCTAATCAAATTTTGTATGCCATATTCTCAACCATAGTTGGAGGTATCTATGGTGCCTTTCGTGATCTTGGTGAGATACACGAAAATAATCCTTGGTCTTTTCCTTCACAATCTCGATCAGTCTTGTAGAGGTGTTGTCAAGAATCAATTATAAGTTCAATCTCATGTATGCCAAACGAGCATTTTTTCATTGGTATGTTGGCAAGGGTATGGAAGAGGGTGAGTTTTCTGAAGAAGCGTGTTGAGGATCTTTTTACCCTCGAGAAGGACTATGAGGAGGTTATTAAAAACAAATATATTGTTTTTTTAATTTTTTTTTTGCTTAAAAAACAATAAATTATTTTTTAATTTGTTGTTTAAAAATAAAAATAAATAATCAACATAAATAATAAATGACCAAAAAAAAAAAAATGTTTGTTTTTTAAATTTTGTTGCTTTGAAAAAAACAACATAATAAAAAAAAAATGTTTTTTTTTTTTAATTTTTAATTTTATTAATTGTTTTTTGTTTTGTTTTTTTTAAAGAAGAAATTACACATCTCATAATTTATGAAAATGACTTACACTGATTTGTTTATGAATTTGTTTCAAAAGAACTTGAGTGCAATGACAACAGGTAAATGTATTTCATTTTATTTGGTTGTGAGCATTCATACTCATTCATGCGTTTTATGTTTTTCAAAGTTCTCACAAATTTCATGCAGGATTTGTACTAAATTTTTACAGGTATGCAGATGATCTAGCTTCATGCAGAAATGCTCTTTCGAAACCACAATGAAATATGCATCATTGGAAGCTTGAAGAAACTAATTCTTCATTGCACATATCATGACATCTGCCGCTACATAAAAACCCTTTTGCATCATGATATGTTTACTCACATTTTTCCTTCCGAGCGCCTTAATCATCCCTGTGTTGTAGCCCATCTTCCATTTCCTTATCTTTCATGACTTCATACATGCCTATTTTTCTGACTTACATACATCATCTCCTTCTTATTTTTCAGTTCATTTTTCCTTGTCAATAAAAATCTCAAGCTTTATTTCCATGATTACATTTCCCTATCATATACACTGCCTGATTCTAAGATCTTTTCATGTATAGTCCTACCAATAATTTTGTATAAAATCGCGTTGAATGATGTGGGATTCCTTAATGCCCAACTTTCAACAAGTCTCAACCCATCGACCTCACCACTTTATCTTGGATAGAGACTAGAGTCATCATTAGTACCTTGAGGCTTGTATGCCCTAATGACAGGTTCTCTTACCGACAGTCATGGGAATACATCAATGTCCCTTGATAGTTGG
>CM076569.1:436724704-436936982 GCA_034641835.2 Pinus albicaulis
GTTGGACCAAGGCCTTGGAGAGACATACTCATGTCCAACCTGTAGAAGGCCACTTTTCATGGGTAGCTCCAAGACACCTGCAAATTCAACTGTTGGGATTTCCTGTTGATTATTTCAATTCCAAGTTTGGGGATCAAACTTTAGTTGTGAGGTTGAATCATTATTCACCATTCTCTGTACCAGAGCTGGATCTAGGAGTGAGTCGCCACAAGGATTCGTGGGCTCTCACTATGATCAAGAGATCAAATCCTTAATGAAAAAAATGCTCAAAACATTAGTTGCTCAGAATTGGTCCAAACTAGAACGACAGGAAAGAGCTTGAAAAAAATATCTTGTTGCCGAGAACGGCACTGAAAACTGATGCTGTATGAGAAAGTTATTCAGCTTTGAAATTTTCCAATTTTAGTAAAAAAATGGCCAGTTTGACTTTATAAAAAATTTTATTAAACAAAATTATTCCATAGAATATTCTGGGAATATTCCAGTGGCAGCCAATCACAGGGTGCCATGTGGCCAGCTCGGAGGCTGCTACGTGGCCCCAAGGTCGAATGAAATGGTTCAATAAAATTTTGTTGTCGCGGCAGGGATCGACCCCGGGTCGGGGCAGTAACATCTCAGCGGCCCAACCGTTGGGCCACGGGCAGTACTTATTAAACCATGGGATCAACGTGATATTTAAAGTTTAACGTTGTTTGGGTGAGGCCCGAAAGGGGGGCAGCCCCCCCTCATCATAGAACCCATGGCTCAGAACCGAGAGTCAAATGAAATCGGCGTGCAGGACATCAGAGGTCATGGTCCCGTGGACCGGCGGGAGGGGCGAAGGACATTTATATATTATGGTTCAAACTTTAACAAAGCCCGTAATAACTCAAAGTCCATAAAATATTTCCAAACGGTCCAATCACGTGGACCTTATCCCTTAGCACCACGACTTGGTAGAATTTTGGTAGACTCCGCCTATTTAGGCGTCGACCCCTAATTTGTCGGGCTCAACTGGAGTTCCACCAGATTTGGTGGAGCTTTCCTAGCCTTAACTGGGCAAAGTCTGTTTCAGTCATAACTTGAGCAAGGGAAGTCCTTTTGGGACGAATTGTTTTTCGATTTGGGGGTATTGGAGCATTCTGAAGCTGTTGGAACAGGTTGCAGAGCCATCAAGGCACTCTGTTAGTGATTTTATCAGTGAATTTTCTTGTGGAGACACCAGGGCTTGAGGAATGATCAGCTGTATTGGGCTATGTTCATATGTTTGAGGTGAATGAATAGTCAATTTTTACTGTTTCCAGCACTCTGTTTCTGAATTTGCAGCTATTTTAGCCTTTTGAGGCTTTCTTCATGGTGTAATACTTAATTTGAGCATTAATAAAAGAGGGAAAAGCCTATTTGGAGGCTTTTGGACCTAACAGAGGTAGCCCAAGAGAGGGGTGAACTGCTTAAACAAATGCTTACGGTTATGTTGTGCATTCTTGCTTCTTAATTCCAGAGTTTACTACATTAAACAATAATTTTTAATAAGTCCACTTTTCACAATGAGACTTATACAGTGATCAAAACTCATTTGTTCCATTTTGAACCACATTAATTCCATTGCAAAATACCTTAACTTGCTTATTCACACATAAAAATTGGTTAATGAATACTTTGCAAACAGAAACAAATACTTTCATTGCCAGATCGATTTAGTTTTTACTTCATATTTCTTTAGGCAGAGCTAGCAAGAGGGCCAGAAGCTTCTGGTTTCATCCTTTCTAGTAAAGGTGAAATAACCAGTAAAAGCCCCTATTGTCTATCTCTATATAAGAAATATTTTGTTCACACATTTCAAATCACACTGTGCTTGCTCATGATCACGTTGGGGGGCTGCAAGTTAAGCGAAAGAATGGCGAATGAATTGGAGTGAAGCCTATCCCCGATTCCTTTGTCACCAATGTTGGGGAATGCATGAGAGCTTTTACTTCTTAAAAGCAAGTTAGCTTTTAGGTACTACATTGAGAGAAGGCCAAGCCTACAAAAGCGGATGAGTATTGGCAACTATGAATGGCATCTACTTAAATTTGGTATGCCATATTCTCAACCATATTTGGAGGTATATATGCTGCCTTTCATGATCTTGGTGAGATACACGAAAAGAATCCTTGGTCTTTGCCTTCACAATCTCGATCAGTGTTGCAGAAGTGTTGTCAAGAATCAATTATAAGTTCAATCTCATGTATGCCAAATGAGCATTTGTTCATTGGTATGTTGGCTAGGGTATGGAAGAGGGTGAGTTTTCTGAAGAAGCGTGTTGAGGATCTTTCCGCCCTTGAGAAGGACTATGAGGAGGTTATTAATAAAAAAAAAAAATTGTTTTTTTTTTTTTTGCTTAAAAAAAATATTATTTTTTAATTTGTTGTTTAAAAAAAAATTTAATAATCAATATAAATAATAAATGACAAAATAAAAAAAATTGTTTTTTTTATAATTTTGTTGCTTTAAAAAAATGAACATAATAAAAAAAAATTGTTATTTTATTTTTCATTTTATTAATTCTCTTAAAAAGAGAGAGAGAGAAGCAATTAGACATCTCATAATTCATGAAAACGACATACACTGATTTTTTCATGAAATTGTTCCAAAAGAACTTGCATGCAACAACAACAGGTAAATGCATTTCATTTTATTTTGGTTGCGAGCATTCATACTCATTCCTACATTTTATGTTTTTCAAAATTCTTACAAATTTCATGCAGGATTTGTACTAAGTTTTTACAGGTATGCAGACAATCCAGCTTCATGCAGAAATGCTCTTTCGAAACCACAATGAAATATGCATTATTGGAAGCTTGAAGAAACTAGTTCTTCATTGCACATATCATGACATTTGCCACTACACAAAAATCATTTTGCGTCATGATATGTTTACTCACATTTTTCCTTCCAAGCGCCTTAATCATCCCTGTGTTGTAGCCCATATTCCATTTCCTTATCCTTTATGACTTCATACATGCCTATTTTTCTGACTTGCATACATCATCTCCTTCTTATTTTTCAGTTCATTTTTCCTTGTCAATAAAAATCTCAAGCTTTATTTCCATGATTACATTTCCCTACCATATACACTGCCCGATTCTGAGGTCTTTTCATCTATATTCCTACCAATCATTTTGTACAAACTCATGTTGGCTGATGTGGGATTCCTTAAGGCCCAAATTTCAACAAATCTCGACCCATCGACCTCAGCACTTTATCTGGGATAGAGACTAGAGTCATCATTAGTACCTTGAGGCTTGTATGCCCTAATGACAGGTCCTCTTGCCGATAGTCATGGGAATACATAAATGTCCCTTGATCGTTGGATCTTGCACGTGGCTCGACATCTAATCATTTATTCAGACTTCGTAAGATGTACTAGGGTACTTGGCACTCATTGACATCAATGGTGAGTTTGCCTCGCGTTGGTTAATGACATCCATTAATGGTCAGTAATCCAATGACTTCTTTTCATGCTCAACATCGACACAGCCATTCGCATGACTATAATTGTACCATTGGATTTTTGTAGCGGGTGAAGACTATATGTATTTTTCATGACTCCATCAGCAGTTGCAACAACATTCCTTCAACCATACGAGAGTACAATAGTTCCACTTTCAGACATCATCTTTAGATTCATACAACCAATCATCACTTCAGATTCCTTCACTTCATCCAGTAGCATGATATTCACATGATCTAAAACCATGATATTTTCCTGACCTAGCAGCATGACATTTTCTCTCATGCAAATCAACATGACATTTTCCAGATCTAGAAGCAGCAGCAACTACATGTATATTGCATAGTTCATCAATTGTTTGGGTAAGTGAAGGTATGCTATTTTCTAATTTTTAATGAATCAATTTCTTACATGTTGAAAATAAATGAATTTGGAAAATTCCCCCACCATATTACATCATCTTTCACCTTTTTGTAAACATAACACGTTTGCAGTTTGGGGTGGGGGGGGGAGGGGGGGGGGGGGAGATATTCATAACCATTTCATTCCATTCATCACCACACATATTGTCGAGCAACATGACTCTTCAGAACTACACTTCATTGCAATTAATTCAAATACATTGATATCTATTTTGGCATGATTCAAAAATATGAGAAAAGGTTATCTTGTGCATATTAATGACCTATCATTTCCAATACATGACTTATCATTTCTAGTACATGTGTTAAAAAAGAGAAGAAAGAAAATAAATGAATGTTGTTAACACAAGAACCAACATTTTCCATATTCATGGTTGTTAACATAAGAACCAACATTTGTCATATTCATGGTTGTTAACACAAGAACCAACCATAGAAAATATCAGTTGTGGTACATGTATTTCACATCCTGGAATGATACAATGTTAGAAACCATAATCATGCAAAGCCAAAAGTTTTAATCCATGAAAAGGTTGCATGAGGACATGCAACAAGTTCAGTTGGGGGATATGTTGGGCCTTGTAATTGTCACATTTTCATCATGTTTATCCTCGCCATTTCTCACATTCCATAACCTCATTTAACCATTCATTATACCATTTCCATGGGTTCACCTCATTATTTTCCAATTTATTTATTTTTAATACTATAAGAGAATGTATGATTAATTATTGGAAAATTGACATATTTCACTAATATCTCAAATGTGGATGAGCTTTGTAATGTGTAGAATTATTTGGAAGAATTATTCAAAAAGCTTCTAAAATATTTCCTCCACCATTTCAATAATTCAAAGGATAATTTCTCAAGCTTATTCAAAGGAGAAGATCATGGAGATTCCAAGGAGAAGATCATGGATATTTCAAGGAGAAGATCATGGAAGATTCCAAGGAGAAGATCATGGAGATTTGGATAACATATCTTATCCAAGATTTGTGAGAGATGAGTGAGGATTTCAAGGGATCATATTTTGTAATTATAGGGATATTGGTTGAGAGAAAAGTGGATTTGTAATTATGAGTTTCTTATCTTGTTTTCAAAGCACTCATGTATAAAAGAGAATGCTCTCTCTTCATTTGGATATAATAGGATATGTAGAGAATGAAATGTAATTGATAGGGAGAATTAGAGTTTAGAATAAAAGTTTTGGTTTTGTAATCTTTGATTAGTTTTCTTCATTAATATATGTTGACACAGGGTTATTTTTCACATGTTGTTGTTCTCTTATACAATTTCACATTTCCAGTTTTTGATATGATACATAGGTAATGTTGTTGGAGTAGAATTGTTGAGGAAGGACGATCAGGTTCTCCTAAGTTAGGAGCTTCTTCTCTCACTTTCTACACATCACATACTTCTGCCCTTTAGTCCCTCTTTCTAAGAATAGTAATTTGAGGAAGGATGAACAGGTTCTCCTAATTTAGGAGTCTCTTCTGTCATTTACTGCATCTTGAATTAATGTTGTTGGAGTATAATTGTTGAGGAAGGACGATCAGGCTCTCCTAAGTTAGCAGCCTCTTCTCTCACTTTCTACACATCGCAAACTGCTTCCCTTTAGTCTCTCTTCTTAAGGACAGCAATATGGGGAAGGACGACCAGGTTCTCCTAAGTTAGGAGCCTCTTCCGTCATTTATTGCATCTTGAATTAGAGGCAAAATAATTAGTTTAGCTTCAGTCTTGCATTTCTAGTGCATTTGCTTCGTAAGTCTACAAAACCCTCAGATTGATAATTTATGGGAAATTATTTGACGATGATAGCTCTTCATCGAAGGTTCCCCTATTGGGTGGTTCCTTGATGATGGCTCTCATATTGACGAATTTTGCATCGATGATACCCTTGTTGACATTATTTCAATAGAAAAACCTCCCTTAAGCAAATTGTCTCTCGCCACATCGAGGTACATGTTACGACACAATGGTGCCACCACCTTGATGACTCTCGATTCTTTCCACCTACCTCATCATTCTAAACTGAATTTGATGGTTTATTAGTCCTTCATTGGAGCTTTTGATTGCTAGTCAGTTGAAGCAGATTTGTAACTTTGTTGTTTGGGTAGTTTCACTGTCTAGGGTTTTCAAAAAGTATATGAGTTAGAAACTAGACCCAGACAAAAGAATAAGGCTAGTAATCATTTTTATAAGAGATACTCACTGGTATAGTAGCGATATCATCCTATTTGAAGGCATCAATAGACATCTTGAGAAGAAGCTTCACCAACAACTTATGAGTTCACATATTATCCCTCTCCAATAGTAGTTTTCTAATATTGATCTTTAGTCCCAAAATTCAACACAATAGGGTCTCTCTCTCTCTCTCTCTCTATATATATATATATATATAATATGAATCACATGAAAAAAATATTAGTTCTCAAATACATATTTATTCCAAAAAATTAATACAATAAGGACCATTACTCTCCAAGGGGGATTACACATCTAAACACTCTCTCATTATTGAAAATAACTTCCTCAATGTGCTTTCACGAACATTAACAACCATTGTTGATATTTTCTTGACTACACCAACAATGTTCTTGTCAATGTCTTACTTGTCAATTACTCCAAGGTTGAGATAATATATTATGCATCATTTCGTGTTAAATTCCTAATGAAAATCTAAATGGTATTTTCATCGTTTTCTAGTTCTACAAACTAAAATGAATAAAATAGGTGGTATTACCGATAATTAAATCTAGGCTGTTGAATTTAAATTTTGATTTTGTTGCCAACAACACACAAGCATGAAAATGCATTATACTTTGAGGAATGCAGACAATTTTTTATTCTAATTTGTTTGTATTTGAAATTCTCTACGTGTTGGTTTCTTATAATTCTCATCAGATTAATAAACCCTCATTTGCTTCTCGACTCTATAGATGGCGTCTTACGAGAGGTGATGATGAGTTCTGAACCTAAGACTCCAATGATGTTGAAATCATAGTCATAGAATTATTGAGACAAGACACCTCAAATCTACAATCTCAAGAAACTCTTATTGGATTTTAATAAATTTCACCAATATATATATTTATATATAAATTTAAATTACACTTGGAAAAAAGAATAATAAGCTCTTTAATTCGTATTTTTTTTTCTTTAATAAAATAAACGCTTTAAGAAAATATAATAATCTTAACGAACCCTTAGATGATCATAAATGACTTCGTTGAGATTAAGCAATCATGATGGAGGACTCTGTTAAGATTAAACTAATGTTTCACATTTATTTAGTTAACTCTCTTAATGAGAGTGTTGTGGAAACCGTAAAATCATGGCCAACGTGATATTTCGAGTTAAGAAAGTCACAATCTTTGGATTAAGCTTTAAACAAAATGAAAAATGAAAAATATATGACGTAGTTTTGTTTTGTTTTTTCTTTTTAATTTGTGGATAATGGTTGACCAAAGATGTGTAAGTCTGATGCCTAAGATGTGTTTTATCGCTAAATAAGTATTATGTTTAAGGAGAATAAATGAGATGAAAAATCAAGAATTAATTAAATTGATATCTATGATTTCGATGAAAGGCTCCATTAATATTGAGCATCTTATCATTATATTCAGTATATCATATAAGTTTTTTTTTAAGGTATTTGTTATGGTGATTAAATGATTAGTTGCTTCAATTTTTTACAATAGTTTAATTTTAGAAATATTTCATTTATGAACAATATAATACTAATATAATTTTTGATGATATGGGAAAGTGTTGAGTGGGATAAAGAGTTTAGTCAATAAATTTGTTTATTAAAAATTGCTTTCAACCTGATTTATGGTAAGATATATTGGTATGTTAGAACAAATTGATTGTGATTGTTACAATTTAATCATTAGTTTGTGTTCTTAGTCTATGCTTGTTTCTCCTTATGTTTTAGTAATTATGTTGTTTAATGCGGTTATTTAGGCTAAAAATGTGTTATAGTCTATTAGATATAGATACCTTCTTGAGTCTTATCTCTATATTTTAGTTGCAAATGCATTGGGATATCTTTTAGGGATAAATTAAAGGCATTTAAATAATATGGGGGAGTGGTGTTAATATTCCTCTCTTAAATATGTGTAACACATGTTTACAAAAACCTTAGTGAGAAATTCAAATCTAGAGGTATAAAGAGTCTCTATCCATTAGAAAAGCTTACAACTCTTCATAAAATCCTTCCCTCTCTTTCTGTTTCATGTCTCTATTTTTTTTCATCTTCTTATTTTATTGATTGAATAAATGTTTAATCAATTTCTTATAATCAAAGTTAGAATTATTGATATTAATATGTAAGGGGTGGTTGCTAAATGAGTTATTCCATGCTTGGTCAGGGATGCGACATGGAAGATTCTTTTTAGCTTTGGATCACCTTTCATAGGAATGTGAATAGAAATAGAGTAACAAATTGATCAATGACATTATCATTGTTAATATGACTTTAGTATTGATGGTTCCCTATTCTTTCACTGTAGTATGGGAAGCATATAAAAACATTGGATCAAATATAATTTATGATTAGGAAGGTTACATATGAGGATTGGATTTGTTTTATGATATGATTTGGAATTCAGTGCATGAAAGGGGATTTATCACCAAGAGATTAGTATAAAAAACAATATTTTCAGGTGCTTAGATGTTTGGGATGAAAATTCTACAACTTATAAGGCTTTGCATGATTTTTCATGTGATTTTGTCTTATTTTGTTTAAACCATGTAGTGATTTAAGAGATATAAATTTAATCCCAATAAATTATACTTATAAACCCAACCTCCATATCCCTTAATCCAATAAACATATATGTCATGTTGTGGTGGTTCACATAGATATACAAACCAAATTTAATATTATATTGGAATCCTGATTCATCATTTTCTTTCTAAGATAAGTTAAAAATACGATAAATCCTAACCAATATAGGGCAAAATCAATGAATCAATTTTTAATAGTATCATCCTTTAGATTTTACTTGGCACACAAGTCCTTGGTCAACTTCTATGTTTTTAAGGATTACCTTATATGAAGGATAATTTAGGATTGAGGCACATGAATATATTATCAATGATATAAATATTATCCATCATCTATGTTGAGATTGTATAATTGTTCATGCTTACATTTTATGTTTCTAACTAAAAAAGGTTTGATGTTTCTAAGTATCCCACCGATATAGATCCATCTTAACGATGGATCGAAAGAATTAAGGGGGACTGATCTCTTTAGGTGAAAACCTTTTTTAGATTGCAAAACTTGGAAAAAGGTTTTCACCCAAGATATTTGATCCCTTTTAGCAATTGATATATTTTTGGTTAAGATGGATCTATGGTGTTTCCATTCATTATTTAAAGTGCATTTTTTGAATGCATAAATGTATTCAACTCCTTGAAAAACTCCTTGGCACTTGGCTTGTGTAGATTACATATAAAAATCTTGCAATTCCAACAAATATTTGCTATATTTTATAGTAATCACAAAATATACCTCGAAATGGAACAAAATAGTTTATATTTTTTTTGTAAGTAAGTTAAATTAATTATATTTTCACAAATTTACATAGAATACAAGTAAGTGTTAACATGTGTGGACTGTTTCTGAGTAGATGATCTTCAAGATGTGAAAACAATCTTAGTTGGGTGCAAACTAAGGAGAGGTCAATTTCCCTTGATAGGTTTGAGGATAGTTTTTGAGTCCATAATATAGGGCAAGCATAATGAAATATCAAAAGAGCATTTGAAAAATACTAATAGAGCATAAACTTAGAAACCCTTTCATGTGACTTGTTGGTGAGTGTGGTCATCCTTGGCAAGGTACTGAAAGGGATCATCATGGTCTTTAGCAAGCCAATGATGGTGCTCCTACTCAATGAACACACCACACAAGCTGGTGTTGGTATTATGTTGTGAAGTCTCTCCTTTCTAGGTGGTTGTGGAACTAGTTTTACTGGTAGTAATTTTGACATCCCCCACCTAAAATTAAGGTTGATCTTGCTCCCTCGGCTAATTTTTGAGGCCCAAGAATCTCAAGGTTGGGAGGTTTGGAGCCCTGAACACGGGAATTTAAATTACCTGATTGTAGTGGCACATTGGGTGAGGCTAGAGGAGGAGGACGAGGCGGGAATTGAAATCCATATTGACGACTTTTGCATCGATGATACCCTTGTTGACATTAGTTCAATAGAAAAACCTCTATTAAGAAAATCGTCTCTCACCACATCGAGGTACATGTTACGACAAAATGGTGCCACCACGTTGATGAATCTTGATTCTTTCCACCTACCTCGTCATTCTAAACTGAAGTTTATGGTTTATTAGTCCTTTATTGGAGCGTTTGATTTCTAGTCGGTTGAAGAAGATTTATAACTTGTATGTCTGGGTAGTTTCACTATCTAGGGTTTGAAAAAAGTATACGAGTTGGAAACTAGACCCAGAAAAAAGAATAAGGTCAGTAATAAATTTTGTAAAATATACTTGCTAGTATAGTAGCGATATCATCCTATTTTAAGGCATCAATATACATCTTGAGAAGAAGTTTCACCAACAAATTATGAGTTAACATATTATCCCTCTACAATATTAGTTTTCTAATACTGATCTTTAGTGCCAAAATTCAACACAATAGAGTCTCTCTCTCTCTCTCTCTCTCTCTCTCTCTCTCTCTCTATATATATATAATGTGAATCATAGGAAAAAAATAGTAGTTTTCTAATACATATTTAGTAAAAAAAATTAATGCAATAAGGACCATTACTCTCCAAGGGGGATTACACATCTAAACACT
Source organism: Pinus albicaulis (assembly GCA_034641835.2). Classification (NCBI taxonomy): domain Eukaryota; kingdom Viridiplantae; phylum Streptophyta; class Pinopsida; order Pinales; family Pinaceae; genus Pinus; species Pinus albicaulis. The sequence goes on from CM076569.1 coordinate 436,735,416, forward strand.
CTCTCATTTTTGAAAACAACATCCTCAATTGTGCTTTCACCAACATTAACAACCATTGTGGATATTTTCTTGACTACAACAACAATGTTCTTGTCAAAGTATCACTTTTCAATTACTCCAAGGTTGAGATAAGATATTATGCATCATTTCGTATTAAATTCCAAATGAAAAATTCAATGGTTCTTTCATCGTTTGCTAGTTTTATAAACTAAAATTAATAAAATAGGTGGTATTACCGATAATTAGAGTCAGGGTATTGTATTTAAATTTTTATTTTGTCACAAACAACACACAAGCATGAAAATGCATTATACTTTGAGGAATGCAGACAATTTTTTATTCTAATTTGTTGCATTTGAACCTCTCTACGTGTTGTTTTCTTATAATTCATATCTGATTAATAAACCCTTATTTTCTTCTCGACTCTATAGATGGCGTCTTTCGAGAGGCGATGATGATTTTTGAACCTAAGACTCCAATGATGTTGAAATCATAGTCATAGAATTGTTGAGACAAGACACCTCAAATCTACAGTTTCAAGAAACTCTTATTGGATTTTAATAAAATTCACCAAAATATAGATTTATATATAAATTTAAATTACACTTAAAAAAATGATAATAAACTCTTTAAATTGTATTTTGTTTTTCTTTAATAAAATAAGCACTTTAAGAAAAAATAATAATCTTAAGGAACCCTTAGATGATCATGGACAACTTCGTTGAGATTAAGCAATCATGATGGAGGACATTGTTAAGATTAAACAAATGTTTCACATTTATTAAGTTAATTCTTAATGAGAGTGTTGTGGAAACCGTAAAATCATGGCCAACATGATATTTGGAGTTAAGAAAGTCACAATATTTGGATTAAGCTTTAAATAAAATGAAAAATGAGAAATATATGACGTAGTTTTGTTTTACTTTTTTTTTTTTTTTAATTTGTGGATAATGGTTGACCAAATATGTGTAAGTTCGATGCCTAAGATGTGTTTTATCACTAAAGAAGTATTATGTTCAAGGAGAATAAATGAGATGGAAAATAAAGAGTTTATTAAATTGATAGCTATGAATTCGATGAAAGGCACCATTAATATTGAGCATCTTATCATTATATTTAGTATATCTTATAAGGTTTTTTTTAACGTATTTGTTATGGTGATTAAATGATTAGTTGCTTCAATTTTTTACAATGGTTTAATTTTAGAAATATTTTATTTATGAAAAATATAATACTAATATAATTTTTCATGATATGGGAAAGTGTTGAGTGGGATAAAGAGTTTAGTCAATAAATTTGTTTATTAAAAATTGATTTTGACCTGATTTATGGTAAGATATATTGGTATGTTAGAAAAAATTGATTGTGATTGTTAGAATTTAATCATTAGTTTGTGTTCTTAGTCTATGCTTGTTTATCCTTATGCTCTAGAAATTATGTTCTTTAATGGGGTTATTTAGGCTAAAAGTATGTTACATAAGTCTATTAGATATAGATACCTTCTTGAGTCTTATCTCTGTATTTTAGTTGCAAATACATTGGAATATATTTTAGGGATAAATTAAAGGAATTTCAATAATATGGGGAAGTGGTGTTAATATTCCTCTCTTAAATATGTGTAACTCATGTCTACCAAAACCTTAGTGAGAAATTCAAATCTAGTGGTATAAAGAGTCTCCATTCATTAGCAAAGTTTACAACTCTTCATAAAATCATTCACTCTCTTTCTGTTTCATGTCTCTTTGTTTTTTCATCTTCTTATTTTATTGATTAAATAAATGTTTAATCTATTTCTTATAATCAAAGTTTAAAAGTACCAAGATAGTCCCCTTAGTATCATAGAGGATATTTTCTCTTTCCAAGCTAAGAGGATCACTTAGACTTATTGATATTAATATGTAAGGAGTGGTTGCTAAATGGGTTATTCCATGCTTGTTCAGGGATGAGACATGGAAGATTATTTTTAGCTTTGGATCACCTTTCATAGGGATGTGCATAGGAATATAGTAATAAATTGATCAATGACATTATCATTTCCCATATGAATTTAGTATTGATGGCTCCCTATTGTTTCATTGTATTATGGGAAACATAGAAAAACGTTGGATCAAATCTAATTTAAGATTAGGAAGGTTACATATGAGCATTGGATTTGTTTTATGACATTATTTGGACTTTAGTGCATGAAATGGGATTTTTCACCAAGAGATTAGTATAAAAAACAATATTTTCAGGTGCTTACATGTTTGGGATGAAAATTCTAGAACTTAGAAGGCTTTGCATGATTTGTCATGTGATTTTGTCTTACTTTGTTTAAACCATGTAGTGATTTAATAGATCTAAATTTAATCCCAATAAATTATACTTATAAACCCAAACTCCATATCCCTTAATCCAATAAACATATATGTCATGTTGTGTTGGCTCACATAGATATACAAACCAAATTTAATATTATATTGGAATCTTCGTTCATCATTTTCTTTCAAAGAGAAGTTAAAAATATGATAAATCCTAACCAATATAGGGACTAAATAAATGAATCACTTTTTAATTGTACCATACTTTAGAGTTTACTTGACACACAAGTCTTTGGTCAACTTCTATGTTTTTAAGGATTACCCTATACGAAGGATAATTTAGGATTGAGGCACATGCATATATTATCAATGGCATAAATATCATCCATCATCTATGTTGAGATTGTATAATTGTCCATGCTTAAATTTTTATATTATTTGATGTTTCTAACTAAAAATGGTTTGATGTTTCTAAGTATCCCACCAATATAGATCCATCTTAGCCATGGATCGAAAGCATTAAGAGGGACAAATCTCTTTAGGTGACAACCTCTTTTAGATTGCAAAACTTGAAAAAAGGTTTGCACCCGAGATATATGATCACTTTGAGCACTTGATATATTTTTGGTTAATATGGATCTATGGTGTTTCCATTCATTATTTAAAGTTCATTTTTTGAAGGCATGAATGTATTCAACTCCTTTAAAATCTCAAAATATACCTCGAAAGGGACCAGAATAGTTTATATTTTTTTGTAAGTAAGTTAAAATCATTATATTTTCACAAAGTTGCATAGAATACAAGCAAGTGTTAGCATGTGTGGACTGTGTCTGAGTAGAAGAACTGCAATATTCCAAAACAATATTAGTTGGGTGCAAACTAAGGGGAGGTCATTTTACCTTGATAGGGAAACCAGATGGTCTTCTTGCAGGTTTGAGGATAGTTTTTGAGTCCATAATATAGTGGCAAGCATAATTGAAATATCATAAGAGCATATGAAAAATACTAATAGAGCATAAACTTAGAAACCCTTTCATGGGACTTGTTGGTGAGTGTGGTCATCCTTGGAAAGGTACTGAAAGGGATCAGCATGGTCTTTAGCAAGTGAAGGAGGGTTCTCCCACTCAATGAACACACCATACAAGTCAGTGTTGGTATTATGTTGTGAAGTCTCTCCTTTCTAGGTGGTTGTGGAATTGGTTTTACTGGTAGAAATTTGGATATCCCCCATCTAAACTGAAGGTTGATCTTGCTCCCTCATCTAATTTCTAAGGCCCAAGAATCTCAAGGCTGGGAGGTTTGGAGCCCTAAACACAAGAGTTTAAATTATCTGATTGCAGTGGCACATTAGGTGAGGCTAGAAGAGGAGGAGGAGGCAAGAATTAAATTTCCAAGTCCCCAGCCATGGCTCTCAAATCTAGATGAGCCTGAATAAAATGGGATTCCATATCCTTTATTCTTCCTTTAGCAAGTCAGACGAATACTTCCTGGTCCCTGAGATGATGACCCAACCAATTCCTTATAGCTCAATTCCCATTGTTGGTATTTTTGAGTTGTTGGGCTTGCATGGTTGCAATCCAAATCTTGATGTGCTTATAAGTGTGTTCTCATCGTATTGTTGCATCCCTGGAGCATGCCAAGTTGGTGGAGGCTAACCATGCCCATTTCCACGTCCAACAAACCGAGCACACCCTATATTTGTATTTAAATCACATATCTTATATAACTAAATATATTTTTATGATGTCCCATGTATCTGTTTGAGCTCTTTTGATATGATAATAAAAGTTTTGTTTCATTTAATTTCAAATTCATTTGTTTAGCTGGATTTTTCGGTCATTTCTACTTCTGCCACATTGAATATCTTTAAATATTTCCTCTAACAAAGAGGATTCAACGAGTAATTTAAATTCATAGCCCTCAAAAGAATTTTCAAAGTCCTGCTTCCTCTTCAAAACAATGTGTCCACTAATTTCTCCCAATTGCATATTGAGTTCTTTGTTATTTAGATTTTGATACAATGAATTACTTATTTATTCACTAAATTTTGGTGGCCATAACGAGTCATACCTATATTTTGTATTGTGATCGAATGGTGGAGATGTAAAAATTGTTGTGGGAAATAATTTTAATGCGATTGTACTAGATGAGTCGAAGGATGTCCTTCTCGAGGTAAGTTTGGCATCCTTAAAAATCATAAGGGAATTTTGCACAAGTCAATATATATTTATTTGTTTGAAATTTTTTTGTTCTTGGTAGATATACACACCCTGGTGTGGGTATTTCCAAGCATTAGAACCTACATAAAATAAACTTGTAAAGAAACTTCGTGGGGTTGAATCCCTTGTCTTAGCTAAGATGGATGGTACAACTAACGAGCATGCTCGATCCACTGTAAGAAGTGAAAAATGTTTATGTCTATTATATTTTTGTAGAAGGCTATGCATTAATTGTTTGCTAGAGTTCTTTTATTGACCAAGCCAGGGAATTACCAAGGATTTGTACTCTAGAATGTTTTTGATATTCATATTTGTTTCTGATAAATTTTTCCATTGTTACAGTCTGATAGGTATCCCACAGTTATATTTTTTCCATCACTCTGACATCTTACTTCCCATTGCGTAGATAAAAGCACATCTTTCCCAGTCGTCCTTGCTAGATTTTGGTAAAAATAATTTTCCCTATGACCCTATTTGATTGATCCAACATGAAATACATTTTGGTGAGCTCACATATAAATTTGGAGACTCTGAAAACCTCAAGAGAATTGATGGATCTCAATAAAATGGTGTTTCTAGGTTGGGTCGAATGCTCGGCAAGAATTTTTTGTTGGAAAATAATGAATCTTGTCCACTGGTGTGACAAGAAGAAGTTTTCTCAGAAATTGAATGAATCAAGCATTGGGATTAGTTTTAGTTTCATGATTGAGTTCGATGTTAGATAGGGTTCACCAGAACAATCTTTTGATGTTTCAAATCTAGTTGTTACTGAGGATCAAAAGTGATTTTATATGCCTTACCTTGGTGTGTATACCCAATAGACTAATTCTACTTCCAGGTATCTTTCTCGGTGTTTGGAATGACCAAAATTTATATTGAAGGGACAAGAGGATGAAGAAATGTTTAAAGGGGCCATTCACTTTGTAATGTTCCTTTTTCAGAAATATCACAAGTCTATTCCAGAGATAGACTATGGGGGCATTTTCTAGATATGTCACCTTCAAAAGGAAGGGTGAGATCCAGAGGCTACTTGGCCCTTCACAGACTCTGTCTAAAGATATGTGAAATTCCTTCCTCAGGAATTGTTGCAACAGTGTCCAAGGGGACATTGTATAAGGAAGCCACTGTAAAAATAAGGAAAACCAATGCTGGGATACCTTAGAAAATGTATCATACAGCTCCTAAAAATAATTTGAGCTCAAATAAATGACTCTATATGGGTTATACAGATCTTTCCAAACTAGACCTCCCAGAAAGTGCCCAAATAAGAGGCAGCAACTACACTTTGCTCAAACAAGGAAATGACAACGTTATTTCAGGGGAACCATGTCACATGAAGATGTAATCAGCCTTTAAATACATATGCAATAGAAAATGTAGAAAAACTCTTGAGGAATCTATTACTCAAATCAATTAAAGAGTCTCAATGAGACATGTGCATAGAAGTGGAGAAAACACTGCTTACATAGTTTATTCCCAACTAAGACTGCGCAGTCTATGGAGGCACTGTAACAGTAAATACATGAACATGAATGATACAACAATGTAAGCTCAAAAAAAGAAAGTTGAAGCAAGGTCTCGACCCCTGAAAATACAATACAACAATCCTTTAAGAGGACTGGCTGGAAACTAGACAAAATGGCAATTTTACCAAAATGCTGAAGTTGTTGGGCAGCTGCTGCAACTTAATAGAAACTAGAAATAGGAGGAGCCTTTCTGAAGATGATGCAATATCTGATGTAACTCCGCTGCTTAATCTCCCAAATGAAAGGCTGATCCTTTCATTGAAGATCTCACTACCCACTGAAATGATGCAACCCCCACTGCAAATGTTCTCTAGAAATTGCACAGTCAAGGAAGAGGGATGCTCTTCTGCTGATGGAAAATGATTGGCCTGATGCCAAATATAATGGAATGAATATCTGAAACTCCTTCACTAATCTCCCAAAGAAATGGAGACTCCCTCCTCTGGAATACAATGCCAGAAGTGGTGTTGAGGAACCCTCCCCTGCAACACCCAGCAACACAACTCAACCACCAATGGAGACTGTGCTGGAGCTGAATGGAATGCTTTGGCCTCAAGCCAGAATATGGGGAATATGAAGAATAAGCTCTTCCAAGAGCTACTCTATGGAAGAGATGGGATTCCCTCCGAGGAACACCTAGTGCTTGCAGCACTGCATCTTAGGTAAACAGCTGGAGAATGCACTTTGTCTAAGAAGACAAGAGAAATGATAATCAAAACATGAATGAGAATGGCTGCTTCATTCTTCTTTTAAACAAGTGAAAGGTGCTTTGCCATGGGCCCCACACCTTAGGTTTTCCTCTGTAGAATGATATCCCTCTCATGAAAACTGCGCTGGCCCACCAAGTGAACCTTATCTTCTCAACCCGTGCAGTTAACTTGGCCTCTTCTAGAATTATCCACTTGCAAGTTGTCTCTTTTCACACATGGGGTGTGAAATCTAGTTCTTTGTTGATCCCCTTTCACATTATAAGGGTTCCTTATTCAGATTTTTATTATCAAGGGGTTTTCTTACCCTTTTATTCTCCTCCTAAAGAAAAAAAAAAAGTTTTTAATATTCCATAAAATTTTGGAATATTACAGTCCTCCCCTCCCAAATGTTGCTTGTCCTCAAGCAACTGCAAGGATAGAATTGTAGGATGTCCTCGTCCTCCAACTATAGAATCTATTTATGATGAAATTCTCATGGAGAATGAGATTTTTTATCAACAAAGAGTCTCCATACTGCTCCTCCCAAGCATGTAAACTAGCCAAAGTGGCTATCATCATGAACATGGAATGTACTCAAGAAGGAAATAAGGTGTTGTCTAGAGGTTTCCTTGGGGCATGGTGTCATGATTTATTGGGAAAAAATTTCCCTCATGTGGATCCTCCACCCCGAAGAAATCATCCACAATAATCTAGTCACCTCTAGATAAGGCAATTGCTGAACATCTTCTTCCACCTTGAGCTCCAACAAAGAAGGTGGGCTAAAAATCTGAAAGTGGAAGGCATCATAGCCTACCCCACGCTGTTCACTTTTACACTTATGAAAAGTGTAGAGTGAAGGTTGCTCTTGGGCTGCAGAAATGTTTCCCTCAAGTGGAAAGATGAAGTTTGGATCTCCAAGGATCTTCCCTCCTCCATTGTGAATCAAGCTGGCCCAATTTCTCTCCTTTGTGATGGGAAGGAGATCAACACCGTCATATGACTCCCCATCACTCCCATGGCTCACCTCAAGAAGGAATAGATGCTGAACTATGGTGGCCACATCATCTCTGATGCTCCCCTTAGAGCATGCCCATCAAAAAGGATGGGGATCTTCTCCCCCAAAGGACACATCCATCCCATGTGCCTTTCTCCCAACCATGCTCCCAACAATAGTATGATCTATAGCAGCATAGAGAGCCAAAGTAAAATTCATGCTGTCTGTCATATATAGCAAGTGAGTGGGACATTTATCCCTCTTATGCAACCAGCACAATTTAGGCACAAATTGCAAGAGAGAATGACAAAAGATGTGATTATTCAACCACTGGTCTACTGCTACATTCTCCTCATGTATTTGGAGGAAATGAATGGTGTATGAGACATGAGGAGCATGCCCTCCAAAATAAAAGTCTCCCCCAAGCCCATCAAGGGGGTGGTCATAAACTATGCTCTTGGCCCCAAGTAGACCAAGGAGCCTTTGACAAAGAATGCTTCTCCTTGGAGCAACATCTTGCATATACATGGTTAAGGAATAAACATGTAAATCATATAAATGAACAATTTCCTTACCATGTTTTTTGCTCATGCAAAGGGAGAAACTCATAGATGAATCTCTCCTCTTCCTCCCAAGGAAAATAAGTGATTGTGTCCACTCCTTCAAAGAGTGGTGTGCATATACTGCTCCCATGCCAACTGTACAAGTGGGAAGGTTGCTGTCCTTCCCTTGCTTCCCCTGCCATAGCATAGGTACTGAAAGGAGAGTGGGTAATAATGATAGTGAGGGGATGCTCCCCTCTACTTTGGTTTTACCCAAGACCCCCAGCGCTGCAACAAGCTGTCCCAAGGCCTCCACATTGCTGAAGTCAGTGATTGATGCCTCACTGTTTGAAACATCTATCCTCCTCATCTGAACCAGTGGCCTCCTTGGTGTGATGTATCCACTCAATGAGACATTCTCATTTGAAGATGACTGTATATATGGATGAAAAATCCTGTCCATGCTTTCACTGCGCAGCTCAATCACCTCCCTAGGTGTAATGACCTCCAAAAATGGATAGAGATGGGCCCTTCTCATCCCATGATGCTGGATCTCTCCTCTATCTTCTTCCCGAGTCTTCATGGTTTTACACCTCCTCTCTAATGGAACATGTGAATCATAAAATTTGCCTTGATCTCCATGCATGAGATCCTGGGGACCTTCTTGCAAAGTTACATGAATCCCTCTATTTGGAGAAAAAGCTCCTTCTTCCTCTGCATGAGGCATTAGATGATCTCTAGATTTGGCATCGCTATTGCCCTCTGTTTCTGCAATAAAGTTGGGCAACATCCCAATGATTTGATCCACCTTTGAAAAAGAGAACTCTCTGTTTCATTTCTCAAAGGTGTGGGATGAAATTTTTGCCTCCAACAAGGCTTGATGCAAGTTTTCAGCCCCTCCCATGGTTCCTTGAGGTGGTTCTGCGTTTCTATGCAGGGGTTTTGTTTGAGCCCCTTGGTTTAACTCCATCACTTGAGCTTCAAGAATGTTCTGACCAAATATTTTCACCAATGACTTAGTAAAGTTTACATAAGATGAAGCTCTAACATTCTCAAAATAAATGGACTCAAGTTTCCACCATGCATGAGCCTTACCTCTCAAATGCAGCGCTGCAACCTTGATGATTTCTTCTTCTGAAATGTGGTGCTGCTATTGGAGGGTGTTTAGCTCCTCTACCCCATCTTTGGCTGAATATGAAGGTGAACCTCCAAAATTATATAGATGAAATCTATCTTGCTGCTCCTTTCCCTTCACCTTGATTTTGCAAAACTCATAAAAAGTGGGCTGATTTCTAAATTCATGAGTGTGAGACTCATACTCCTTCAAGAAATCACTAAGGGTTTCCTCCTTAGTCACCTTTCCTCCTTCTTCCATCTCCCTCATAGGAATGTTGGGTCTTTGACTGTGTTGTTCATCATGGTGTGTGGCTGCATGCTTACCTCCACCATGTGCAAATCTAGGGTTTCCCCTAGTTTCGAACTTCCTTTGAGATTCTCCATCAATCTCCTTCCAACTCCTCCTACTCACTTTCTTGTTTGCTTCTAGATGAGAATAGGAAGTGAAGGGGTCTTCCTTTTCTGTTTGCTCTTCCTCCTTGGGGAGGTTCTTCTTCTTTTCAAAAATGGATGAGATCAATCTCATCCTCTTCATATTCTTCTTCTTCTTCTTTCTTGGGCTTGAAAGCCACAGGCTGAGCCAAGAAAATTGCTCTGATACCACTGTAATGTTCCTTTTTCGGAAATATCACAAGCCTATTTCAGAGATATATTGTGGGGGTATTTTCCGGATATGTCACCTTCACAAGGAAGGGTGAGATCCAGAGGATACCTGGCCCTTCACACACTCTGTCTAAAGATATGTGAAATTCCTTCCTCAAGAATTGCTGCAATAATGTCCAAGGGGACGCTGTATAAGGAAGCCACTACAAAAATAATGCAAACCAATGCTGGGATGCCTTAGAAAATGTATCATACAGCTCCTACACAGAATTTGAGCTCAAAGAAATGACTCTAGATGGGTTATACAGATCTCCCCAAACTAGACCTCCTAGAAAGTGCCTAATAAGAGGCAGCAACTACACTTTGCTCAAACAATGAAATGACAACGTTATTTCAGGGGAACCATGTCACATGAAGATGTAATCAGCCTTTAAATACATATGCAGCAGAAAATGTAGACAAAATATTGAGGAATCTATTACTCAAATCAAGTAAAGAATCTCAATGAGACATGTGCATAGAAGTGGAGAAAACACTGCTTACATAGTTTATTCCCAACTACGACTGTGCAGTCTATGGAGGCACTGCAACAATAAATACATGAACATGAATGATACAAAAATGTAAGCTCAAATTAAGAAAGGGGGAGCAAGGTCTCAACCCCTGAAAATACAATACAACAATACTTTGAGAGGATTGGCTGGAAACTAGACAAAATGGCAATTTTACCAAAATTCCAGAGTTGCTGGGCAGCTGCTGCAACTCAATAAAAACTAGAAATAGGAGGAGCCTTTCTGAAGATGATGCAATCTCTGATGTAACTCCTCTGATTAATCTCCCAAATGAAAGGCTGATCCTTTCATTGAAGTTCTCACTACCCACTAAAATGTTGCAACCCTCACTGCAAATGTTCTCTAGAAACTGCACAGTCAAGGAAGAGGGATGCTCTTCTATTGATGGAAAATGATTGGCCTGATGCCAAATATGATGGAATGAAGATAAGAAACTCCTTCACTGATCTCCAAAAGGAATGGAGACTCCCTCCTCTGGAATACAATGCTGGAAGTGGTGTTGAGGAACCCTCCCCTGTAACACCCAGCAACACAACTCAACCACCAATGGAGACTACGCTGGAGTTGAATGGAATGCTTTGGCCTCAAGCCAGAATATGGGGAATATGAAGAAAAAGCTCTTCCAAGAGCTACTCTATGGAAGAGATGGGATTCCCTCCCGGGAACACGCAGTGCTAGCAGCACTGCATCTCATCTAAATAGCTGGAGAATGCACTTTGTCTAAGAAGACAAGAGAAATGATAATCAAAACATGAATGAGAATGGCTGCTTCGTTCTTCTTTTAAACAAGTGAAAGGTGTTTTGCCATGGGCCCCACACCTTAGGGTTTCCTCTCTAGAATGATCTCCCTATCATGCAAACTATGTTGGCCCACCAAGTGAACCTTATCTTCTCAACATGCACAGTTAACTTGGCCTCTTCTAGAATTATCCACCTGCAAGTTGTCTCTTTACACACATGGGGTGTGAAATCTAGTTCTTTGTTGATCCCCTTTCACATTATAAGGGTTCCTTATTCAGATTTTTATTATCAAGGGGTTTTCTTACCCTTTTATTCTCCTCATAAAGTAAAAACAAAAGTTTAATATTCCATAAAATTTTGGAATATTACACACTTCAACCTATTTATATCACTGTAGTAGAGAAAATAAGAGTCAAGAGCACAGGTTATGGGGCTCCATGTGGATCGATTTGTATTTATATATGATTTCTACAAAAAAAAATTGAATAGTTGTGCACAAGTGAAGTTCCATTGACATAATCTATAACTGGAATGATTGCATGGGTCAGGTTCATGGTTACTGTTAGTTCCAGTCTTCGCAGCCTATCACTAGGGATCAAAATGGGCTGTTAATATGTCTGGTTTTGTTAGATGATTTTCACATGATCTTCAGTGCAAAATATTTCGTAAATGTTTCCATAAGAAGGATCTCGGAAAAATATTTCCAACGGTATATTACACTCCCGTAATCAGTTTCTGGATCAGAAGATATGATCGAAATAAATGATTGATTCTTGGTTATGCATGTTTTGAGGTCAATTGCTGCACACAGGGACAAGTTTACTACAAAATCAGTTTGGATAGGAATTTTAAAAATTTGAAATATTTTTTTGTCCATCACATACCAAAAAACAAAAACCTCCTTCATTTTATGCACAAATGTTACTATGTGGGAGATATCCAGTGATATTTGAAGCCTACATTAAAACAAAACAAATTTTGTGGTTATTTTACTGTTTTAGTCATTTTAGTGCGGTGCCATGTTGAACTCTATGGAAAGTAATTTTGAGAAACCCAAAGAGGTTTTTGTTAAACACGAGCCATATAACAAAAACCTCTTTCAGTTTATTCATAGGTGTCGTGAATTGGAATATTTGACTAGATCTTTACAGCTCATTTTTACAGATTTAAATTTTTAATGATTTTCTGTTTTAGAGATGATTTTGTCGCATAGATTTCGAGAAACTGGAAATGAATTTCCAAAATTTGAGAGAGGTTTTTATAAAAAATGACCGTATATACAAAAACCTCTTTCCGTTTTGTACTAGGTGCTATGGTTTAGGAGATACGAGTTCATCTTTGACACCTAATTTCAGAAATTCGGTCCAAATTTAATATAACTAATTCTATTTTGAAGAAGATGGTTGAGCTCAATTCCCTTAATACAGGGATGAGAAAATTGTATATATTTTATGAATTTTAGAGTGTAATGGTGGTATTTTTGCAGCAGAGTGATGCTGCTATTGGACTGTGTAAATTTTTCCTCGAATATTATTTTAATAAAGCTTTTTCTGCTCTTTAAATTTGGGACTCATCACGGTGTTTAATGTGCAACATGTTTTTCTTGTAAATTCATTTCCATGCTTTGTTTTTTCTGCTAATTTGGTTACAAAATTATCTAAGGGAAGTGTTAGGAATGCATCCATGCACGATGCTCCTTTCACAATGATTATGTTGTTTGATGTAGTGGTTATCTTTTCAGAATCCATCCTCTGTTAGATGCTCTGTTGAGTAACCAGGTGCTTCTCTTTATTATAAAGTTGTCATTGTATATCCATCCCCTGATTGATGCCTACAGGGCAGCGGTATTTTGCCTCATTTATTCTCTCATTATATATTTAATCTGGCTGTACATTGCGCTTACTTTTCCCCAAGTTTTCCAGCAGAAACTAGCCCCAAATTCATAGCCCAATAGTCCCTTCTCTTATTATTTTCAACCCACAATTTTCAACCAAATCCTTATTCTTCATAGCTAGCCTAAGATTCAGTTATTTCAGCCACGTTTTGTTGGCCAAGAGAGAGCCCTCTCTGGTCTGGCAGGGCTAGATGCCAGATCGAAATCTTGGTCTGTGGTTATGTTAGAGTTGCCTCTTCTCAGCCTTGAGGTTCATTCTGAGTGCTAACATTTTGGCGCCGTTGTCGGGGACAAGGTGACATATCTTCTCCGGGAAATATTGTTCAAGTTGCAGATCTGATTGCTGATGGTGGAAAGTAGTCAGACACATATGAATGTTGAAATCATCTACATGATGACTCCGTTGTTTGAAATCCCGAGTTTCAAAGTATTGATGGTGGCTCTACTGGCTAAATGAAGGACTCAATTGTTGCTTCTATTTGTTCAACATATTAATGTCTTGATTTTTCTAATCTTCCTAGTTTTCCTAATCAATTACCAAAAGGATGCATATATTTTGAGTAATGGCCCTAAATTCAATGGGGAAGATCTGGCTTTGACTCTTGAACATGTAGCAAATTTTAAAACATTTGTAGAATCTCTTAGAGTAAAAAATGAGGATGTTTTTATCAGATTGTTCTATGATTCCTTTCAAGGAAAATGTAGAAAATGGATTGAAAATTTGTGTGTAAGATCTATTAATTCATTTGTAGAGTTGTAGCGTATCTTTCTGGAAACATGGATGGAGAAAGAGGAAGAATTCAAAATAGAGGTGCCCTCTATTCAAGGCTTCAGAGAATGGGAAGATATGTGCACAGATGATGAGGTAGATGAGAACTTTGCTTCATCTCTTTCTTCTTATTTGAACTCTTATCAATGTAGCCATGAAGTTAATCTTAATTTTTTGCAAGAGTTTTCCATCAAAATTGAAGAAGATCTAACTGAATTGGAGACCCAAATACAGTCCCAGGATATGGACTGTCAAGTCCCATTCTTTGGGGACCTTTTCCAGCAGAAGGAAGGAAAGGTAACGCTGCCCTTGGATGTTTGCATTAATAATTTACAACTGGAAGCATGTATTGAGGAGTTGGGGCAGCAAACAGAGTCTAGTTTCTTTGATCCTATTGCAGCATATATGGAAAAATAATTTAGTTTGAATAACAAGCCATATTTCCTTTTATACAGCCAGACTCCTTTTGTGCATGTATGGCTGCCAGCATTTCTAGTTGTGTCCTGGTTCAAGCACTTCCAAGTAGCATCCTTGTCACAGTTACTTGATTGGTTGGTCTAGCATTACAACATTACTTGATCTATCAATTTTTTTGCAAAGTAGGGTAGGTTTGTGCATAAATAAGCTGCCCAAGGCAACATTTCAACTTCCAGTATTGGTTTATGTACATATTGCAGTATGTATACGTTTATGGATTGGTATGAGTTTTTTTGGGTTTACAGAGGTTTGCTGACTGTATTTCCCAATGGATGAGGCACTTTTTCTATGGTGTTCTTGACACCTCCAAGGAGCTGCCATCCCCAATAAGGCCGATGTTAGTTCCAATCTTCGCAACCTATCACCAGGGATAAAAATGGGCTCTTACTATGTTTGGTTTTGTTAGATGCTTTTCACATGATCTTCAGTGCTAAACATGTCGTAAATGTGTTCATCAGAAGGAGCTTAGAAAAATATTTCCAACGGTATATCACACTCCCGTAACTGGTTTCTGGATCATAATATATGATCGAAATGAATGATTATTCTTGGTTATGCATGTTTTGAGGTCAGTTGCTGCACATAGGGAAAAGTTTACTAAAAAATCAATATGGACAGGAATTTTAAAAAAGTGAAAGAGGTTTTTGTCCATAACATACCAAATAACAAAAACCTCCTTCATTTTATTCACAAATGTTACTATGTGGGAGATATGCAGTGATATTTGAAGCCTACATTAAAACAAAACAAATTTTGCAGTTATTTTACTGTTTTAGTCATTTTAGTGCAGTGCCATGTTGCAATCTATGGAAAATAATTTTGAGAAACCCAAAGAGGTCTTTGTTAACCACGATCCATATAACAAAAACCTCTTTCATTTTATTCACAGGTGTTGTGAATTGGAATATTTGACTAGATCTTTACAACTCATTTTTACAGATTTAAATTTTTAATGATTTTATGTTTTAGAGATGATTTTGTGGCACAGATTCTGAGCTACTGGAAACGAATTTCCAAAATTTGAGAGAATATTTTCTCCAACATGACCTTATCTACAAAGGCCTCTTTCAATTTTGTAACAGGTTCTATGGTTCAGGAGATACGAGTTCATATTTGACACCTTATTTCAGAAATTCAGTCCAAATTTAATGTCACTGATTCTATTTTGAAGAAGATGGTTGAGCTCAATTCCCTTAATACAGGGATGAGAAAATTGTATATATTTTATGAATTTTAGAGTGTAATGGTGGGGATTTTGCAGCAGAGTGAGGCAGCTATTGGAATGTGTAAATTTTTTCTTGAATATTATTTTAATAAAGCTTTTTCTACTCTTTAAATTTGGGATTCATCACGGTGTTTAATGTGCAGCATGTTTTTCTTGTAAATTCATTTCCATGCTTTATTTTTTCTGCTAATTTGGTTACAGCATTCTCTAAAGGAAGTGTTAGGAATCCATCCATGCACAATGCTCCTTTCACAATGATTATGTTGTTTGATGTAGTGGTTATCTTTTCAAAATCCATCCTCTGTTATATGCTCTGTTGAGTAACCCAGTGATTCTCTTTATTCTAAAGTTGTCACTGTAGATCCATCCCCTGAGTGATGCCTATAGGGAAGCCGTCTTTTGCCTCATTTATTCTCTCATTACATCTTTAATCTAGCTGTACATTGCGCTTAATTTTCCCCAAGTTTGCTAGTAGAAACTAGCCCCAAATTCATAGCCTAATAGTCCCTTCTCTTGCTGTTTTCAACCCACAATTTTCAACCAAATACTTATTCTTCATAGCTAGCCTAAGATTCAGTTATTGTAGCCATGTTTTGTTGGCCAAGAGAGAGCCCTCTCTGGTCTGGCAGGGCTAGATGCCAGATCAAAAGCTTGGTCTGTGGTTACCTCAGAGTTTCCTCTTCTCAGCCTTGAGGTTCATTTTGAGTGCTAACATTTTGGCGCCGTTGCCGGGGACGAGGTGACAGATCTTCTCCGGGAAAGATTGTTCAAGTTGTAGATCTAATTGCTGATGGTGGACAGTAGTCGGACACATATGAAGGATGAAATCATCTACCTAATGACTCAATTTTCCGAAATCCCGAGTTTCAAAGTATCGATGGTGGCTCCACTAGCTAAATGAAGGACTCAACTATTGCTTCTATTTGTTCAAGGTATTCATGTATTGATTTTTCTAATCTTCCTGGTTTTCCTAATCAATTACCAAAGGATGCATATATTTTGATTAATGGCCCTAAATTCAATGGGGAAGATCTGGCTTTGACTCTTGAACATGTAGCAAAATTTAAAACATTTGTAGAATCTCTTAGAGTAAAAAAAGAGGATGTTTTTATAAGATTGTTCTATGATTCCTTTCAAGGAAAATGTAGAAAATGGATTGAAAATTTGTCTGTCAGATATATTAATTTATTTTTAGAGTTGTGGCATATCTTTCTGGAAACATGGATGGAGAAAGAGGAAGAATTCAAAATAGAGGTGCCCTCTATTCAAGGCTTTAGAGAATGGGAAGATATGTGCACAGATGATGAGGTAGATGAGAACTTTGCTTCATGTCCTTCTTCTTATTTGAAGTCTTGTCGATGTAGCTATGAATTTAAGCTTAATTTTTTGCAAGAGTTTGCCATCAAAATTGAAGAAGATCTAACTGAATTGGAGACCCAAATACAGTCCCAGGATCTAGACTGTTAAGTCCAATTCTTTGGGGACCTTTTCCAGCAGAAGGAAGGAAAGGTAAGGCTTCCCTTGGATGTTTGCATTAATAATTTGTAGCTGGAAGCATGTATTGAGGAGTTGGGGCAACAAACAGAGTCTGGTTTCTTTGATCCTATTGCGGCATATATGGAAAAAAAAATCAGTTTGAATAACAAGACAGATTTCCTTTTATACAGCCAGACTCCTTTTGTGCATGTATGGCTGTCAGCATTTCTAGTTGTGTCCTGGTTCAAGAACTTCCAAGCGGCATCCTTGTCATAGTTACTTGATTGATTTGTTTGGAATTACAACATTACTTGAGCTATCAATTTTGTTGCAAAGTAGGGTAGGTTTTTGCATAAATAAGCTGCCCAAGGTAGCATTTCAGCTTCCAGTATTGGTTTATGTACATATTGCAGTATGTATATGTTTTTGGATTGGTATGAGTTTTTTTGGGTTTACATAGGTTTACTGACCGTATTGCCCAATGGATGAGGAAATTGGTCTACAGTGTTCTTGACACCTCCAAGGAGTTTCCATCCCAAATAAGGCCGATGTTAGTTCCAGTCTTCGCAGCCTATCACCAGGGATCAAAATGGGCTCTTACTATGTCTGGTTTTGTTAGATGTTTTTCACATGATATTTAGTGCAAAAAATTTCGTAAATGTTCCCATAAGAAGGAGCTCAAAAAATTCTTTCCAATGATATATCACACTCCTGTAACCAATTTCTGGATCAGAAGATA
Organism: Pinus albicaulis; assembly: GCA_034641835.2. Classification (NCBI taxonomy): domain Eukaryota; kingdom Viridiplantae; phylum Streptophyta; class Pinopsida; order Pinales; family Pinaceae; genus Pinus; species Pinus albicaulis. The sequence goes on from CM076569.1 coordinate 436,753,298, forward strand.
TGATTGAAATGAATGATTGGTTCTTGGTTATGCATGTTTTGAGGTTAGTTGCTGCACACAGGGATAAGTTTACTGCAAAATCAGTTTGGACAGGAATTTTAAAAAATTTTAAGAGGTTTTTGTCAATCACATACCAAATAAAAAAAACCTCCTTAATTTTATGCACAAATGTTACTATGTGGGAGATATGCAGTGATATTTGAAGCCTACATTAAAACAAAACAAATTTTGCAGTTATTTTACTGTTTTAGTCATTTTAGTGCAGTTCCATGTTTCAATCTATGGAAAGTAATTTTGAGAAACCCAAAGAGTTTTTTGTTAACCACTAGCCATATAAAAAAAACCTCTTTCATTTTATTCACAGGTGTTGTGAATTGGAATATTTGACTAGATCTTTACAACTCATTTTTACAGATTTAAATTTTTTATGATTTTCTGTTTTAGAGATAATTTTGTGGCACAGATTCCGAGCAACTGGAAACGAATTTCCAAAATTTGAGAGAGATTTTTCTCCAACATGAACTTATATACAAAGACCTCTTTCAGTTTTGTAACATATGCTATGGTTCAGGAGATACGAGTTCATATTTGACACCTAATTTCAGAAATTCGGTTCAAATTTAATGTAACTGATTCTATTTTGAAGAAGATGGTTGAGCTCAATTACCTTAATACAGGGATGAGAAAATTGTATATATTTATGAATTTCAGAGTGTAATGGTGGTATTTTTGCAGCAGAGTGAGGCTGCTATTGTACTGTGTACAATTTTCCTCGAATATTATTTTAATAAATCTTTTTCTACTCTTTAAATTTAGGATTCATCACGGTGTTTAATGTGCAGCATGTTTTTCTTGTAAATTCACTTCCATGATTTTTTTTTTCTACTAATTTGGTTAGAGAATTCTCTAAGGGAAGTGTTAGGAATCCATCCATGCATGATGCTCCTTTCACAATGATTATTTTGTTTGATGTAGTGGTTATCTTTTTAGAATCCATCCTCTGTTAGATGCTCTATTGAGTAACCCGGTGCTTCTCTTTCTTCCAAATTTGTCACTGTGTATCCATCCCCTGATTGATGCCTACAGGGTAGTGGTATTTTTCCTCTTTTCTTCTCTCATTACATCTTTAAGCTGGCTGTACATTGCGCTTACTTTGCCCCAAGTTTTCCGGCAGAAACTAGCCCCAAATTCATAGCCCAATAGTCCCTTCTCTTCTTGTTTACAACCCACAATTCTCAACCAAATCCTTATTCTTCATAGCTAGCCTAAGATTCAGCTATTGCAGCCACATTTTGTTGGCCAAGAGAGAGCCCTCTCTATTCTGGCAGGGCTAGATTCCAGATCGAAAGCTTGGTCTGTGGTTACCTCAGAGTTGCCTCTTCATTCTAAGTGTTAACATTTTGGTGTCGTTGTCGGGGATGAGGTGATAGATCTTCTCCGGGAAAGATTGTTCAAGTTGCAGATCTGATTGCTGATGGTGGACAGTAGTCAGACACATATGAAGGCTGAAATCATCTACCTGATGACTCCATTGTTCGAAATCTCGAGTTTCAAAATATTGATGGTGGCTCCACTGGCTAAATGAAAGACTCAATTGCTGCTTCTATTTGTTCAAGGTATTCATGTAATGATTTTTCTAATCTTCTTGGCTTTCCTAATCAATTACCAAAGGATGCATATATTTTGAGTAATGGCCCTAAATTCAATGGGGAACATCTGGCTTTGACTCTTGAACATGTAGCAAATTTTAAAACATTTTTAGAATCTCTTAGAGTAAAAAAAGAGGATGTTTTTATCAGATTGTTCTATGATTCCTTTCAAGGCAAATGTAGACAATGGATTGAAAATGTATCTGTCAGATCTATTAAGTCATTTGTAGAGTTGTGGCGTATCTTTCTGGAAACATGGATGGAGAAAGAGGAAGAATTCAAAATAGAGGTGCCCTCTATTCAAGGCTTTAGAGAATGGGAAGATATGTGCACAGATGATGAGGTAGATGAGAACTTTGCTTCATCTCTTTCTTCTTATTTGAACTCTTGTCGATGTAGCCATGAAGTTAAGCTTAATTTTTTGCAAGAGTTTGCCATCAAAATTGAAGAATATCTAACTGAATTGGAGACCCAAATACAGTCCCAGGATCTGGACTGTCAAGTCCCATTCTTTAGGGACCTTTTCCAGCAGAAGGAAGGAAAGGTAAGGCTACCCTTGGATGTTTGCATTAATAATTTACAGCTGGAAGCATGTATTGAGGAGTTGGGGTAGAAAACAGAGTCTGGTTTCTTTGATCCTGTTGCAGCATATATGGAAAAAAAAATCAGTTTGAATAACAATCCAGATTTCCTTTTATACATCCAGACTCCTTTTGTTCATGTATGGCTGTCAGCATTTCCAGTTGTGTCCTAGTTCAAGCACTTCCAAGCAGCATCATTGTCACAGTTACTTGATTGGTTGGTTTGGCATTATAGCATTACTTGATCTATCAATTTTGCTGCAAAATAGGGTAGGTTTGTGCATAAATAAGCTGCCCAAGGCAAAATTTCAGCTTCCGGTATTGGTTTATATACATATTGCAATATGTATATGTTTTTGGATTGGTATGAGTTTTTTTGGGTTTACAGAGGTTTTCTGACCATATTGCCCAATGGATGAGGCACTTGGCCTACTTTGTTCTTGACACCTCCAAGGAGTTGCCATCCCCAATAAGGCCGATGTTAGTTCCAGTCTTCGCAGCCTATCACTAGGGATCAAAATGGGCTCTTACTATGTCTGGTTTTGTTAGATGTTTTTCACATGATCTTCAGTGAAAAACATGTCGTAAATGTGTCCATCAGAAGGAGCTCGGAAAAATATTTCCAACGGAATATCACACTCCCGTAACCAGTTTCTGGGTCAGAAGATATGATCGAAATGAATGATTGATTCTTGGTTATGCATGTTTTGAGGTCAGTTGTTGCACACAGGGACAAGTTTACTACAAAATCAGTTTAGACAGGAATTTTAAAAAGTGAAAGAGGTTTTCATCAATCACATACCAGATAACAAAAACCTCCTTCATTTTATGCACAAATGTTACTATGTGGGAGATACGCATTGATATTTGAAGCCTACATTAAAACAAAACAAATTTTGCGGTTATTTTACTGTTTTAGTCATTTTAGTGTGGTGCCATGTTTCAATCTATGGAAAGTAACTTTGAGAAACCCAAAGATGTTTTTGTTAAACGCAATCCATATAACAAAAACCTCTTTCATTTTATTCATAGGTGTCTTGAATTGGAATATTTGACTAGATCTTTACAACTCATTTTTACAGATTTAAATTTTTAATAATTTTCTGTTTTAGAGATGATGTTGTGGCACAAATTTCGCGAAACTGGAAATGAATTTCCAAAATTTGAGAGAGGATTTTCTCCAAAATAACCTTATCTACAAAAAACTCTTTTATTTTTGTAACAAGTGCTATGGTTCAAGAGATACGAGTTCATCTTTGACACCTAATTTCAGAAATCCGGTCCAAATTTAATGTAACTGATTCTATTTTGAAGAAGATGGTTGAGCTCAATTCCCTTGATACAGGGATGAGAAAATTGTATATATTTTATGAATTTCAAAGTGTAATGTTTTGATTTTTGCAGCAGAGTGAGGCTGCTATGGACTATGTAAAGTTTTCCTCGAATATTATTTTAATAAAGCTTTTTCTGCTCTTTAAATTTGAGATTCCTCACGGTGTTTAATGTGCAGCATGTTTTTCTTGTAAATTAATTTCCATGCTTTGTTTTTTCTGCTAATTTGGTTACAACATTCTCTAAGGGAATTGTTAGGAATCCATCCATGCATGATGCTCCTTTCACAATGATTATGTTGTTTGATGTAGTGGTTATCTTTTCAGAATCCATCCTTTGTTAGATGCTCTGTTGAGTAACCCGGTGCTTCTCTTTCTTCCAAAGTTGTCACTGTAGATCCATCCCCTGATTGATGCCTACAGGGCAGCAGTCTTTTGCCTCTTTTCTTCTCTCATTACATCTTTAATCTGGCTATACATTGTGCTTACATTTCCCCAAGTTTGCTGGCAGAAACTAACCCCAAATTCATAGCCCAATAGTCCCTTCTCTTGTTGTTTTCAACCCACAATTTTCAACCAAATCCTTATTCTTCATAGCTATCCTAAGATTCAGTTATTGCAGCCACGTTTTGTTGGCCAAGAGAGAGCCCTCTCTGGTCTAGCAAGGCTAGATGCCAGATCGAAAGCTTGGTCTGTGGTTACCTTAGAGTTGCCTCTTCTTAACCTTGAGGTTCATTCTGGGTGCTAACAGTTACAATGGTTTTTTTTATAAATTTTTCTCATCATTGAAGAGTCTATAAGGTGGCCTTGCACAAGAATCAAAATGACCTGAAACATCATTCAACAGATAGGGTATTTATCTCCTTTACTTTGATGGTGATTTAAAGGAAATGTTGATTAATAGGTTGGATGAGAGTAATACAATCTCATTGGGAGAACAAGATCACGAAGATAGGTTGAAGTTCAAATAAACTTCACGAAGATGATGATAATCCCATTTAATTATCGCTAAGAAATTTCAAGGCCAAAAAATATAGAGGATCAATTGTGATGATTAATCTATCTGGCAAAGGCATGGTATTTTTCAGGAAAACACCCATAGATATAGATGTAGAAAAAAATGAGAACATTTGAGTTTCACCAATATAATGGTATATGGTGTTTATTAGGTCACCCATTTAACTTTAAGATCAACAAATAAATAATGGAGATTGGGAGACAAGCACATGCATCTATTGATAGATGTAATCTGACAGTTTGCTAAACCCACTAGCAATGGTTTCCAGTATATGAACCATGTTTGTTAACAATTCGAACTTATTTCTATTGTTTGATACATGAATAATGGAATAAGAACAATGAAGGTAGTGAGGAGATCTCAATAAGTCACATGGGCACCTCCTTGCTTGATCACAAATTTTCACTCAACACCTAACATTTTCATATGAAACTCAAACAACACCTATACTACATATAGCAAAAGCGATTAAGAAGTACCCTTTCTGAATCAAGAAAATATCAACAACACCAACAACCAGAACATGATTATCCCAAATTTCTAAATCTAAAAACATTGGTTTGGTGCACTATTGTAGTTGTATTTGGTGTCTTAGGTAGAAGAGAATCATGAGAACCATGAGAGACTGATTGATATAGCTTGGTTACGTTATTTTGGCACCAAGAAGAGATTGACCATGAAAATGACAAATGGATTTGGAATATGTGAATATTTTTGGATACAAATAGCTCTATTTGCAAATGACTGATAGATAAAAGGATACTCCTCCTCCTAAAAAGGATGATGAATCTAAGTACCATTGAAAATCAATTTCACCTAAACATCATCTCCATCCCCATTATCTACAGGTTCTGAAAAATCCTTAAACCGTTCCCATCAAATTATAAACATTCTGACCCTTTCCATCCTCTCAGTACAAAGCTCAGAGCTCTATATGATACCACATAAATTTGATTTATTCAGAACTTATTTTTATGGTCTAGATGACACCACATAAATCTAATTTGTATGGTCTAGTTGATTACATATCAATTCAACATATCAATTTAACATAGCCGACATCTAGACCTTACATTTAACATATCAATTAATATTAAATTAAGTTTAATATCTCAATTTAATATTAAATTTAAACATTATACATATCATATTTAATAAGCCACCTTATTATCATCAAGCTTCAACCTTATAACAAACATTTGGTTTTCGAAATTTTCACTTTATGTTTTCCTTTTTGTCTGTTTGGTTGCTTTTCTGTTGACGGGGTTTTGGACCTCATTGCTATTATATCCATATTATTTTTTAAAAATGATGGAGAGGGTTTGCTACCTTATAGGACCTCTTTTCAAAGTATTCCAAGTGTAAATTTGAATGGAAAATGGTTTTTTGATGGATTTTTGGTGGTTATGTGTGTGGTCCATTTCTTGATAACTAGGACTTTAAACAACCGATTGGATTGAATATTGGATTTTGTTAAATTAAGACAAATATTCCAGGAATTTGTGGATGTGTGATTTGGTTGTTTTGATTCATATGGTTGTTCTTTTTCCTTCCAAGAATGGCAATGTGACTATCATGTTTGTTTTGGTATATGGCTAGTTTTGATTGTTTTTGTTGGTATTCTTTGGACTAATTTTGGTTGTGTTGATAATTTCCATGAGGTCTTTGGATGGCCCATATGATTGTGTGCCATGGTTATTTTTGAAATACCCATATGATTTTTAGATTTCTGGTATGAAAGATTGTGGTTATTTTTGGAAGGTCCAGAAGATTGGTTATGAAGGTTTTATGAATTCTTAGAAGATTTATTAGTTATGATGGTTTTGAGAATGGTCACATCTCTGATTGTGGTGATTTTTTAAATAAAGATGCAGTTTTGTGAATTCCCAAATTTTTTATTTTGATTTTTTTGTGAATGCCCACATGGTCGTTTTCGGTGATTTAGTGAATGACCTTGCGATTGTTGTTGGAAGTTTTATGAATGAGCATATGAATAATTTCGATACTTTTTTAAATGATCATGACTCATTTTGACATTTTTCTGAATGTCCAGATCACTAATTCCCTTATGGTTTCTGAATGTTCATATGACTGGCTGTGTTAGCTTTATGAATGCCCATATGATTGATTATAGTGCTTCTGTGAATGATCGTATGACTAAAAATGGTGGCTTTATTATTGTAGTAGTGTGAATTTTGATATAATTAAAAATAAATGGAAGTACATTATAGGATATGCAACATTTGATGACATGATTTGGAAAAATTTCTAACAAGTTTATGACGAAGGTATCATTTGATTATTGTAAACCCACAGGGCATTCACTCAATGAACTTATCAAATATCACATGCCTTCATGGCATATTAAATAATACCCTTAATTTTACTGCATATTGGAAAATGCCTCTAAAAATCACATTATTTAATCCCCTACCAATACAAACCCAATACACCTTCCCAATTTAAAAACTGATATTTTCACTATATATTGTAGGTATCCATTTTTTCATTAACATTTTTTATACCTCTTATATTTTGTCATTAACTTTGGCTCCATTTTTTACACTTACCAATATAAAAACCCTCTACCCATTATATATCCCCCAATATATTATGTGAATCCCCAATGTGTAAACCCCTAGTGAAGCCCCCATGTGTAAACCAAAGCAACTACTATTTACTAAAGCACTAGAGAAGGATAAACCATGACGATACTTGAGCTAAAACTGCATACAATGGTTGATGTTCTCAAGCAAGCACTGATATATTTTAGGGCCAATATACGAGTTCTTGTTAAGAAAAATTATCCCCGATGTATAATAATGTAATTGATATCTCTATAGGTTTAGTTGGTTTACCTTTCAATGTATCACATGGAAACTTTTCACTTGACTCTGATCATCGTGGTAAAAATAATCAAATGCCTTCAAAAAGTGTTTCTGGTATATCTCAATGACAATTTTTTTTGTAGATGAAAATAGCAATGGCATTGGGGAAGGTGGTCATTCTCTGCAAGAGGAGGAGCCATCTCTAGGCCACTTCCTTTCATCATATTTTGTTGGACGACCTGTTGATGAAGAAAGTGGACATATGCACGACTTGACTTGTGGTGTGGATGGGAATACATTTAGTGGTAGTTCGATGGAAACAAATAAGGGTTAGAGTGAAGAAGTTTTAGGTCCTCAAGAAGAGCCCCAACTCAAAAGTGAATCAATAGAGGACATAGATGGTTAACAGGTTTTTGCTTATGATGATAGTGATGATACATGTTTAAACTATATGAAAATAAGGATGGTGTTTGTCTTGAGGAACAACATGCAACACATGATTATTGAAGGTGTTTAATAATTAGAAGAAGTTGGAATCTTTGCAGGGAGGTTATTTGGCAAAAGAGGATTTGATCATCAAAGGGAAATGCCTCAAGGGACTAGTGAAAATTATTTAAAGAAAAGGCCTCTTTACGAATTTGATTTGGTGCATGAATGCTACTTGCTTCCCCTATTTCTTGAACCAATTATCCCATCCATGCCATTCCCACCCGGCACCGCTCGGCTTTTCATTCCTTGTACTCTGCTTCAAGCTCCAAAACTCGTAAACCACTTCAATGAACCACTTCCTTCCACCTGTCCATCAAGTGGTGTAAATCAAGGAAATGAAATTACTTGTTCTTTCATTCCCCATCCTCTGCTTCAAGCTCCAAAACTCCTGAACTACTTCATTAAACAACTTCATTCCATCTATCCATCAAGCAGCATAAATTAAGGAGGTTGTTGTGAGTTCAAGCGGTGGGATCTGACGACTGAAACCTTTCAATCATTTAACAATCTATTGAACGAAGCCAAACCTCCAAAGTTGTAGCTGAGGGGAGTTATTTCTAGAGAGAACGCCTTACAATTTAATTAATATTTTTGTTATAAATATTATCTTATGACAAAGAAAAAAATGGGGATTATATAGAGAATTGGATGAGTTTAAACTCAAAAATAATTGCATAAATGTGTATAACGTGGTGTCATAAATCCAAATTTTGGTTAAGGAGAGATCATGAACACATAGGAGAAAAAGAACCTATATTTCTATTGTATAAAGCTCTAAATTATCTTGACAATGAAAATTTCCAAAATATATAACAAATTCCAAAAAAAAAAATATTATGTCAAGAAGCACATTCTACAACCTAATATGAGGGAGATGTGTTTCCTTATATGTTCAACCTTGAGTTGAGACGTATCCCTTTCAAAAGAAAAAGAAAATATTTTCTAAATAAAGAAACCATATCCAATATAGTAAAAAAATAAAAATTAATATGCATATTTGGTTAATTTTAAATATAAGCATTGTAAAACATCAATAATACTACATGTGTGGCTCTGAGTGACTCTTTGCACAAAAAACATGCAAACATTCATGCCAACATGACTTAGTGCATTAATGGCCCAAACACGCGGTGATCCTACTAAGGTTCCTGTGTTGAGTGCATTCAATGTACAGGTGAAGGTGGCAATCGGACAACGCCTAAGCACTCTCACCATGCTCAAGACATGGCCTTTGGTCTTGTCTCCACCACAAGTCTCATCACCCATACCAACATCAACAACTAGTATCTCGCTTACTCATTAGCCTCATCCACTAGTTGTGGTCACCTTGATTTGTTACTTAGCAACACTAGTGTCTATCTTTATTAACTCTGCTCTTGGACTGGCTTTGCTAGTTTTTCTTTCATACCCTTTTCAAGCTTGCAAGTCTCTATTATATGCCTCTACTATATTTTTTGGAAAGAGGAGGCCAAGGAACATGAATCCTCCTGGTAATTAATCCATGGTTCATGAAATATGGCATGCTCAACATGGAAGACGTTGATCTAGGCATGGTCAGCCTCCCCCAACTTTGCATTCTCTAGGGATGGATCAATATGATGAGGACGTGCCTCAAAAAATGAGGATATAAATTACTACCATGGAAGCCCAGGAACTCAGAAATACCATCAATGGGCATTGGACCATTAGGAATATGTTGGGTTGTCATCCGAGGGACCAAGAAGTGGTCATGTGGCTAGTTAAAGGAAGAATAGAGGATATGAACTCCTATCTGATTCAGGATCGTCTAGAATTTAGATCCCTAGTTAGGTACTTAGGAATTCAATCCTCATGGGCCTACTCCTCAACATCACCTAATGTGCCAATGCAATTAGAAAGTACATGCTCTCATTTTTAGGGCTCCGAACCTCCTAGCCCTGAGATTCATGGACCTCAAAACTCAAAGGGGAAAGAAGGCAGCCCAAGGGGGGGGATATCAACCTTCAGTTCGAGTGGAGGATGTCCAAATTTCTACCAACAAAACCACTTCCGAAACCACCCAAAAAGGGGAGACTTCATGGTTTAATACTACTACCAACCCCTATGTTGTGTTCATTGAGTGGGAGCACCCTCCTTGGCTTCCAAGTGGCCATAATGACCCATTTTAGTACTATTCCAATGATGACTAGGATCACCAACAATTCCCAGGAAATACTTTCTAAGTTTTTTCTCTATTAATATTTTTCATATGCTCTTTTGACATTTTTGTTATGCTTTCTATTGTATTATAGACTCAAAAAATATCCTTAGAAATATCGAGAGGATCGTCTAGTTTCCCTCACAAGGGCAGATGGTATTTACTTAGTTTGTGCCCAACTAGTATGGTTTTGACATCTTGAAGGTACTCTACTCAAATATGGTTTGCACATGTTAACTCCTGCTAGTATTCTTTGTAACTTTGAGAAATTTTAATGAAAATTTTGACTACATACAAAAAAATATAATAATATAATAATAATATATATATATATATATATATATATATATATATATATATATATACATACATAGAGAGAGAGAGAGATTTTATGGTTTAGGAATTTCTTGTAGTCTCACTATTTTAAAATTTGGTCCATTTTTAGGTATATTTTGTGATTATTAAAAAACCTAGTAAATTTTGTGGAATTAAAAAATTTTGCCATGTAATATACACAAGAAAAGTGCCAAGGATATTTTCAAGGAGTTGAATCCATTTATGCCTTCAAAAATGCACTTTAAACAATGATTGGAACCACGATAGATCCATCTTAACCACAAATATATCAATTTCCCACAAGGATAAAGTCTCTTGGGTGCAAACCTTTCTTCAAGGTTTACAATCTAAAAGAGGTTTTCACCTCAAGGGATCAATCCCTCTTGAAACTTGGTAGATCCATGGTTAAGATTGTTCATTATTGGCGACGTTGATTTTTCATAGGTTTTCTACAATGATAATTAATTCTTATGATTTATTAATTTAATATTTCTTTAATTTACATTCATCATAAAGTAATTACACAAAATACGTCAATGGTAGAATCAAAATGGCAGTAGGATGATAAAGAGACAACCAAAAAAGAACACAAGATTTTTTTCCCTAGGAAAACCCACATGGGGAAACCCAACAACCTTTTAATCCAAGAAATTATTTAGGTCAACAAGAGATACATATAATATTTACCATCTAAAACTAAGTCAATCTTACCATAGAAAATTCAGGTCAAACCAGTCAAATAGAGATAAGTAACTCACAAATTTGGTATACCCAGAAGAGATTTGTTCTACCCGGATTTAGTCTTATGGAAAGATATATTAATTTCTACTTCATATTCGATCCTATACAAAGATAAATATTTGCTTCATATTTGACCCTTCTATTAAGATATATCTCTACTTTATATTCAACCCTTTGAGAGATGATATTCCTGCATTAGATCTGCCCAAAAACTTGTTTTCCTTAGAGATTAATTTTTCTCATGAGATGACTATATTTTTGCCTCATAATACTTTCACATGTGATCTGAATTGGTTGAATAGATATGGTCTATCTTTTTCTCAATGGAGGAGGTGGTCGAAGCCCATATATACATTCTTCTAGGAGGCCGAAGGGGTGCCTTTCTAGGCTAGGATGACTTGGACACTAGGAGGCTGACTTGATATCCTTTGGTGCAAAAAATATAATATTCAATTTCAAAATTTTTCTTTTTGAAACTGACATTATGAAAATTTCTTACATTAATTATTACATGTATTTCAAGGGCTAAAATATAAATTATGAATATTTACCATAGCTACAAAATTTACCACTCCCTCTTAGCTAGGAGGTATTCATAATGACTATCCAGTTGTTCTCATATTGACAAAATTTTCTAAGACAATTTTCTAACAATTCATCGTCGTCATCATCAACATTGACATCATTTAATTAGCATAATCCTATTAAATAAATTAGACACATGGTAAATAGACAACATCAATAAGTTAAAATAATTCCGGTCAGTACCTCTATCCTATGTTGTATCCTCATTATAATCCTGGTGAGTACTCCTGACACATGGTACATCGTTAGCATCAACTAGTCACCATAATTATGGTCCATCTAACACATGGTATACAGACTAGATTTGGTTCACCATTATTCTGATCAATATATTTGACACATGGTGAATCAAAAAATTCCATACTCTGCCTGATTAAATTTGAGCATGATGTTAAATGAGCTCACTAAACCTATCTAGAATTTTATGAGCATGATGGTGAAAGACACCTACTCAATCGAGTGATCCTAGACCTCTAGGACCATTCTTCCTAATTTGAGTCAATATACTTGACATGGGAAGAATGAATGTCCTTTTCTAGACCATTCTCCCTAATTCTGGCCAATTCACTTGAGACAAGGAGACTATTTTTCCCTGATGCTATCAACACTCTAGACCATTTTCCATAATCCTGTTAAACCTAACCTATGGAGAATGATTATCTTTGATGCAATAATTTCATCACTCCTTATTACTAATATAGACATGCTTAATCACTCTAATATTGTCCTTAAATTATATATAACTCATCCTAGGATAAATCCTTTGTCAAAAATATGCTTAACTGAGTAATAATACTAAAGCCACATTACTTCCTTTTGTACCATGTCTTGATACTAGATCTCATTGTGCTTCGACAAGTCATCATGGTCATCTCCTGCACATTATCAAGACACTCTTGCAAGTAGCCTCTAAATCCATACTACTTCTCAACTTGCTAATCAAGATGCAATATATTTTTCCTATGCAATAATGAGTGCGACAGTGATTAGGAATGATCAATGAGTGATCGAGAGAATCCAAAATATGCTCAAAGTTTCAGAAATTCTCAAAAATAAAATTTTTTAAATACTTTTGAACCAACTCCATTGTGTAGATTTTTTCGTTCTGAATCCAACGCAACTTGAATTGGTGAAATTTGATTTCGTATGAAGAAGTTATGGAAAGTCAAAGTTCAAGTCCAAATAGGGAAAAAAAGTCAAAGTCAACTAGTAAAAGTCATAGTGTCAACGCATGGTTCTAATGGTCAAATTCAACACATGGTTTCGGATCATGGTTCCATAGCTCAGGGTTTTGTGCTGCCATGTGGCATCACCATATGGTGACAAGTGGCATATTTTTGTTGAATTTGGACCAACAACAAGGAAACATGTGGCCCTATGATAGGGTGACACGTGACCTTCCAAAATTGGTCATAATTTGTTAAGCAGACCAACAGATTGTACAAGATTCAATCCTGCAACCTCTCAACAAAAAATTTGACACCTTACCATTGAGCTACACATGTGTCTTTTTAAAAAAGCCTTTGCCACCATATCCTTGGTTGAAAATTAATTATACGCCAAACATGTATGCAACCACCTCTGAATATCACAAAAAAATTGTGCTCAATGAGGATTGAGCACCCAACTTGGAGTTATATAATTGATGCACTAAACCATTGAGCCACAAGGTCATTTTTTTGTTTGGTTTATAGTGCCAAGTATTTTTAACTCGCAAGATAGAGTTTTTTTGGCTTACTGTGGCCATTTGGAGACTGTTTTGAGCACGAAAAAAGTCGAAATAGCGGTTTTGAGGAATTTTGAATGCACTGATGGAATTATTTTTACGAGATAGAGCTTATATTTTGATGTACAAGTATTTTAATAATTTTTAATAATGAGGCCTCTCCACTAAAGATCGGGCCCAATATCAACGTGTTGGTGTCCTTTTCTCTTGTGTGGTTTGTTGTTAATTTTTATTTACTGAAATCTCCTCTCAATTTTCCTATGAATTTTAAACTGAGTTCTTTTTAATGGTGATTTTAACTACATGGAAACACTTTTAAAAAGTTAATAAACCAATATCAATTTCGATTGAGATATCAAATCAATTGGGATCAAAGCGAGTTATTGATAGTTTGGTGTATGTGTGCATGATCACCAGGAGAAAGTTGAGATGTGGTGAAGGAGAAATTGTTGAAGGAGATGTAGAAGTTGGCTTGAGAAGAAGGACAACTCGAGGAGAAGAGATGGTTGAAGAAGGAAGAGGTGATCATCGTTTCGGATATTATGCAAGATTTGTGGATGATTTCATAACCTTGTGATACATGGTTGAGGAGATGTATCATGAGTTAAAAAAGTCGAAGGAAGAGGATAATCCTAAAGATGAGGAAGCTGAGGCATCACATTCCAAAAATCCTAAATATGAAGGACCATATGATTCAGATAAAAAGATAGAAATTAACGATGATAAAAAGATATTTTTTTCTCTTTTAAGTGGTCAACCTGAAACATCTTCTCCTAAACCTTTGCTTAAATTGGATGTGAAGTTCGACTTAACCATGTATAATGGTGAAATAAATGTTGAGAAACTTGATAACTGGATTAGAAAGATGGAGGTGTATTGTAGTGTGCTATTTCTGACGATGTAGTCAATATTCGATTGGCTTCGCTTCGTCTAAAAGACACAACACTCATCTGGTGGCAGAGTAAGTTACACCATGTTACTCGGTAGATTGGTAAGATTTTTTCGTCTTGGAATGATTTTGTTTCTTCACTTAGAAATCAATTCTACACATTGGGATATATGGAAAAATACTTAATAGAATGGTAAAGTCTTAAATTTAAGAAAGGAAAATCGGTGCAAGAATACACATATGAATTTATCAAGAAGGAATTAATGCATGAAATTCCCTCACATACACAAGAAACTCTAATGAAATATATAATAGGATTACTTGATTATATTCACAATATTGTATTCATGTTTAGTCCTACTAACTTGGATGAAGTGATTGTTCAAGAAACTTACATTGAAGCAGGAAAATATAGAGTCGGCATATCATTAGAATCAACGTCCAAAAAAGAGGGAAAATATAAGAGGAAAATTTCCATTAAGATGGAACAGGATAAGATCTCTTGCAAGCATTTCAAGAAGGAAGGGAATGATGAAGAACATTTTTGGCAACTACACCCTAACAAGCGACCAAATTGGTCTAAAGGAAAGAAGGGTAAGAAAAAAGGTTCAACAACAATAGCGCCAACAAATTTGGGTTCAGAATCACGTGATGAGGCTCTAATTGCAGTAGGTTTGGTAGGAAAATATAATGATGGTATTGATTTTTATATTTATTGTGATAAGAAGAAATGAAAGGTATTTCATTTAAGAGTCATAATGAATAAAACTAAGATCGACACTATGATTGATAGTGGATCTCAAGTTAACTTAATTTATGACGAAGTGGTTAACGAGTTGGGTTTAAAATCTAAAATGAATCATAAACCTTATACATTTAATTGGATGATTAAAATCCATAAGTTGCAAGTAACTAAGAAGTGTGTGTTACAATTTTCAATTACATCTCGATTTGTGGATAAGGTAACATGTGATGTAGTATCACTAGGTGGATGTGGAATGTTCTTAGGTATTCCATATTTATATGACTGAAAAGAAATAATCTACAGGGAAAAAAAAAAATATCACTTGTTTAAAAGGGGAGTTGAATAAATTGTGCATTCTCATCCTATAAAGGAAACAAAATCTTTTCAAACAATCTAAAAATTAAAGAGGTTAACTTATGCAAGTAAAACTAGGTTTGTACCATCAATGAAACTTAAGCATAAAACAACTAAAAAAAATCAGAAAAATGTGCTTAAGGAATCTGAAATTGTAAAACAAGTATTGTTGTGTGATAAGTTGCATTATGTTCCAGTTATAAAGAGTCAATAAGGTACAATTTCATTTATGTCAGTATGTTCAGTGTTGTTATTCAGTTTGTTTATATTCAACAGTATGTGGTTGATAACAAAAAACGTGGATGTAGATAAAGATGGAAAATGGAACAATGTGCTTTGCAATTTTGATGTTGTACTAATTATTATGTGGATGAGTCACGTGTACATATTCAGAACAAGTTTTCTCAAAGATACCGAGGAGGTGGAGAGACATTGTCTTCACCTTTAAACAATGTAGACAAGACAACCTTTTGGTGGTCCAAAAGGTCTTAGTGGGGAGAAATGATTAGGAATGATCTGAAATGATCAAGGAGTGATATGGAGGATCCAAAATATGCTTAAAGTTTCAGAAAATTCTTGAAAATAAAAAATTTCAAATACTTTTGAAAGTAGCTCCATTTCGTAGATTTCATAGTTCTGAATCCATTGGAAATTGACAGGCGAAATCCAAGTTTGTATGAAGAAGTTATGCAAAGTCATAGTTCATATCCAAACAGGGCAAAAAAATTCAAAGTTAACTAGTCAAAGTCAAAGGGTCAACACATGGTTCCAAAGGGCAAAGTCAATGCATGGTTCTGGATCATGGTTCTACAACTCAGGGTTCTGGGCCACCACATGGCATCACCAGATGGCGACAAGTGGCATATTATGGTTGGTTGAATGTGGACCAAAAACAAGGTGACAGATGGCCCTATCATAGGGTGACACCTGGCCTTCCAAGATTGGTCAAAATTTGTTAAGTGGACTGATAGAATAGACGGGATTCAATCCCGCAACCTCTTGAAAACAAATCCAACACCTTACCATTGAGCTACACATGTGGCTTGTTAAACAAATCTCCACCACCACATCCTTGGTTGAAAATTAATTATATGGCAAACATGTATACAACCACCTCCAAATATCACAAAAAAATGACGCTCAAAGAGGATTGAACCCCCAAATTGGAGTTATATAACTGGCACGCTTAACCATTGAGCCACAAGGTCATTTTATTATGTGGTTTACAGTGCCAAGTATTTTTTAACTTGCAACAAAGAGTGTTTTTGGCTTACTATGGCCATTTGGAGACTATTTTGAGCATGAAAAGAGTAAAAATAGGGGTTTGAGGCCTTCTAACACACTGGTGGAAGTATTTTGATGAGATGGAGCTTATATTTTTATGTACAAGAATTTTGAGAATTTTTAATAAAGAGGCCTCCCCACTAAAGATCAGACGCGGAGACATAGGCTTGAAGGTCGCTGAACTATGTTATCAACGTGTTGGTGTCCTTCTCTCTTATGTGGTTTGTTGTTAATGTTTATTTTCTAAAATTTCCTTTCATGTTTCCTATGTCTTTTAAATTGAGCTCTTTTTAATGGTGATTTCAATTACATGCAAACAATTTTAAAAATTTAATAAACCAATATCAATTTCAATCGAGATTTTAGATCAGACAGATGTCTACTTCCTTCTCATCCAAGAAATAATAATGGATCCCAAGCTTAAGCAACATCTTGATGAAATCTTTTTATATTTTCCACTCTTTTCTCAATTATAATCTATGAATTTTTGCATGTGTACTTCACTTTTTGAGACGTATATCAAACCATAATTGGTTGTGCCATAACCAGGCGTACCATACTTGTACTCCAACACATGTTGATATTCATACATTACCTCAACCATAAACTAATAATATACTATATGGTTCCCGTAACTAGATGCTTTTCTGAAACAAATTTTGTTGTGGAAATCTTAGATGCTTCCTCTACCATTGATTCTTTCTAACATATCAACAATTTATCCTAAAAACGTTAATGGAATTTCAAAGGTCAGCTTTATCTGAAGCGAAAATAAGTCTCTTTGACTACTCCCTTTGTTAGGAAATAAAATAGTTTTGTCACAACTTCTCCCTGGAACACATGATTCCTTCTTCTCCTGTCAAAAACAAATCATATAGGACCAACCTTGATATATCAATCCAAGTTTAAGGCACATTATTCTATTTTCAATCAAGAGAGTCCTTCATGACCCTCAAATCCTTAGGTGGTTCATGTTCACTTCTTCCTCAAACAAGCTTTACATCCATCTCATGTAATTCCATAACATAAGCAACACAAGTTATATTATAAGTGTACATGGAAACCAAAGAAAATATATGTTTAGGATCCTCTCCCTCTTTTTGGGTGAACCTTCTCATTCTTTCTTCTATTTTGATAGTTTTTGCACACTAGATCTTGTATATCTATCTTCGCAAAATCAATATTTACTTCAAACTTATTGATATGTTTGCTCCCTTTCAGCTCAGATCTCATCTAATACAATGCCTCTCAAATCACTGATTTTTGTCACAATATTTTCTTTTCTCTTCCAGTGATTCCATTTGTTACTAGAGTATTGGAAGCTTCTTCTATGAACCTGCAATCCTCAATAGGAGGCCATGGAAGAAAAATTACAACCAAACAAAGTGAAACAAATACAAGAGTCTAGCTAACAGTAAAACAACAATAATCAAGAAAGAGCATTATAAGCTATGTATAATTTGAGGATCATAGGTAATGTTAGCTCCCTTTTGACCGTAGCCATCTTAAATTCATATTTTATCATCCTTGTCCTCATTATCAACATGATGTCATTCCATCCTTGCATAGGTATGGGTTTATTCTTTCAGCGAAAACATTAATATAGATATAGGGTTTTATCTACAAACTCTAGAATTTTAACATTCAAGACTTTTAGCCTTCTAGAATAAACCCTAGTTTTTCATTTTAAACCTCTTACAATTCAAACACACTTTGTAATGCGCAAATTATCCTTTACATATACAAATTTACAAAAACCATAGAGTATCAATTCCTCAAGAATCAATCAAGGACATTCCTTCTTGATGTTAGACTAAGAAAATGTGTCAAGTTCAAGGATCTTCCAATGAGATGTCTTCATTAAATATAATAGACCCAAAACATACTTGGTTACCACTTAAATATTACTGGAAATGATATTCCTACAAATCTATATTTTTACCTTTTCAACCCAAGTAGCTTATCCTTCATTATAGAAATTATTAATAATAAGAACACATTCAATTCTGCAAATGAATCGTCTTTCTTGAGAGGACTTTGGCCTACGAACTTGAGAGGGGAATTCACCTCTTCTTCATTGTCATGTCAAAAGTGAACTTGCTCCATCAAGGTGTGATTTCATCAAGAGCATATTAGTGACGGTGATATTTTCTTTTGATGTGAAAAGTATAGATTTCAAGACTGAATATCCATATAAACTATTTGCAACATAAGTCATTCCTTAGAATTAGCATGTACAATGCATCTTCCAGGACTTTTAATTAATAGATCAAGTTCCATGAAAAATTTAAGAGCTTGTAGTTGCAACATCTTACTTCTAATACAATGCAACATCTTTAACATAATTTTATTATACATACCTCAATGTTCAATACTATCCCTATCTTGCTTTGATCCATAACCCAAAATTACAATGTTGTCATTTTAAATGACTTCCAAGCTACAAATCTAACAATATTTGATCATGATTGAAGGTCACATATGAGTCTTATTACTAAAATTGTAGGTGGAGGAACTCCTTAAATAGTTAGAATAAATGCTCTGGATGGTTTCTTCAAGAATCCCTTAATTCATGGTAACAAAACATACATGGTCCTATGATCCAAATAAGGAGTAGATCATAGTCCTATCATCTTTGATACAAGTATTTTCAACGAAGCACACTCAAGGCTATTTGGTGATAATTTCTTCTAATTGAAGTTTTATAATAGAGTTTCCATGGCAAAAAGTTGATCTCAATATTCACTATAGGTAAATTGAGTGTTGATACATACATTTTATTCCAAGCATTAAATTGCATGCCTTATACTCATCTAACTCATCACTATATGTGTGTGCATGGAAACAAAGTCATGCTTGCTTGGTGGTTGTAATGAAATTTTTTTATATACTTAGAGAAATTATCTTATACCAATGAAGCAAACAATGTTCATATACCCATAGGAATGATCTAATACCAATGTGACAGATATGGTTCGTATACTCAACAATAATATTCAGAATACTTCGAATACAAAGACATCCAATTGTAGGACAATAAATTGTATATCGAATATGATGAGATGAGTACAAATGAGGGTGAGGGTGATTTGCTTATATACCTAGGAAGATACCTCTTCACCAACGGTCATGTCCTTAGTGAGATACCTCTTCATTAAATAATTACTAGTTAATTAATAATTTATTATTATTCTTGTTGTTTATATTATTTGTAATATATCTATCTATATATATATATATAATATTACAAATAATGTAAACAACAATAATAATAATAAATTATTAATTAACTAGTAATTATTTAATGAAGAGGTATCTCACTAAGGACATGACCGTTGGTGAAGAGGTATCTTCCTAGGTATATATATATATTATTCAAAACAATTCCTTCCTCTTCAAAAATCTTTGTCCTCAAATATTATTGTTGACAAGGTGTATCATCTGCTTCTTTTTTTTCACATCTTTCGAAACTCTTGAAATTCTTGGAGTTGTCATATTTGTTGATACAAGATTATAGGATCCTCTAAGTGATAAGAAAAATTTTCGCACTGAGAAGGGATCAAACCATCCTAAAATAAACTTTTGTGGAATTGTGTGGTGACTGGAAACTTGTGATGAAATGTTATCACATGACCATATTACATAAACTTTAGTATTCCTTGGAACATAAGTTTGTTTTTTATGTTATGAGTCATACTGATACATAGATTAGTTGAAAAGTCTTCTCTTGTGATTCAGACGTCGATAAGGAGTTATTTTGTTTTGAATTTACCTTATCATGTGTGTGGAAATTACCTGATTTACTTATAGTGTTGATGTTGTTGAATTGGTTGCAAAAATCTTCACTTGGAATTTCCATCGTCTGAAGTGCAACATCTGAATATGTTTTTCCTTCAACCGATTTGTCATTTTCTTGAGTTGTGATATTGATTGGATCAATGTTCATATATTTTCCTTCAACGTAGACTAAATAAATCAATACTTCTTTCGTATTAAATTCTTCTAATTGTTGTTCAATGATTTCTTACCATTTTTAAGTTTCTTAAATTGAGTGAGTAGACTATGATTATGATTTTTGAGATGTAAGAGTTTCTCATTTTTTGAGTCAACTTTATTTTTGCATTCAAGCTTCTAGTCTTTTAAACACTTGGTTTGTTCTAATAAACTTTGATTAAGGTCTTTTAAGTGAAAATTTTCTTCTTCCTTCTCTGATAGACTTTTGTTGAACTTCTTCTCAGAATGTTCCTTTTCTTGTTCTAATTTATGCTTCTTAGTTTTACAATTTTTTACTTGTGCAATTTTTTCTAGATATGATCTTTTAAACCAAAATTTTCTTCATTTTTATGAAATATGACCTCATCAAGCTCTTTTTTCTTTTCTGATATTGTGTTTTGATTCTTTTTAGGCATCAATTTCGTAACATCTTTAAATTATTTTGATGAGGGAACTATTGATTCTAATTTCATTGTCATTCCTCTGAATATGATCGTCTTTCCCTTACGAGAAAACATCAAATTTTTTTCTCTATGTTTAACATGAACAAAGCCAATTATTTAAACCAAGGTCGACTAAGAATTATGTCAATTTCTCTGTCATATATAGTTACAACACAAAATTGAGATATGTACTCATAATGATCTACTATCACTTTTAAATCATCAATTTCATATTTTTTACCAAAAATATCTATTGTTTCACCTACATTGGCATCTAAAATGAATAGTTGACTCACCATATTAATGTTTATTTGATTTTCGTCGTTGCTTCTACTGATAACAATATTAAATTTTTTTCCTTCGGATGTTCACTTTTAATAGAATTAATCTGTAATCTAAGATCAAAAAACCTTTATAGGAAACTCTTCCTTCCTTCGTCATTTTCAAATTTTTTTTATTTGGTGATTGTCTTCAAAAATAATAACTCTAAATGTTCTTTCCTTTTCTATTTAATTACTCAAAATTTGCTTTTATTTTATCTCCTTTTTTCCCATATAAATTTACACTTTATTCAAAAGTTATTTGGATTTTACTACCTTCTTTTTTTCAATACACTTGTATTAGGTAATTTCATTTCCAATTTTAACAAGAAAAATTTTTAGTTACTAAGGTCACTTTTCAAAATATAATATAATGGGTCTTTTAATAATATAATACTCTGTTTTTATATATAATAATATATTTTTCATGTAGTAGCGCACGCGCTTCTTGACCTAGGCTGCTGAACTGATCCTCTGCATCGCCCCTCTGCCGACATGGCCCCCTTGGAGTCCGATATGGGTGGGGAACCACTCTCAGATCCTCCACAACCTGATTTGCAGCCTCCTCACGATGCATCACAAATCACCTTTGCCACACTGGTCTCCTCAATGGGACCTTCGCTAACATGCCCTACAATATCAAAATTTGTGAAGAAGCTCGAAGGAATACTTGAGATCACTCTGCCTCCAACTCTCCCACGCAAAGCTTTCCTCTCATTATCAAAAAAATGATTAGTTGGACAGTTCACAGGAATATGACCCTCTCCAAAAACTGTTCAGAAGTGGGTAGAGAGAAACTAGTCTCAAGTGACACAAGGGAAAATAGCCATCATATTCTGTGGAAGGGGATACTTCACCTTTCACTTCGAAACCAAGGAATATAGAGACCTTATCTTCAAAAGCGACCCATATTTATCGATACAAGAGGACTCTATTTGA
Organism: Pinus albicaulis; assembly: GCA_034641835.2. NCBI lineage: Eukaryota > Viridiplantae > Streptophyta > Pinopsida > Pinales > Pinaceae > Pinus > Pinus albicaulis. The sequence goes on from CM076569.1 coordinate 436,775,725, forward strand.
ATAAATGGACTCCAAACTTCAATCCTAAACTAGATGTCCCTAATGTTGTCCCGGTGTGGGTTTGACTACCACATCTCCCCTTGCATTGTTGGGGTGATGAATCTTTCAAAACTATTGGAATCACTATTGGAAAATTTATTGACAGGAGTGAGCCAAAATACAACATGCAGGCTCGCATGATGATTTGTGTCAAATTTGACTTAGGAGAAGGGCTACCAGAAGTCATCAAGCTCAAAGTAGACAATTGGACACATATACAACAGTTGGATTATGAGAAAATACCCTTCAAGTGCAAGGTATGCCATGAATGCAAGCATTTGGAAAATAGATGTAGTAATAAAGAAGACCAAGAAAAGAAAAATGAAGAAATACAAGAACAAAAATGGGAGCAAGTAAAAAAAAAAGGCATAAAATAAAACATCGCATGTCCCTATTCCTACATCAACAACAACCCCCTCTTCCCCTCTCTCAAAGAATCCCCTCCAATCCTCCTCCTTCCCCCCTGAATCTTATCCTCTCTCTGGCTTGAATCCCTTTGATCCCCTCGGCATCCCCTCTGACCCTCCTTAATCCCCCCATGCTCCCATATACTCCTCCCCAGCGGCCCCTGGTGGCTTCTCTTCTCATCCTCTCTCCCCCTCCTCACTTGGCTTTGCATTCTTGGGTCCTCTTTTGACTGCTCCTCCCTTCCCTCGTAGTCCTCCCCCCCCCCCCCCTTCCTTGGAAAGGATCTTCACCCGAAATCAGTCAAAATAATCCTTGGCATCTATAGATACTTGTAAGAAAGATGGAATGAAATAAAATAAGGAACTAAGGGATGAGGTAGCAACAAAGGAGCTTACTCTAGGCACCCAGCAACCCAAGGAAATTTACCTTGAAAAAGGATCTAGAAGCAAAGAGAAATACCAGCAGAATAATTGAGGAAAAGGTCCCTTGGCATCAAACCAAAATAAATAATGATAATGGTCTCTTGGAATTGCAGAGGATTAGGAAATACCTCCAAAATAAACATAATAAGGGACCTTATATCAATGGAAAAACCAGATATCCTAATGATCCACGAGACCAAAATCAGCAGTCAAGAAATGGGAAACATCATACAAAAAATGAGAAACTATGAAGGAACAACATTGCCTGCCATTGGGGCATCGGGAGGAATTAGTACAATTTGGCACAAAGAAAAATTGGAATTACATAATCAAAGAATGGAGGCACACTGGATAAAGAGAGAGTTAAAAAGTAAAACTATGGAAAGACAAATCAACCTTTATAATGTCTATGCCCCTAATCATTATAAAGATAAGGAAATATGTTGGAAATCACTAAAAGAAAATATGCTGCTTGAAAAAGAAGAAAACCTCATTCTTGGAGGAGATCTAAATTTAGTTCTAAATGATGTTGAAACAAGAGGGGGGTACTTCCATCTAGATCCCTCTCATGACACTCTTGAAATCCTCTTTGAGAACTGCAATTTATTGGATATTCATCCTAAGAACGGAAAGTACACTTGGGGTAATAAGAGGGTAGGCAAGGATAACATAAAGGGATGGCTAGAAATAATTTTAATTAAGGACAACATTGTATCTAAATATAGTCTGGTAGTCTCTAAGCTCATTCCCAAATCAACCTCTGACCATAAGACGATGGCTCTTTTTTTGGCTCCACTGAAAACATTGGGCCTCTCCCATTTAGGTAAAACCAACTATGGAACAATAGTGAAGAGGCAACGAAATTAATCATAAAATATTTGAAGCAGAAAATAAATGGCTCTCCGAGCTTCATATGGGAATCTAAACTGAAGAGTGTCAAAAAAAGCCTTAAGTAGTGGGAAAAAAAAAGTTACAAGGAACCACAAAATGAAAAGGAGCTGCAAAATGAAATGGTAAAAACAAAGGAGAAACTGGAAAACTTGGAGGACATAAAATAAAATCATATAAGGGAAAAAGAGTTGCATTGGAAGATATACAGAAACAATAGGAGGGAAGAAAAGGTGTGGAGGTTAAGGTACAGACAATTGCGGATCCAATCAGGGGACAAAAACACAACTTTCTTCCACAATTCAACAAAGACCAAAATTATTAGAAACAACAATGAAAAAATTATAGGAGAGGGAGTTGATTGGATTAAAGGACATGAAGATATAAAGAAAGAGGTGTACAATCACTTCAAATATCTACTAACAACAGAAAATAGGCATGCAGATCCAGAATATTTATTAAAACACATCCCGCATATGATAAATGAGGAAAATAATAATGAGATAACCAAAGAGGTCACGGAAGCAGAGTTAATGACAACCATTTGGAGTCTCCACCGGGATAAAGCCTCTGGAACGGATGGATTCTCCATCCCATTCTATCATTCCTATTGGAAATTGATAAAAAATGATTTTCTAAAGATGATCAAATATGTTTTTAAAAATAATAAGATGGGAGGATTCACAAACTCTACCTACCTAACCCTTATTCCAAAATATGCTTTCCCTTCCTCTCTAACTAGATTTTTACCAATATCCCTTTGTAATGCCTCTTACAAAAATAATATAAAAAATTATCGAAAATCACATTAAGCCCCTACTCCATTCTCTAATCACAGAAAACCAAGGTGGATTCGTCCCTTGCAAACAAATAACAGACATCATCATTCTAGTATAAGAGGCTTTACATTCCATCATTTCATGCAAAGAGTAGGGATTGATTTTGAAAATGGACATGGAAAACACTTTTGATAGAGTTAATATGTCTTTTCTTTCAGCAATTTTACAAAAAAGTGGCTTTTCATCTGAGTTCATTGAAATCATAAAAGCATGCGCCAATGGGCCTTGGATCGCTCCTCTAGTAAATGGAAGACCATGTAATTTTTTCTAGAGCTCTAGGGGACTAATGTGGAGCTATCCCCTGTACCATTTTCTTTATATCTTTATGGCTGACTCTTTGAGTATAAAATTGGAGCACTGTAGAATAAATCACACCTTGACTGGTCTGTCAATAATAAAAGGGGTTAAAAGTATAAATCACTCGCTATTTTCAGATGACACCCTTCTCATGGGAGGAGCATCTTGTGTAGTTTCAAGAAGATTCAAAACAGTCCTTGACATTTTATGGATGTCTCTCGAGGACTAGTGAACAATGACAAAAGTTGCATCTTTGGCTAGAACACTCCTCACCAGACACTAAAAATAATGTCTCAAATATTATAAATTCCTTTCCAAGCCAAATGGAATCATTTCCATTATCTTGGGTTGCCAATTACTAAGAAAAATTTAAAAACCGATATCTGGAACAAATACTTTGAGAATATGAAAAAGAAGATCCATTCTTGGGGAATGATTTGGTTGAATCGAGCGAGCAGAGTCATCCTTATAAAACAATACTCTATTCCCTTCCCCTCTATCATTTTTCCATGATCTATGCCCCTGCAAGCATACATAAGCAAATAGAAATTATCATCAAAGGATTTCTATGGCAAGGAGGCAAAACAAAAACCAATAAATTCAGTTTAATCAAATGGAGTCAAGTAATAACACAATATAAGAATGGATGTCTCTCTTTAAAAATACCTGGTTTGGTGAATATGGCACTTGGATCCAATATTGCTTGGAGATTCATTAATGGGGAAAGAAGTTAGTGGAATCATATTTAGAGTCAGAATACTTAAGCACTCCAAGGATATCCATATTGGACAGGAATTCACCTGTCAGACCTTGTACTCAAATCTAGAAGCTCATTTTCAAGGTGCTATCGCTGATAAAAAAAATATTTCAAGGATGATGGGCAGTGGCAAAAACATTAATTTGTGGACATACAACATAATGGGAAGTGAGACATTATGTAACAACCAAGAAATTTTAAGACTGAGGAAATGGATGACTTCAAAGGGCCTCTCCAACTTGGGAAAAATATCAAAGTGGGACTCTGATGGAATCTGGAAATAATGGAAAACTCCTAATTACCACGGGAATTAAACAAGCATTGGGATGTTCTGACTTCCCTGCTAAAAGGCGTAGACCATTAGAGTAAAGGAAACATGATGCACACATTTGGACTCCTACAGGAGGTGAGTATACTGTCAAATCAAGATATGTAGTGCTTCAAGAACAACAAGGGAAACAAGATTGGCACCTCTAGAGACTTGCTTGGAAAGTTGAAAGCTTACCTAATATTAAAATATTCAACTACACTCTTCTAAATAGAAAAATTCTCACTGCAGATAACTTGAAAAAAAGAGGAATTATTGGGCCCTCTTAGTACCCATTGTTTCTACGGGAGGAGGAAAACATTCAACACATGTTCATAGAATGTAAATTCACCAAATAATGTTGGAAGGGTGTGGCCTCTCCAATAGAATAAAATCTAAATTACACAATCCCACTCAATGGGTTTCTGGCTAACTAGAAAAATAATTATCCTTAATCTCTCAAAAATAAAATCACCGTGCAAAGGTACTAGACCAGTATTCCCTCATTCTTATGTTGGCATATCTCGTTAGCTAGAAACATCAAGATTTTCAAGAATAAAAATCCAACAGTAGAAAGGGTCATATCCAAAACATGGGGGCAAGTCTCTAAATTCTATTCTACAAAACGAACAAAAGGAATTGATTGGGTGCAACTTCAAGTAGAAGAAAGAGAATGGGAAAGTTTTGCAAGTAGCGGGCCCAATTTTGCAACAATTCCCATGCCCAGAAAGGAAAACCCAAAGTGGAAAATAAGGCTCACAGAAGAAGACTTCCAGAAATGGATTAAATCAATCAAAATACCCTACCTCTTATTCTTTGGGGCTTCGAAAAAGAATCGTGGAAAAGCAGGGGAAGGAGGAATTATACTCACTAGCGATAAGAGAAAAACCATTCGTATGATTTGGGATCAAGAAATATTTCTAACAACAGAGCATAAGCTTATGGGCTTCTCCTTAGGGTCAAAATATTAAAATAAATAAGGATAATGAACCCAATAATCTTGGGGGACTCATCGATCATTATACAAGAAATGGTCAATGGAAATAGTTTTAAAAATGCAGACTTGCACCATATTGTAGAAAGGATAAATCAATATGCAAAGAAAATCGGGAAAATTACCTATTATCACATCTTAAGAGATAATAATAAAAGTGCAAATAGTCAGGAAAATAAGGCAGTTCATAGAACAATGGGACATTCCAATATTGATAGAAATCTTGTCAAAATACCAATCCCATGATTCATAAAATCTATCAGAAATCAAGCATGTAGGAAGGAATCTCTCTCAAAATAAATGATACCCTTAAAAATCCTGGAAAATGAATATTCTCTTGTACCAACAATATCTAAATCGATATTTATTGGATTCTACTATCAACTCTCCTCTTTACTGTGACTCTCCAATCGACGAGCTCCCTATCTTTATATAATAACCAAAGCATCGCCCTCCTGAATTGATCAGAATCTGGATTAGGGGAAATTTTTTTCTAAAAATTCAAAGTGCTCAGCATTGTACCAAACCATAACAACCACAATCATCATGTCTCTAGGAATCCAACGCAACTTGTTTCGTCGAAAACCGAGTTCAGATGAACAAGTTATAGTCTGTTGATCATCGTTTAGAACAGGGTATTTTTTTTTTAATTGCATAATAAGTATAGGTTGATGACATGGCAGCCCAGTCAGCATGTAGGGAATCTTCTTCAGTTTCTTCCTAGTGGAACTATGACAAGTGTCACAACCAGATTCACCAAGTTTGGTTTGAGATGGTGGAATTTGCCCAATGTCCTCCAAGGTTGAATTTGGGTTCATGAATTTTTATGTGTTGGAAATTATTTCTTAATTATTAAGGTTGGATATATATATATATATATATATTTGATTATTAATCCAAACGTCATATTATATATTCCACTTATATTAGTTTAACCCTAAAGCCTGAAAATTTGAAACTATAGTTTAAAATTTAATTGGTCGAACACATACATTGGATATAAACCATAGTTGAATATATATATGGCGAATTAAACCGAAGTTTGCAACTAAGGTTTAAATTCGGGCGTATTATTACATTGCAAAATGTATATAGGATGGGCGGAGGGCAGGTCGAACTCGTGACCTCCCCCTCCTATTTCTCCGCCCTTGCCAACTAGATACACGCATGGTTCTTGATAACCATAGCGCCCAAACTATATTTAAATATAATATGTGGATCCGATGGCAGAAGGGAGGGGGGAAACCCTCCTCCCCATGTGACCTCACCATATAACCGTCGACCAGCGCTCCCACTACACAGTGCTTAGCGCATCAATCCACCTTTAATTGCATCTTATCCCTTAATTAAACTCAGAGATTAACTTGGCATACTTTTTGGCAGTTCTGCTAAATCAGGAGCTGCCTCCAACTTTTGCGCCCTTAACTGGTGTTTCTCCATATTTTAGAGTCAGAATCTAGGGTAAAATTAAATGAAGCCTATTAGAGATATTTTTGACCAATTTTGGCTTAGGAAGAGTCATTCCTAGCAGATTGGCATGCTATGAATTGATTGGAACAACTTGCAGAGCCAAAGGAGCAATTTTACAAGTGTTTTTGGTCACCTGAAGAAATTTGAAGCTTAAGGCCACTAGGAGGGAAGGCCATTCCCAGATCAGCTGAAGACCAATCTTGGCTCAAGAAGAGTAATTTATAGATGTATTTGATGCCCTGAACACAGTGGTATAGTTTGTAGAGGCGTTGGAGCACTTCTGAAAGTGTTTTTTTCACTTTGGATATTAAACAAGCCCATGGCCAAGAGGATGGGAGGTCAAGCCTAGATCAACTGGAAACCAATTTCAGAGATTGAATAATCATTTTAGGGGTTTTTGGGTTTTCTGAAGCCAATGGGGTAGGTTGAAAATTCATTGGAGTACTACAGGTGCATGTAATCATACATTTGACTCTTAATCCCAAGAGGGCCTAGCTAGTTGATGCATGTCCATGGAGATGAAGCCCAGGAGGGGTGAACTCCATTATCATCCATTGTGTTATGTGTATGTTGTGTGTTATTTCTCTGCATTTAGTTTTCTATACATGAGTTTTTAAAACCTAATTAGCTCATAATTTGATCATCAAAGACACATAAAAATTGACACATAAACCCCTTCACAATTGGTTAACTTGAGACGATCCTAAACACACATTTTTAATACGGATGAGGGAGATAGCATAGAAATAACTAGTTTTCCCATATTCAGATCAAGTTGGTATCAGAGAAAAGTTTATCTCATTTTAGCCAAGGTTAGCTAGAAGAATGAGCTATTGGTTTTTGAATTTGTGTAAGGATAATTTAATTGTGTGCAAGTTTATGTGTATACCTTCTCCTCAGAAGAAGTCAAGATTGAGAGCTCAGTTCTCAAATCACAGCAAAGAAGCTCTGTATGCATTGCAGGTGTGATGGAAGCTTCATTAAGCAATGTTTCTAATCCATCTTCCTTAGAAAAACTTTTTGATAAAGAGATGTTACAGAAGCTCTACATCATGATTGATATGGTGCAAGAGAAGTATGAAGATAAAAGGGAGAGCATTATACTTCAGAGTAGTTGATTGCCATGAATGAGGAGAAGCAAGAGCTTGTTGAAAAGATGAATGAGATGGAGACTTAGCTCCATATTGCAAATGAGAACCTAGCAAGGATGCATGAGATGGAGACTCAACTCCATGATGCCAAGGAAGCCTTAGCCATGTATGTAAATGAAAAATAGGTATGAAATTCAAGTTTATCTTCAATTTACTCTCAAAATGAATGTATAGGTGCTTTTAAAATACACGCTAGAGGAATAGGGTCCAAATTATTGATGAAGATGGGCTATGAAGGTAAAGGATTGGGAAAACATGCACAAGGCATAGTTGAGCAAATTATTGTTGAGGAAAAGTCCTAAGTATTTGGTTCTTGGTTATGGAAAACACAATGGAGAAAGCTCTAAATCCAAGGAGGCACATGAAGGTGTTCCATGAAGGACTTTCATTTCATGTTCATTACCTCAAGCTTTTGAATATTGTGTTCATGAGGAATGAAAAAATTTTACACCCACTTTGCAAGAAGGTGCTCATAAGCATGCAGCTATGGGAATGGAAAACAAGAGGATGTTGAAAGCTCTAGAGTATTTGAATGCATTGTTGGTATTCCAAAAAAAACCACGACCTCATCAAATTCACCTCCTCAAGAAGGCGACAAAGGTGAAAGTTCAAGGTATAAATCTGATTTTAATCAAGTTTCTTTTGATTTTGATACACATGGAAAATTCTCACATAAGATTTGGAGAAATTTTGCATGTTTATTTTTTTGTTTGGATAACCATAGTGTTTCAAGATGTTGGAAGAAGATATCCATGCATAGGAAACTTTTAAAGAAAAAGAGGCAGGAAGCCAAAGGTTGATTGGACAAAGAAAAGCATATTGAAAAAAAGATGCAATTGTTTTGCACTCATTACCATAAGCAAGGTCATATTGTAGACAAGTGTTGGACTTTGTATCCAACAAGTCATCCATGAAATTTGAAGAAGGTGGAGAAAGAGAATGGAAAGAATGGAAAATAATATTCCATAATTGATGTGGGTCAAGATGATTCACATGATGAAGTGTAGCTAAAAGAAGCGCCGCTGAAATGGTTTGTTCTTTTACATTGAATGTTGTATGTTTACACCAAGAAGGTGTTTGAAAGTAGAGTATGTTGACTCAATTTATTGCAGCAAAATGTGTTCATTTCAGCTCTTTAAGTACATATACATATGAATGGGGTTATTGTACTTATGATTGTACTTGTGAGAGAGAGATGAAGAATTGTATACATGCATGACAGTTTGTGTGTATGAACAATGGATTTTTGATGGTTTCATTGTGTTTGAACATGCATGAGTAATTGACTTGTCGCTTTCTTTGTTTAACATGTATGTTGTCTACTTGAGAGTGTTGATCATTTGCACATGCATGAGTGTCAACTTGTGTTGGTCGATTGTGTGTTACATGCATGACATATTGACTTGGAAGATTTGATTTTGTCTCCAAAAATGAAAAGGAGATGTTGAAGAAGTGTTTCATGAAATGTGAAATTCATTTTGTTTTGGGAAAAGAATCGTCAAATTATTATACATGCTTATGCTTGACTTGAGAGTCAGTCATTTGAAGAGGAATGTTTTGGTGACTTGTGTTTGGTCGATGAGTTTTGACACCAAAATGTAAGAGTACATGGTGAAGTTCTCATGATGTGAAATTTGCTATTTTGAAGGAGCAAGAGGATATGTCGTCAAGTTATGTTTCTTGCATGATGTGTTTTTCAGATTGATGTTTGTGCTTGTGACAAGATGTCAAAAAAAAATATTGCACCCATTGTAGACCATTTTATGTGTTGACGCCAAGAAGAGAAGGAGATGGCGAATGCATTCTTACAGATGTGGAATTTGGAACCGTGGAGGTAAAAGAATGGTCATTTATTTTCTTTTTATTACTAATGTTGGAACTCATTGTTGTAGTTCACTTAGATGGGCTTAATTTGGAAAATTGGTTTCCAAGGAGAAGCTTGCATCGAATGCATGTTTGTGCAAAGGAGGAACATGATTCTCAGTGGGAAGGCAATCAGTTAGTTTCCAAGCACTAAGGAATCGATTTGTTACAGCAAAGTGTTATATCATTCAACAAGGAGCCAACAAGTGTTAGATTGGGTCAGAAACAAAAGGAGAACATTGGTTGAAGAGCCAAGCCATTTGCAAGGCAAGGCATGTTAGTGAACCCAAGTGGTTGTCATGGCGATTTTTCCAAGCAGAATAAAGATGATAGAACTTGGGAAACATAAGAGTATTCAACTCTCATGAGATAACCAACTTTTGTTGGTCCAAAAGCATGTCAGCGGGAAGGAGTGATCAGAATCTGGATTAGGGGCAAAAATTTGCTCAAAATTCAAAGTTCTCAGCATTGCACCAAACCAGAATGATCGTGATCGGCCCGTCGCCAGGAATCTAACGCAACTCGTTTTTTCGAAAACCAAGTTCGGATGAAGAAGTTATAGTCAGCTGATCGTCGTTCAGAACAGGAAAATTTAAAAAAAAATTGCAGAACAGGTACAGGTTGATGACATAGCAGCTCAGTCAGGATGTAGGGAATATTCTTCAGTTTCTTCCCAGTGGCACTATGACAAGTGTCACAACTGGATTCTCCAAGTTTGGTTTGAGAAGGTGGAATTTCCCAATGTCCTCAAGGTTGAATTTGGGTTCATGAATTTTTATGTGTTGGAAATTATTTCTTATATATATATATATATATATATATATAAGAAATAATTTCTTACATGCATGACATATTGACTTGGAAGATTTGATTTTGTCTCCAAAAATGAAAAGGAGATGTTGAAGAAGTGTTTCATGAAATGTGAAATTCATTTTGTTTTGGGAAAAGAATCGTCAAATTATTATACATGCTTATGCTTGGCTTGAGAGTCAGTCATTTGAAGAGGAATGTTTTGGCAACTTGTGTTTGGTCGATGAGTTTTGACACCAAAATGTAAGAGTACATGGTGAAGTTCTCATGATGTGAAATTTGTTATTTTGAAGGAGCAAGAGGATATGTCATCAAGTTATGTTTCTTGCATGATGTGTTTTTCAAATTGATGTTTGTGTTTGTGACAAGATGTCAAAAAAAAATATTGCATCCATTGTAGACCATTTTATGTGTTGACGCCAAGAAGAGAAGGAGATGGCGAATGCATTCTTACAGATGTGGAATTTGGAACCGTGGAGGTAAAAGAATGGTCATTTATTTTCTTTTTATTACTAATGTTGGAACTCATTGTTGTAGTTCACTTAGATGGGCTTAATTTGGAAAATTGGTTTCCAAGGAGAAGCTTGCATCGAATGCATGTTTGTGCAAAGGAGGAACATGATTCTCAGTGGGAAGGCAATCAGTTAGTTTCCAAGCACTGAGGAATCGATTTGTTACAGCAAAGTGTTATATCATTCAGCAAGGAGCCAACAAGTGTTAGATTGGGTCAGAAACAAAAGGAGAACATTGGTTGAAGAGCCAAGCCATTTGCAAGGCAAGGCATGTTAGTGAAACCAAGTGGTTGTCATGGCGATTTTTCCAAGCAGAATAAAGATGATAGAACTTGGGAAACATAAGAGTATTCAACTCTCATGAGATAACCAACTTTTGTTGGTCCAAAAGCATGTCAGGGGGAAGGAGTGATCAGAATCTGGATTAGGGGAAAAAATTTGCTCAAAATTCAAAGTTCTCATCATTGCACCAAACCAGAATGATCGTGATCGGCCCGTCGCCAGGAATCTAACACAACTCGTTTTTTCGAAAACCAAGTTCGGATGAAGAAGTTATAGTCAGTTGATCGTCGTTCAGAACAGGAAAATTTAAAAAAAAAATTGCAGAACAGGTACAGGTTGATGACATAGCAGCTCAGTCAGGATGTAGGGAATATTATTCAGTTTCTTCCCAGTGGCACTATGACAAGTGTCACAACTGGATTCTCCAGGTTTGGTTTGAGAAGGTGGAATTTTCCCAATGTCCTCAAGGTTGAATTTGGGTTCATGAATTTTTATGTGTTGGAAATTATTTCTTATATATATATATATATATATATATATATTTGATTATTAATCCAAACTTTATATTATATATTCCACATATATTATTTTAACCCTAAAGTCCAAAAATATGAAACTATAGTTTAAACTTTAATTGGTGGAGTGCATACATTGGATATAAACCATAGTCGAATATATATATATGGAGGATTAAACCGAAGTTTGCAACTAAGGTTTAAATTCGAGTGTATTATTACATTGCAAAATGTATGTAGGATGGGCAGAGGGCGGGTCGAACCCGTGACTTCCCCCTCCTATTTGTCTGCCCCTGCCAACGGGTTACACGCATGGTTCTTGATAACCATAGCACCCAAACTATATTTGAACATCATATGCAGATCCGATGGCGGAAGGGAGGGGGCTAACCCTCATCCCCATGTGACCTCACCATATAATCGTCGACCAATGCTCCCACTAAACAACGCTTAGTGCATTAATTTGCCTTTAATTGAAGCTTATCCCTTAATTAAAATCAGATATTAACTTGGCAGAATTTTTAGTTGTTCTGCTAAATCAGGAGTTGCCTCCAACTTTGGCACCCTTAGCTAGAGTTTCTCCAGATTTAGAGGCCAAATTTAGGGAAAATTTTAAATGAAGCCTATCTAGAGAAATTTTCGACCAATTTTGGCTCTGGAAGAGTCATTCCTATGATATTGGCATGTTTTGAATCCATTGGAACAACTTGCAAACACAGAGGAACAATTTTACAGGTGTTTTTGGTCACTTTAAGATTTTTGAAGCTGAGGGCCACCATGAGGGAAGGCCATGCCCAAATCAGCTGAGGACCAATCTTGGCTCAAGAAGAGTCATTTTTAGATGTATTTTATGCTCTGAACAGAATGGTACAATTTTCAAAGGTGTTGGAGAAATTTTGAAAGTGTTTTTGTCACTTTGGAGATTAAATAAGCCCATGGCCACCAGGATGGGAGGTCAAGCGTAGATCAGTTGGAAACCAATTTCAGAGATTGAATGGTCATTTTAAGGGTTTTTGGGTCTTCTGAAGCCAATGGAGTAGGTTGAAAATCCATTGGAGTACTACAAGTGCATGTAATCAGACATTTGACTCTTAGTCCCAAGGAGGCCTAGCTAGTTGAAGCAGGTCCATGGAGATGTAGCCCAGGAGGGGTGAACTCCATTATCATCCATTGTGTTATGTGTATGTTGTGTGTTATTTCTCTACATTTAATTTGTTGTACATGAGTTTTTAAAAGCTAATTAACTCATAATTTGATCATCAAATACACATAAAACTTGACACATAAACCCCTTCACAGTTGGTTAACTTGAGATGATCCTAAACACACATTTTTAATATTGATGAGGGAGCTAGCATTGCAATAACTAGTTTTCCCATATTCAGATCATCAATTCACCTGAAATCCTTGATCGCTTTCGTGCCAGAGATTCCTTAGCCTTGGTCTTTTCCTTCGTGTACCTTGGCTTGGTTTTCCTACGATCATCAAGCTTTGTGATTCCTCTATTCCACTTCACCGAACCTACCCCTAATTCATTTCTTCCCCCTTGTACCTTGCTACCTATATTCTCTTCCCCTCTCCAATCTCCTCCTCTTTGTTCATCGCCAATCATCTCTCTTATGTGCTATCTTCTTTGGCCTGCGACGCTTTTGCTACAAGACCACAACAAGGGCACAAGAAGACCACAACAAGAGCACATAACAAAGGGCACATCAAGAGCACATCAAGGACACAACACAACAAAAAATGCTCTAATCAATAACTAGTAGATCTCACAATAGAAAGAAATATCTTCACTGATTTTCCATTATGTTATGTAAATGTGTTTCTTTGCTTTTTTAGTTTGTAAGGCATTATGCCAAAAACGTATTAGGAAATTCAATAAATTTTGGAAATGAGGCTTTAGGTAACCAGGACTGCGCTCTCACTCTTATCTCCTTAAGCCCACTCCTCTTTAAACCCTCCTTGTAATGAGAGCTTGCTCCCTTTCTTTTTGGAATAGATATCACAATAACCGAATTTGTAATATATATATATATATATATATATATATATATATATATATATTGTGTGTGTGTTGCAATTCCACTTCCTTTTTAAAGTTAACATTATTTAAATTTTATAATATTTTATAATTATAATAAGATAAGGCTTTATAATTAAAAACCTTGCTTCTTCTTTCTAATATTTGTTTCTCTCCACTTTATTAATTACAAATTAACTTGTTTTTATTGAAATCTCTGTGATTGTATTGAATATTTATGTCTTTATATTTTAATTTATTCTAATTTCTAATCTATCAGTTCCTGTCCCTTCAAACACGACTCAAGTTATGACCTATCCACGAATTTCAAAAGGCAATTACGGTCACCTCACGAAACATTATGGATCAGCTTAGTTATTGATCACAATGTCTTCCTATCATGATTTCGTGACAAAAATAGCATCAGATGGCTATTGTTAGGCCGTGGCAGAAGGAGACGACATCTTTCGGAATGTTCTTTCAGCTCGAAATATACTTTCAGTCTTTAGGCTGCATATTCAACTGCAAATGAGATCGACATAAGGCAACGGTGGTTCATCAAGGATCACTGCTGGAAATCGACAGTTGTGGCGAACAAAACTAGTGGTTGCAATTACAGTGGTTCATCAACAAGTTCATATATATATATATATATATTATAGGTTTTCTTTTTTTACTTGTATTTTTATTTTTTTAAATATATATATCTATATATATATATATAATCCCTTTTATTTATTTTTTAAAACCTTTCTTTTTGAATTTTTTATTCTCCTTTTTATTTTTAATTTTTTTATACCCATTTTCTTTCTTTCTTTATTTATTTTTAAATAATTTTTATTTACATATTTGCTTCTTCTTCTTTTTTCAATTTTTTAATATATAAAATTTAGATGCTTTTTTTTTTAAATATATATACTTTTTATTTTATTTGACTTCTTTGTTTTTTTATTTATTTTTATTTTTTATTTATGGCCAAAGGCCTTATAGAAATAAGGGGAATCTCCAAACACTTGTATAGTGAAACAATTTAATTGCACGACAACAATGTTGACGCAACATTGATGGCCAAAGGCCAAATCAGGTTGGCTTTATGTAGCGGTCGAGCGGCCAAATGATCGAACAACTTTGATACAAATGAAACGAACAAATTTCATATACTCAGAGGAATGCTTTGATACCAATGAAATGAACAAAGTACATATACTTAGAGGAATGCTCTGATACCATTGTAATCAACAAGATTCATAGTGGCGAAAGCTTGATTGGACATGAGGAGGCTAAAGGGTCGCTGCATAGGGCCGTCATGCTACATACACAACAATAATCTTCAGAATGCTTAGAAGACAAAGACATCAGTTGTAGAACAAGTAATTGTATATTGAATATTATATAAAATAATTCATGATATGATTACAAAAGAGGTTGAGGGCCTGCGTATATACCTAGGCAGATACCTCTTCACCAACGATCATATCCTTAGAGACATACCTCTTCATTAACTAATTACGAGTTAATTAACTATTATTTATTATCATTATTTTTTACATTATTTGTATTATTTTATATACTTTTTATTCATAACAATGGTTAAAATGATTCTTCAACACTTCAACTAAAGAATTTGTCCTTCTTCAAAGATAATATAAAAATTCCTTTTGACTGCATCTTGAGACTTCTCGACCTTAGTCATAGAGGCTTAGATCACTAGTACACTTATGATCATGTCAGTACAATACAAACATTTTCCATCACAAGTTTATGCTCCTATTAACAAGACTTCTTTGATGATGAGTTGATGTTATCAACCAAATAAGGAACGATGTTAGGGTTGATGATTACCTTCTTGTTGACATGGTAGTGCATGAAATATCAATGAAACATATTCTTAAGAGGGGATTCTCTTGTGACCAGAATATATAGTTCCTTCCATAATCAAGGGGTTACAAAGCACCAAATAAATATTAGACAACCTTATACACAAAAGACAAGTTGTTGTATTTTATATTGACAAAATAAATTCAAATTACTTTGGATAATATTTTTGAGACTCCTCGATCTTCCTAAGGATTCTTTGCCTATTGCAACAGGCCTTGAGGCCTTCTCAACCCTCTAAACTAAATCTGAGTCTTCTTTGGCCCATTGAAGTAGACTCATGCCATTCAATATAACTTCAACATAAACTAAAACTTTGATCCTTTCCAAGTTTGTTTTGGCCTTCTCTGAATATTATTACAAGATTAATAATGGATCATGATCCTTTATTCTATCCATATGAATCTTGTTACAAAATGGAACTTCATTCTTATGATATTTAACTAGGGATTTGACCCTTTACTGCCTTAGCTCAAAGACAAACATGATTTTTTTCTATTAGGAACATGAGAAATAGGGTAGATCAATGCTTTTCATCATTTTTGTTATCAAAAGAGAACTCGGGTCTCTAGGGTTGGTAACACAATAAGCCCTAAAATATAATTTGAAGTAGAAAAGTTTATTTTAAGGTTGCTCTTCCACCCATGCTCTAATACCATGTTGATTTTTCATAGGTCTTTTAAAATGATAATTAATTCTTGTGATTTCTTAATTTAATCTTTATTTCATTCACGTCCATCATAAATTAATTGCACGGAAGACATAAATAGTATAAACAAAATTCTAGTAGGATAATAAAGAGATAGTAAAACAAGAACACAATATTTTTACCCTGGGAAAACCCACATGAGGGAAAAAGCCAACAACCTTTTCCTTAGAGAAATTATTTAGATCAACAAGAAATACATATAATATTTACAGTCTAAAACTGATTTAATCTAAACATAGATAATCTAGATCAAACGAAGTCATACAGAGATAAGTAGCTCAGAAATTCAATCTTCCCAAAAGAGATTCATTATGCCCAAATTTGGTCTTCTGGGAATATATATGTCTGCTTCAGATTAGTCCCTCTTCAAAGATATATTTTGCTTAAAATTCATCCCTTCTTCCATGATATGTCTGCTTCAGATTTTGTATATATTATACAAACATGTATATCAATGGATTCAATCTGATCAAACAATGTACTAAAGCTAGATACTGAATCCTTCTACAGTTCTATTGCGGAAAATAAACATGATCGTCAATCACAACAAGTAAATAAAGAAGAAAATAAAACCACAACACAGATATTTTCGGGGGGAAAGCTTACTGCCCAAAACCCCTCTATCTCATATTCTATGTTCACCATGGAATCATGAAACAATTACAATGCACTCTTCTCACAAGAGTCTCCTACACTCTAAAAAATGTCTCACACTGACCCAGACAAAATCGACCAACACAGCCAATTTCCTACCTCTAATCAGCCTGCCTTGCTTGCACAATTCATGTGGAATGCAGTCCCCATGCTTTAGGAATTTCGGCCATCCAAAACTGTGAAATGCTCATGGGCAATCCAATGGATGTTTTGGTGCATGCAGCCAACCTAATGATATAACTGATAGTTAACATCCCTTTAACCTTTGCTCAACTGGGTCTCCACTAGAACTGACATGCATGCAGCTATTAATAGTAAATCATCAGTTGCATGGTAGATCACTGCATGTGAATTAAATCTGATTTAATTCACTTGATCTCTCACTAGTGTAACAAACAGTTATAATTAGTTCAACTGACTTTAACTCAATTAATTGACTTAACTGATTTCTCATGCATTAAACTAATGCACTAACTGAAATTCGAACTCCATAACTAATAGAATCACTATGCATGCCTCACCAACCACCCTCAACTCAAAATTCATGAGCTAACTGAGTTTATCACACTCAGTTAACTATTACAAGTGATTATGAGATAAGATTACATTTTATTGTTATATTAAGGGAAAATTAAATTAGGCACACATTTCTTGTTGAATTTTAAACACTCCCTCTCAACAAGAAAGGGATTGTACGCCACCCCGATCTTGCCTCTATGGTATTCGAATTTTATCCTTGCGAGCACCTTATTCAGAATATATGCATCCTGATATTCCATGGGAATATAATGAAGTAACATAATGCACCTCTTAAAACAATCTCTGAGATGGTGGTACCAGATGTCTATGTGCTTGGACCTATCATGGAATATCAGATTAACCGAGAGTTTAATGCAACTCTGGTTATCACAATGTATCACCGTTGGAGCCATCTGAGAACCTAACAAACCAAACAGGATCTTCCTCATCCAGATTGCCTCACACATATCCTAAATTGCTGCCATGTACTCCACCTTGGCTAAAGCGAGTGCCACAGATCACTGCTTTCTGTTGTACCAAGAAACTGTTGTCAGTCCTATGCTGAAGATCCCTCCTGGTGTGCTCTTTATGTCTAATGGACTGCCTACCCAATCTGCATCGGTAAAGACTTGAAGCTTCACTCCATCTGTTTGTATTTACCATAATCCATACTATGTAGTTCCTTTGATATATCTCAATACATGCTTCCCCGGCTTCGAAAAGAGCTTGGTCGGCTTAACCATAACTTTAATCAGCTAGTTAACTATGTACAAAATGTCTAGTATCGTGTTCACCAAGTAGATCAGTGAACCCAATAGCTTCTTGTAAATAGTAGCATCCATTACCTTACCTGAAGTAGCATCCTCCTTCCTCTAGTTTCCTAGAAGAGAATTCTCCATGGGTTTACAGCGCTCCATGTGAAACTTACTCAGAATCTCTT
This sequence comes from Pinus albicaulis, assembly GCA_034641835.2. NCBI lineage: Eukaryota > Viridiplantae > Streptophyta > Pinopsida > Pinales > Pinaceae > Pinus > Pinus albicaulis. The sequence continues at coordinate 436,793,999 of CM076569.1, forward strand.
TGGCATACTTTCCTTGAGAAACAAATAGCTCACCATCCCACTTCCATATTTCCAAATCAAGGAAATAGTGAAGGAGTCCCATGTCCTTCATTTCGAACTCCCTTGCTAGATCCTCCTTGCAAGAAGTTATCATCTGCTCATCACCTGTCAAAATTATATCATCAACATAAAGTACGATAATTAAGAGCTTAACATCAACCACAATCTGGTACAGGTTTGCATCCGCTTCACTTTTGGTGAAGCCCAACCTAGTGAAATAGCTGTCAATTCCAGTGTACCAAGCACGAGGTGCTTGCTTGAGCACATACAGTGCTCTCTTGAGTCGGCACACATGTGACTCACTGTCAAAGATATAAAAACCTTTTGGATGCTCTATTTATACTTCTTCCTCAATAACTCCATTGAGAAACGTAGTTTTCACATCCATCTGATGTATTTTCCACCCCATTAGTGCTGAGAGTGAAAGGATAGTTCTAATCGATGAGTACCTCGCAACCAGTGCAAAATTCTCCTCATAGTTAATCCCCTCAACTTGTGAGAATCCCTGGGCTACAAATCTAGCCTTGTACTTCTCCACACTCCCATATACTGCCTATTTAACCTTATAGATCCATCTAGATCCAACCACCGATATTCTAACCGGTCTTGGGACAACTTCCCATGCACTGTTCTTGATGATGGAGTCACACTTCTCAACCATAGCGTCAAACAAAATTGGTTGATGAACTTCTTCCTCAAAAGTGGATGGTTCTGTCACAATACACTTGCTCATAAGAGACATGTATCCAGTAAACTTGTCTGGATATTTTCTCTATCCGCACAGTGAAGTAGGTGCTCCTACATGCTCCGTGGTGCGCCTTCTACCATTTCTGGTGGATGGCTTTGCATGAGTTTTTTTTGCCACTCCATGATCCTCCGCATGTGGCTGCTCCATATCTTGAGGTTCATTCTTTGGAACCAAGAGTTCCTCATCTGTATGAAAATCCAGCTCCCTCTCAAGAAACAATAACATGGATTTCTCCGCATCAAATTTTATATCCCATCTCACAATAGTCATCGTGTTGTTTGGGAAATACACCCGATATTTGTGGGAAGTATCAGTGTACGCCACCAATATCCCAATCTCAGATGATGGTTTGAGCTTCTTCATGGAATATTTAGTCACATGGTAATAGATAGCTGAGCCAAAAAATTTAAAATATGAAACATCGGGTTTATTACTAGAAAAATCCTCCTCTGGTGTACTCATGCCAAGTATCCAATGAGGACTATGGTTTTGCACAAATACCATTGTGTTGCATGCCTCCACCCATAGATGAAATGGTAGGCCCTTATCATGAAACATCTCTCATGTCTCACCCACAATTTTTCTATTCTTTCTTTCTACAACCCCATTATGTTGTGGGTTATGAGGCGCAATAAACTCTCTCTGAATTCATTCTTTGCTATAGAAGTTCTTGAATTCATTGGAGATGTACGCACCACCAATCGCTCCTAATATCCTTCACATGCTTCCCCGTGTCTTTCTCCACCAGTGCTTTGAACTCACAAAATTTATAGAACGTTTGATATTTATTTTGCATGAAGTAGATCTAGCACTTTCTAGAAAAATCATCAACAAAGATCACATAATACCTGTGTTTTTTTGTCGAAGCTATAGAGAATGGTCCACACACTTTTGAGTGAACTCTCTAGAATTTCCAAAGCTCAGTTCTCCTTCTTGTGAAAAGTGGCCATTGCATACTTCCCCATATTACATCCCTTGAATGTGTCTATCTGCGCAAGAGTACCCTTGGGAAGACTCATAGAATTCTGCTACGTGATCTTCAAGGCTCTGTGGTGTAGATGGGCCAATCTCCTGTGCCATAACTCACCCTCATACCAACTCACCACTTTGTATGCCTTACCCATCAATGCTGCGTAGCCATCTACATCAAGTTTATAAAGATTCTTCACACGAATCCCAATCTTCTTGGCTTCTCCTATGGCTTTGTGTCGAAGGAATGCTTTCCCTTCATGGAACACCACATCATAGCCTCTATCCTCCAACATTGTGACTGAAACTAAATTATTTTTCAAGCCTGACACATACATTACATCTTTTAATAATAATGGTTTACCCAACTGTCTTTGGAAGGTAACCATACCAATCCCATTAGCATTGTACCGCCTGTCATCACCCATTTTGATATGCATCTGGATGTCCTTCTCCTCCAAGCTACTGAAAATTTCTTTGTCTCCTGTCATGTGGAAATATGCACCACTATCCAAGTACCACACTGATCCCATTACACTTGACACCAAGCATGAAATGAGCGATAAGTACAACTCAAATTGGGAGGCCAAAGCCTCACCAACTGTAGATCCTGAAGCCTTCTTTTTATTCTTATTTTGTGGAAAATTAGTGGCATAATGTCCATGCTCATGACAGTGAAAACACTTCACTCTGGACATGTCGCGCTTCTTACCTTCTCTGTCGGACTCATATTTGGAATAGGATTTATTTCCCTTCCCCTTCTTCACCTTACCAACCAGGACAAAATTTTCTTCATCATGTGTCTCAGATGAAGATCCATCCTTAGTATTCTGCATGAATTTTTCTTGCACCAAATCCAATCAAATTCGTTCCCAATATAGCATCTTCTCCCTCCCATTGACAAAATCCTGATAACTATGCAAACTATTGGGAAGGCCTAGAAGAGCTAGGCTCACCAAGTCATCATCTGCGATAGTAATTCTGATGCTCCCAAGCTCATCTTGACATTAGACAAACTTGGTTAAATGTTTCATAATAGTGTCGCCTTTCTCCATTTTGATTTTCCTGAGCTTTCCTTTAGTGCCAATTTTCTATGATCACTGCTGCTCTGAAACATATCTGTCAAAGCCTTCCACATTGCATATGGAGTCACTTTTCCATGGAGACTTGAGGCAATGTGGTCTCGTACTCCTTCCAGTAAGATCCTCCTCGCCTTTGCAACCTTCTTTTGCCAAGCATCAAGATTTGTGGCATCTACTGCAGCAGGTTTTGGAACGTCATTATCAATGAATTCTTTCAACCCATTGTCCTCCAGAACTTCCTCCATCATGTATTTCCACACAATGTAATTGGAATTTCCCTCAAGTGCATACTCCAATCTCAAGCCATTGAAATCCATTTGGATCTTGATCCCCCTGTCTCACCAAGAATACTTTTGCAAATTTGAATTCTATTCATTCAAAAACTCAATTTCTTCTTCACTCTAGTGATTTATTATGCTCTGATACCATGTAGAAATTATAAAAACATATGTATATCAATGGATTCAATTCGATCAAAAAATGTACTAAAGCTAGGTATTGAATCCTTCTACAAATCTATTGCGGAAAATAAACATGATCACTAATAACAAGAAGTAAAGAAAGAAGAAAATCAAACCACAACACAAATATTTTCCTGGGGAAAGCTTACTGCTCAAAACCCCTTTATCTTCTATTGTATATTCACCATGGAATCATGAAACAATTAAAATTCACTCTTCTCACAAGAGTCTCCTGCACTCTCACAACTGTCTCACACTGACTCAGAAAAAATTGACCAACATTTAGCCAATTTCCTACCTCTAATTAGCCTTCCTTTCTTGCGCAATTCATGTGGAATGCAATCCCTATTCTTTAATAATTTCAACCTTCCAAAAATGTGCAATGCTCATGGGCAATCCAATGGATGTCTTGTTGCATGCGGGAAACCTACTAATGATACAAATGATAGTTAACATCCCTTTAACCTTTGTATCAACTAGATCTCCACTGGAACTCACATGCATGCAACTATTAATAGCAAATCATCAGTTGCATGGAAGATCAATACATGTGAATTAAATCTGATTTAATTCACTTGGTCTCTCACTAGTGCAACAAACAATTACAACTATTTCAACTGACTTTAACTCAATTAATTGAGTTAACTGATTTATCTTGCATTAAAGTAATGCACTTACTGAAATTCGAACTCCATAACTAATAGAATTACTCTGCATTCCTCACCAACAACCCTCAGCTCGAAATTCATGAGCTAACTGAGTTTATCACACTCAGTTAACTATTACAAGTGATTGTGAGATAAGATTACATTTTATTGTCCAGTTTAATTAAGGGAAAATTAAATTAGAAAAATTTCTTGTTGACTTTTCAACATATTCAACCCTTTTAGAGATTATATTATTGTATTAGATCTGCCCAGAAACATGTTTTCCTTAGAGATTTGATATGCTCATGAGATGACTATCTTTCCACCTCATAATACTCTCAAATGTGATATTGGTTGAAGATATATGATCTAAGTTGTGCTCAATGGAGGAGGAATTCAAAGCCTATATATACATTCATCTAGTAGGTCGAATGGCTGCCTCTCTAGGTTGGGCCGACTTGGACCCTTGGAGGCCAACTTGATTTCCTTTGGAGCCAAAAATATAAATTTAAAAGTTCAAAAATTCTCTTTTTGAAACCGACATGAAGAACATGTCTTAAATTAATTATTACATGTATTTCAAGGGCTAAAATATAAATTATGAAGAGCAACCATAGCTACAAAATTCAACGGATGGAATAGTTAAAAATATCAAACCTAGTTAGAAACATCAAGAACATAAAAAATGTAAGCATGAACACTTATACAACCCCAACGTAGATGATGAATGATATTTATATCATTAATAATATATGCACGTGCCTCAATCCTGAATTATACTTTGTATAGGGTAATCCTTAAAAACAAATAAATTGACCAAAGACTTGTGTACCAATGAAACTCTAAAGGATGATACTATTAAAATATTATTCGTCTATTTTGTCCCTATATTGGTCAAGATTTATAATATTTTTAACTTCTCTTAGAAATAAAAGGATTAACCAATATTCCAATATAATATTAAATTTGGTTTGTATATCTATGTGAGCCACCACTACATGTCATATATGTTTAATAGATAAAGGGATATGAAGGTTGGGATTATAAATTTGATTTACTGGGATTAAATTTAGATCTCTTAAATGTAGGTTTTAACCATTTACATAAATTATATGCAAACAAAATCTTAAAATATAAAATAAGCAATAGTGAGCATAAAACATAAAACATATATACACAAAGATTTTCCCTTGGATCCAAAAACTGGGACTACCAACTTGGTTTTTTATTATTTTGCTTTCAATGTTACAGCACATATATATACATGCCGAAGCATTCATAAACCCCAATCCATTAACCCTGGATTAGAACTTAACCGTAGTTCCCTTGACCAAATATAAAAAATACCATGGGTAGAAAACCATCATGCCTAAAACCATGTGAAAACCCATGCAAAAATCCATAGGCAGGTCCACCCACGTAATATAGGGTCCAAAAAAAATATTTGGGGCATTGCAACGTACCCCGTGCAGGGGGGCTACCATCCCCATGCTTCACCCAACGCAAGCGTAGGTGGGTTGGCCATACCACATCCATATTACTAGTTGTCTGGATGACCTTTTATTTCCCTTAATCAGAACCTAAATCATAGGACCTTTCCCATCTCCTTTGCTTCACTTGAATCAATAATATAGGACATTTTCTAACAACCACACTTGGTTCACACCCAAATCATCAGATGCCCAAATGAATTTTCGTTCACCTTTTAGTGAAAAACATTAAACCAAACCAAACATTGCTTTAACTTCCTTCATCCAATCTAAAATATAGGTCGAAAAAATAAATACTTTACATCAATGCACTCATATATGGTTAGATAACATGATTATTTCAAAACATTTTATCTCTGAACTAGAAGCCACAAATTTTTATGTCACTTTCTAGATTATTTTCCACTTCACTTCCCAAATCACCTTATATGACTAACCCACGCCTATCATGTGCCTTAGTGTTGACATATACTTGGCACATGTCACCTTCCGATTGTCCAAATGACCAACCAAAAATTCCATTTCTTCATTCTGTTATCACTCCGCCAGATTCCCAAGGCTGAGGAAGGAATCCCAACAGAGGTAACCACAAACCAAGCTTTTGAATTGATAGCTAGCCCTATCAAGCTAGAGAGGGATCTCTCCAAAAGGGTTACAGCCAGGAGGGTTGGATCAATTAGGTTTTTAGGCTAGATAATGAGTACAGGGGATTGTTTTGAATTGATTTGGTTGGGGAAATCAGTGGATAAAAGAATTAGGTCAAGGAAATCTAGGTCAGGGCAAATTAGTTAGGGTTGCAGGGATCAATGGGGAAGGTAGGTACAATGCCAATCACTTAAAGGAAATGGTTTTGGAATGGTTTTGAAACTGTAAGAAGGCTGAGAAAATAATAAGAGATGTATTTCTCTCATAAAAAAGATAATGAACAAATTATGATTAGTTACCCAAAACAGAGCATGGAAAACTTTTATTTTGAATTTATAACTTGTAAAAGATCATGACATAGAAATGAAAGTGAATATGAAAAATACATTCAAACACATTATACTGAAGAAGAAACTATGAAAGACATTCAATACCACAGGTATCCCATAAATATGACTACAACTCCTCTTTATTAACTTAGCCAAAACTGAGTACAAGTTCCCTTGGTCCACTAGCAAAATCAAATTGATTCCAACTTCCAAATATTGACTAATGTGAAGAACTGAGATAAATAGACATGAAAACCACCTTCACTCATCCTCAGGGGTCGAATCCATGAGGTGAGGAAGATATTACACAAAAATTTGAAGTGATAGCTGGAGTATAGGATGGTCAAAGTGATTTATTCCTATCTCAAGTGAACTGATCCATTACACCTCATTTCCTTGATTTACCTAATGTATTTACCCTAGTAAATAGTAAAAACATGATAATTACATTCATATTCATCATTTACGTAGGTAAATTCAACATTTCCAAAGATAAAAATAAAAACTGGAGTGAAACTCAGAAAATTTCAGAAGATTGCCAAATGCACCATTTTCTTATCAAACGTGCCATTTTCTTGTCAAATGCATCCTCTTTGTTCAAGGCTGAATTTGGGTGCCTTCTTGGTGTCCGAATTTTCTCCAAGCTATATTTTTGGAAATCCCTTTAAGTCTAATTTCCAACACTACCTTCCATTTACAAAATGAAGCCCATTTTTCTGTCAAAAATCACTTCTCCCACGACTAATAAACGCGCAACGACTAGGCAAAAATTAAGGTAGAAACGTGGTTTTTTGTCTTTTCAGTGACCATATCTCCTCCAAAATCTTAAGAAATGCATAGGGTTGATTTCCTCATCATTATTAATCTACTAGTGGTGGCCATTTGTCCATTAGATGCCTCAAAAAAGAGTGTAGCGTCCAAGGTGATGCGGGTTTAGCAATTTTACTATGCAAAAAAAACCCTTAAAAACACAAAGATGTACCAACATGCTAAATTTGCAAAAAATTTGTCAAAATTGGTAGGATATTTTCTGATCATGTGTTTGAGGCATGGAGTGTCACCTCGGCAAGTATATCTAGCCTCCTTTTTTCTTCTTACTTATTCAAGTCTTCAATTTTGGCATTGGCTCTTTTGAGCTAGGCCAATGCAATTCTCTCTTTCCGGGCATGAAGTTTGACGTTTGTCCTCAACAATTCATTATACTTGTTGGCCTTCTCTAGCAATTTTTCTAAGTGTATATTAGCTCTATCAAGCCATTGTTCCCTGTTCTCACTAATTTCTAGGGAAATCTGTTCATTTAGGGTAAGCTGGTCTACTAGCTCAGTTTTCCTTTGTCTCTCTAGCACTAGAGCTCTTTTCAGTCCTCTAGTCCTAGGTCTCTGTCTTGGAGGTTGATCCTCATCATCATCAAGTTCACCAAACTTCTCTAATGTCTCTTCAAGTAAGGATTTACCATCTTTGCCTCTCTTTTTTCTTTGATTCATCTCACCTCATCAATGGTGTGTTTGGTCTTCAGCTGCTCATTTTCATGCTCAAGAAAGTGAATCACATATTTAGCCCTCTCAAGACTTGCTTGGAGCTCACTAATCTTAGCCTTTTTACCTTTTATTACTGCATTTATGATTTTTTTTTCATCCTCCTCATCGAGGTCAACCAACTGAAATTTATGCTTTATTTCATGATTTTCCTCCTCGTCATAAATGGTTGGCTCTATCACCATTTCCTTACCTTTATCCACCTGCTGTGTTGATGAAGAAGGCATGGCCCCTTTCACTCTAAGTGAAGCAAACACATGCCTATAGCTTCTCTGGTAGGTTTTTGGAAATGGCTCAACTTCAACCAAAATAGCCCATTTTGCCTCAATGTCCTCACCCCTGCTAGGTGACTCATAATCATGATGGGATGGTGATGAAGGCTCATAATAAGGTGAAGAAGAAGGATCAATGTGGGATGGAGGTGAAGGAGGTTAAGGGAGCTTATATGGTGATGATGTATGAATAATAGGCTGAGATGGAGGGATAGAGGTGGAAGGATGAGATGATGAAGGTGAATCATGGCCATGCTGAATAGGTGGGATAGTGAAAATCTCATTGGATATGAAGGTGTCCCATGGAATGTTTAACTGATCAAGGTGATGTATGACTATAATCTTGATAAGGGAGTGGTGAAAGACACTTTTCATTTGATGATCATAATCTCTCTTTTGAGAAATAAATGCCATCTTATCAATGCTCCGGTAGAGATAGTAACGTATATTGACCATTCTAACCCTTTTGAAGTGCATGAGTAGCCGAACATGATAGGACTAGAGTCTAGAAATCCTTCCCTCATAGATGAAGTATCTCATCATGATTTTCATCATGGGGACATATCTTTCCTGGAGTTAAGAGAAAGGAAAAATCCTCTTTCTCTTATTCTTATACCTTGGTTTAAGATATGGCTCATAATAATAGTGACTCAAATTTCGTTGTTTGGACCATTTTTCCCCAACATTTTGGATCTCAGTGGCAGATGATATAATGTCAATGGACAGAGTGAAATTGAAACCAGAAAGGGTGACCCGGTTGTCATGGAGGCTGGAAATAATAATCTTGTCAACATAGGATGGTACTGGACTCTTTGCACTAAATTTTCACAGAACTCAAAACAACCTACATTCTTAAAGCATGCCACAGTGATGGGAGATGCCATAAGTTCTCTAGTATTTGTTGGTTCATGCCGAATGAATCTCCCTCCTTTTTTATATGAAATTTTCTCCTGTCTTTCTTCCTCCTCACTATGAATTATGTTATCCTCTTCAGCCATGATGTTTCTTGGTGTCAAAACCCTAGGGATATGATGAAATGAAATGAAAGTGTATGAAGGGAAGGGTGGTGTGAGGAAACAGAGGAGATGGGAATATGGAAGGGAGCCTAGGCAAGCGAAACCCTAGGACTTAGATTTTTAAAGAATATGATAGTTTAGGGAATGGGGATATAAATGTAGGGAGTTGGGAAAGTGTTTTAGGATGTGAGGAAGATTATATGAAGCCTAAGGGACTAATTTTAGAATGTAAATTGGATTTTAATGAAAACTAGGGTTTTTGAATTTAGAAGGAGGCACTAAATTCCCTTAAGCACAATCAAACATCAAATTGACATTTGATAAAATGGAGTGAGGAAAATTTGTTACTTACTGGCATACTGGAGGCATGAGGAATCACTGTTTTGAAGTTTTCGAATGAATCTGTGAGATTTTGAGGTATAGCAGAGAATTTTTGAAGATTTCTGGGTGAAAAAGGTAAACGCGCAGTGACCAAGATAAATGTGCAGCACCATTAGAAAATACACTGGAGTTTCTACAAATGTGTAGCATCCAGGACAAACGCGTAGCGACCAAGCAAAACATGCCCTCTGGCCCTATTTTGCACAACTTCACTTTGAAACCCAAAAATTTCTTCTTTCCTGAGGTTTACTTAAGGCTATATGAAACAAATGAATTTTATTTGAAATGTTAAGGGCTTTTATACTTAACTGGATTTGATTTATGCTGTGAAAACCCACTTTCCTTATGTTTCCCTTTTCACTTTCAAATTTTCACACTAATGCTCTTTGACTTCTAACTTTTTGTTTTGCATGTTGATGAGTTAATGGAGTTTGTCTTTTCTTTCCTTCAATTTGGCATGAATGCTTGAGTTGGCAGCTAGGGAGTGAAATATTAAATATAAAAAACATAAAATTACATAGGAATAAAAATAAATTACATCTTTGATTTCATATCAAAATGACATTCTGATATGAAAATCATATGAAATCAAAATTACAACTTAAAAAATATAATATTTACACACTGATGATATTTTGTAGATGGAAATAGAATGTCATTGAGTCACTCTCTTTTGTTTGTTGAATTTATTGGGATGGAATAATGCATTTTTGGACCTTGAAAGACAAAACCCTAATGACCTAATGAGACTTTGAATAACCTGACTTCCATGGTTGACTTTAACTAAGACAAGACATGGTGAAATGAGCTTTTCATAGGTGTTATTATGCTCAAGAAGACATGAAAGTGAGTCAGCAAATGTGATTTTCTGAGGGAGAGTGAAGTTTTATCGAGGAAGGCTACCATCAATGAAACAATTTTTAGCATGACCTAATGGAATGATATTGATCACTGATGGTAGAATGAATATTATAAAACTAACACATTCCAAGTGGCATAATTTACTGCTACCACATCATCTCATTCATCACATGTTCGCTGCTTGGGGACCATCCACTCGTTAGGAAAAAAATCCAAAATCCAAGAACTTTGTTGACATGTAAATTTAATGAATTACCAAATTACCAAATTCTAGAATGAGAAAAATTAACTAGATTGAATCGAGTATACACTTCACTTTATGAAGTGTTAAATTTGTGCACACTTGGATAGCCATAGGCCTGGATACATGAAATTTCCAAAATATGCCTAAGTGTTTTATCTTGGTGAGTTGTTGAATATTCAAATGCTTATATACAAAAAAAAAACTTGAAATCAAAATAAGTGTGTAAGTCACGAAACAAACCTATTAACCATGGTTTGATTAGTTTCAATTATGGTTTAGTGTCCTAGATTAAGAAATGCCAAGTTCATGGAAAAAGGCCAAATTTTCATTCAAGGGAGAGCACAAAATTCCATTCATGGCCTTGTTGATATTTCCCTTGGATGTTGACATTCATGTGTCCACTAGGAACTCCCCCCGAACTTAAAATAAATGGAAACACATTCAACAATCTTCCCCTTTGTCATTGATGGAAACCCATGACATTTGAGCATTGGTAACTCCTAGCATCCCTGTGCACTTTGAGTGATACCTTTCTACGTACCAGTGTTTCACAAACCAACTTCCAGTCTCTCTACATCAATTGCACTTGTTGATTTAATATTTGAACCAAATAAGCTATGTATCGATTTCTTCCTAGCCAATTTCCAAGATATGCACCAATCACTGAATACCACAATAGTGTTCGATCTCTCTTGTTAATATGAACCAATTATTTTCTCCCCATACTCTGAACCAATATCCAAATTAGTGGCCAAACTTTCATCACTACTTTGAACCAACTACTAAGTTTTTAACTAAGTACTTTGCACCAATTTCACAACCAAAGTCACACCAATGGTTCCCAAGCTCTGAACCAAGTTTATATCTAGACCATTGTCTAAACTATGTTCCAATTGTTGGTCTCTCCCCTTTTACCTCACTCATAACTATGATGGCCACGTAGGTTAAATATCCCCCTTTAACGTCAATGTCAAGAGATATGTCTAAGACTTATAATATCAATTAATCATTGATAGTGATTTCACATCTCAGAATATTGGCTATGCATATTAGATACCTACTTATGCTTCTCCTTACTATCAAATATCCCTTTAATCATGAACACAAAATAACCACTGCTCTTGATATTAACACCAATGAATGGTATGATACTAATTACTTAATGCTAAACCAAGTTTTGATGTGATGATGCTAACACAATTTTTTTAAGATTGATAATGATTGTCTGGCTACCACACAGACCAATTCTAATTAGATCAATTATGGGAATTCTAGAAACTTCCCATTTCATCTTTTTTCTACTACAACTCATTTTCTAAAATATTGATATGTGTTGAAGAGCTTCCATACCCCATACTTAGATGACTAATGATATGACAGAGATTATCACTCCTAGCCTCTGTGTTAGATAATCGAATGGCTCCTTTGGAAGATGTTTTTGAATATATATGCAATCTTTTCTTTATTGGCAATATATTCCAACTTGACAATTTGGTCAGATACTTGATCTCTAAGGAAATAATATTTAGTTGGAATATGGTTGGTATTTGACTGCATGACATGATTCTTGGAAATGTTAATGGAACTAGTATTATGACACGTACTTGGAATGGGGTAAGCATATTCTACATTGATACTTTTCAGTGTTTGTTTCATCCATAGGACCTTAGTGCAACATGAAGTTGTTGTAAAAAATAAGAAATGTCATCATGACTTATGAAATAGATCATGGGTATGTGGCATTAATTTGTGGAGAGAAATGGGTGTATGCATGATAAATTATGAAATGGTTGCATGTCTACGATCTCTTTGATGAGCCTAAGCACTCCTACTGGCATTCATCAACTAGTTATTAAGTGGCTATACTAGTAAAAAAAATTACACATCAATACATAGTTATATGAATAAATTATGCAATATGTGTCACCAAAGCCTACTTTTGAATCTTAAAAGTGCTCCCATCAATCTATGTTCATTTAAAACTTCTTACTTGAAGGTATAGTTACTCTAAACATGTGGTTAAAATTGAGTGTCAATAGTTGTAGCTTCATTCTATGGTTTAGGAATTGTTAGTTAATTTTTTTTATTTTTTTTTGTATTTTGCATGGTTCCATGGTCTACTGGTGAGGACATTAGACTCTTAATCCAGTAACCCAACTTCAAATCTCAATGGAACCTATTTATTCAATTTAACATTTTTTGGTTTCATTTTTATTTTAATGTAGAATGAAATATGGTTTTAGAATCATTGGAATCTCGTGTCATAATCTCATTTTCGCCTCTCCAAATGACTAGGAGTTGAGTAGCCAATGGTGCACCATAATTCAATTATAGAAGTGAAAACACCACAAAATTAATCATAAAATATCCTTCCAATTTTTTTTGGCATCTTCTAAAGTTTCAAATTTTAAACTCATTGTTTATCTGGGTTTGAGATAATTGTATGTGGGAAATACAACTTCTTTATTATCTTCATAAACATATCTAAGAAAAAGTCAAACTGATAATTTAGACATAATAAATTTGAAAGGTAGTATTTGATGTCATGTATGGATTTAAGGTTAAATATTATCTAAAAGTGCATGGCTCCATTGTTATAGTTTTATAGATGATAGTTTCTATATTGACCCTATATCTAGGTTGAAACTACCGTATGGCTTTTGAATATGACTTGAAATTGTTTCTAATTGGTTATAAACTTGTATTCTCCAAAGGGATCATAATCCTATATATCACGAGGTATAATGTAGTAAACTATAGTTAGAAAGATAAAAAATTCTCCCCTATATCTCTATGTGTACAATATTTCATATTGAAATAGAAAAAAAAAGGAAGGAAAGGAATATGCACATGGTTTCCCTCATATGTTGGTGTAGCATACCCCTTTCAGGGCTGTTACCCTTGGGTCACACTGACAATTTGACCCTTTTGAGCCATAGTCGCAGGCATACAACTGAATGCATGCGGACATGAGGCTATAGCCCTAGGCACGACACTGCATGCTTGCGGCTAGGGTCCTAAATGTCGAGTTTTGTGCCTGCAACTCTGAAATTTGAGCCAACATTTTAGGCCCAGAGCCCTGGTCACTTCCCAGAAATTCATGAAAAATTAGGGGATGATCAATAACATTAGAAAAATGACACAGAAACAATCACATCGACAATAACTCATCTGGACCACTCCTATCCATGGCATGAATTTTGTAAAACATGTGAAAAATATTGAATCTACAGGTGTAAATAACATATTTAAGCATAGGGGTCTCATAATTATTTGAGAATCAATAAAAAGAATTTATCACTTACATCATTAGCTGCAATACAATATATTTTACCATAGATACATTGTGCATTCATTTACGAGTGAAAACATGGATAGATCCATTCATCATCACTAGTAAAATACATGCTTATAACTAGCATAATAACAACAAAAATACTATGGATACAACAACAATAGAATCCACATAATAATTGGTACATTAGCATACCAAATACCAAAAGAATGATCTCTTTATTACTAAATGTAAAAACAAAATGGAGATGGGACTTCCACGTTCCACCCAACCATAGATTGGTTGAGCCAAATATTACTTCGACCAATCAATCTTGTGCCATATTCCAAGCATGAATGTGGGATCTCATCAAAACCATAAAAAACAATCAATCCAGGGCTTCCAGAGGCCAAACCACCTCAACCCTCAACCAGTGGTTCCACCTTATAGTATAACATCACAAACATCATTGATTGGTCTCTATCCAAGTTTTTCTAGGGCTCCAAGTTGTTTGTTCCAACAAGGGCTTCCAGGAATAGTAACTCAACCCTAATTGTTACAGGGCTTCCAAATAGTTTTTCCAACTAGGGCTTCCAGGAGTAGTAACTCAACCCGCCTAGGGCTTCCAGAGTGTTTTTCCAACCAAGGCTTCCAGGACTAGTAACTCAACCCATATTTGTTCGTCTGGCTTCTAGAGCGTTTGTCCAACCAAGGTTTCCAGGAACTAATAACTCAACACACAAATAATGAAATCATGAGAACAAACTAGAAAAAAATCAATGGAAATTAACCCACAACACCATGGCTATCTAAGAAATGACAAGGCTAGGAAAATCCACATGCATACACCATGCATGCTAAAACTAGTGAGGAAAACATACATGCAACTCAGTACCTCCAATCAAAACCCGTTGTAGCAATTGATCCTGATGATCGACTTCACTTTGTTACTCTTCCTTTACCTTCTTACTCCAAATCACCAAGTATCCACACTTTCCAAGAGTGCTCCAAGAAAAATCTAAGTATCCAAGAGTATGAGAGGGAGAGAGATAATATAAGAGCGCTCCACCATAGAACTCACGAAAATATTACCAACTAATCCCCAAAAGATTTTTTTATTAATTAGGCCTTTCTTTTCTTCAATTTTCCATTATTTTCTTTCATTTTCCTCCTCACATGCAACATGTGACCTTTCACCTTCCTTTTCTCCTAATTTCCACTATTTTCATTAAAAAAATTCCAATTAATGTCTCATGCCTTTCCAAAGCCTTTTCCATTGCCTTCGCCAATTTCCTTTCGCCATAATAACCAAAATGAGCACTCACTGGGATGGTTTGCCCAACATTTAGCTTGGAATACATGTCCCATCACTGTGGTCTTATATACATTTTTACATGAATTTGTAACTAGGATTGTTACAAATTTCACCAAAACTCCTTTCCAAGGTTCCTAAAAAAGTCATTTTTTCTCGCTTTCAACATCTTTTCCAAAAAATATTTGGACGAACTAATCAAATTCTCCTTTTAGTGATTCATTGAATCTCCAGAAAGCATCCTTGGTGGCACCTTCTTAAAAACTCATTGAAACTCCTTTGGCTTAGATTGTACTCTTCTCTAGATTTTTTATGACAACTTCCATGCTCAATTATGAGCTCTGAACATGAAACTATGCACTTGGAAACGAATTTGCTTTTTCCTTCTTCTTGCACCTATCCAAGCCATAAATTTTGCATTACCATCTCCATTTAACATGCATAGAAAAGACTAAACTAATATATACCATTTAACTATATGGATTATGTGTGTTCCCAAGCCTCAAAGCTTCCCAAATAACATCATTTAGGGCCACAAAACAACCCTGAAATTTTAGGACCTAAGATATCATAACAAAATTGCATTTTTCTAACTTTGCTACTAATTTGGAGTGGCACATGGCACCTAGGTCCACTTAACACCCTAAGGTGGTGTCATGTTATCATATACCTTGGTGAATTGAAGAATACTTCTATCGATAGTCACAAAAATTCCCAGATCAGAGGTCAAATTAAATGATTCATTGATGATTTTGAGAAACTTATTTGATTCCCATTTTCATTGTTTCTAAAAAGTCAGGAATTTACCCTTTTGATGATTTTTTTCAAATTCCATCATTTGCAATCTCTAGAAAAGCCATAAATTTCTCTTTTGTTGATTTCACCCAATCACCTTTTCATTGATGTTTTGAGTTGTAAGTTTGGTGATTTTTTCAAAACTCCTTTCAATGACTTTAAAAAGTCGCCAATTTACCCTTTCAACGATTTTGCCAAAAAACCTTCATTGATGATTTATTAAAAACTCACCAATTTTTATTTCAACAATTTCACAAAAACTCCTTTCAACCAATTCCCTGAGTTTTCACTTTGTTGATTTCACCGAAACTCCTTTCCAATATTTCTAAAAAAATCATTGTTTATCCCTTTTAGGAATTTTTCCAAAACAACTTTTGACCAATTCATTTGTCCCTTTACTCATTCGTTAAAGCTCCAAAAAAAATCCTTGTTGGCACCTTTTGAAAAAATCACAGAAACCCCTTTGGCTTATTCCTTGAAAGTATATTTCATGGGTTTCCATGAAAGGATGTTTCATCCTTCCTCTAAAATTCAACTTCTTTGTGATCTTCAATAATCGAGGTAAAATTACGCTACCCTTTAAACCAAGACCTTTTACTTCAGCTGATGTGTTAGAATTACATTTAATCAAACCATAATGAACATAATTGAACATATGCATGCTGTAAAGAAGAGGAACATAACAAGCATTAGCAACATACACTATTGATAACGGAGTTCATCCAGGAGGCACTACGTCTCCGAGCTTCGGTGTTAAGATGGTGTAGGTCGCTACATTAAGTGTTGGAAAGAGTGATGATGTACATGGATGGTGTTTTCTCTGTCGTACTAGGAAAATTCCCTCACGGAAGAGTGGCTGGACCTCTCCACGAGATGTTCCAGTATAGGAACTCTCATTCAAAAAAAGGACTCCTATCAATATGACAATAACTCACACATAATGACAATGAGTATCCTGCCAACATGGAAATAAAGGGATCTCAATCAAACATACATGTAATAATGAGTATCCCACCAACATGGCAACAAAGAGATCTCAAACATAAAACAATCCATGATAGAAATTACATCTCATGTTAAGAACAAAAAGATATCCCACATCAACAATCAACAGGGATCTATACAGCACAAAGCATCTCATAGAAAAGAGACAAATAAGTACATGATCACACTACATATACCTCACATCCTGGAGCTATCTGAAGACAAGGATGATAAACTTCTAGATCTGGTTGTACCATCAATCTCGTGGCATCAAATATCTTGAAAATGATTGCTCACACATTGAATGCCGACACTTGCAACTCCACTTTTAAAAGTGGCCAAAAAACATAAGGCTCAGATGGAAAATATTAATGCACTGTTGAAATTGTGTCGTCGAGAGGTGTAGGGTCTACTGTCAATTTGTTGAATTCTGACAAAGTGAAAATCTGGGTCTTAGGGAATATTTTAGATTCCCCCTAGATTCCTCAAAGATAATGCTCCATAGGGAATCTAGAAATCTGCAACTCAAAACAAGAATCTGATCTCACCATTGAGATCGTTGCAAAATTTCGAGAAGAATGAGTATAAGGTTGACCTCATTCTGACACTGACGAATTTCAGCCCCTGAGGAATCTGAAAGATTCCCTCAAGGTTCTTGAAGATTCTCCTCCACAGGGAATCTGCAAAACTGCTGCTCCAATGGAAAATCTGGGTGGACCATCATGTTCCCTGTAAAATTATGGTTAAAATGCATATAAAGTTTAATACATTATGAAAATTTTACCTCCTTGAGATCAAAAGATTCCCTTGGCATCAAACAAGAATCTGTCTCGAACTGTGTGTTTGTCCTCCATTGTTTGGCCTGCCTTCTCTTTGCTCACGGCTCCATTGGCCTCCATGTTCCCTCATCTCTCATGTATTCTCCATCATTCTCCATGGTTTCCTTGAACCATTTGAATGACATTTTATAATAAAGTGTGAGAATGAATAAGACAATGCATGAGGTTGACACATTGGTTGTCATAATCATATTAAGATAGTTGTTGTTGGGAGGTTTTGAGTTCAAATCCCATTGAGTCCAAATATTTTTTTTAAACCCAATTTTAGTTTTAATATTGTTTTTTCAAACTATATAATATATGGAATTAGTATCTCCATATTATAATGACTCCCAAAAACAAAAATGGACGTTTTCTTTAATATGGAATTTAACCATATTTAATATAATTTTTGTTACATAAAAAATTACCATATTTAAATTGATTTTGATTGTTTAATAATTATATTTAATATATAATTATTATTTTTTTTAATGATTTTTTTTGTTTTTATGTGGGAAATTAAATATCATTTTGTTTTTTCTTTTCTGTAGAGACAAGGGGTCAATGGAGGAGCACCTTGTGTCAACAACTGAGGGGCTTGCCATGTGGGTCCCATGTGCTTCCTACTCACGGCTCCATTAGCCTCCTTGTGCCCTCATCTCTCATGTATTCTCCATCATTCTACATGGTTTCCTTGAACCATTTGAATGACATTTTATAATAAAGTGTGAGAATGAATAAGATAAAGTGTGAGGTTGACACATTGGTTGGCATAATCATATTAAGAAAGTTGTTGTTGGGAGATTTTGAGTTCAAATCCCATTGAGTCCAAATATTTTTTTTAAACCCAATTTTAGTTTTAATATAGTTTTTTCAAACTATATAATATATGGAATTCATATCTCCATATTGTAACGACTCCCAAAAAAAAAAATGGAGGTTTTGTTTAATATGGAATTTAAGCATATTTTAATATGATTTTTGTTACATAAAAATTTACCATATTTAATTGATTTTGATTGTTGAATAACTATATTTAATATATAGTTATTATTTTTTTAATGATTTTTTTTGTTTTTATTTGGGAACTTAAATATCTTTTTGTTTTGTCTTTTCTGTAGGGGCAAGGGGCCAATGGAGGAACGCCATGTGTCAAAAGATGAGGGGATTTCCATGCGGGTCCCACGTGATTACTGGGACACCATGTGGCATGATGTGGGCCCCACTTCCCTTGCCTTAAAAAAATTTCAAACTGCTCTAACTTTCTTATACGAGCTCGGATTGACGCGTAGTTCGCACCATTGGGATCTGGGCGACGAAAACTTCAACTTGAACCTAGTTCAAGAGAAATACAAACACTTTTATTTTTGAGCTTTCATCAACCCTCTTTATCCTTTGTGTGTCTCTGGAGCCACCTGGATCATTCCTACCCACTGAGAATCTTTTAGTCCTCCAAAAGCATCAATAATAATTTGCAACTACTATGTACAATGTTTGCACCACAAGTGTCCTGAAAAAGGTCACCCTTTCTTCTCCTTCACCTTTGTCCTTTGGAGCCATAAGCGATTAACTGACACATGCATCCTCTACAAGCCTGTAGTACAGTCTCTCACAAATTATATGCTCAAATATGACCAACTATGACCCAAGCATTCCATACTTGCCACGAGTTTAATAATTGGTGGTCAAGTTTACATCAAATGGAAATAACACCCTAGATATCATTGCAATACTAAAAACATCATCATCACATTTTGAAGTGATGGAAAAACACCTCATCACTTTTTCATAAAAGAAATGCACCACACAATTTATAAAACAAGGCCAAAATAACATTGTTGCTTAACAAGTGATGGAAAAACACATCATCACTTTTACATAAATAAATGCAACACATGATTTACAAAAATAAGGCCATGACACACTACCACATTAAAAAAAACTATCTCTCACTTATCAAAGTGAATGGGTCATCTCCCTGTGGCATGTTTTCTTGTCAAAAAATTGTTTCAACTGGTTCATGCATCGGCGCTTCGTCCTTAACGTGCTGCTCTGGATGGAACCTCGAACACGTGGCTCTTTGATGGCCAATTTGGTTGCAATGGATGAAAAAGGTCTTCTTCTGCCAACCATGGTTAACCAGTTTCTTTTTCTGCCATTCTTTTACAACACTTAGAAATAACATGGTTATGTAAACCACAAAAATGACAATTTTTTTGATGCCATGATTTATGACCATGATTAGTGACATTTGTATAATCAAAATGAAATCTGGAATAGTGATACTTGTTATACCTTCCCTGGTGGTCTATGGTGCGATCATTGTGATGAGAGCTTGCCTCAACTCTTTCAGTGTAGCATGCATTTCCATAGAATGATGGTGAAGTTTTTCCATCAATCCTCTTCCTTGGTGAGTTCAACAATGTCTATTTGCCTTTGATGTCCTTCGGACATCCTTCTTCAATGTATCCCAAACCTGCATATCGAGGTCTCTGTACAACCTACAATGGCTAAGTTATGCCTTGGCCATGAATGCCAAGTCCTCCTCCTTTGTAACCCATCTTGGTGAGCAGTCTCATGCTAGTTCTTGTAATCCGGATCTCCACACTTCCAATAGAGATGATATTAGGTGAAGATGAAACTGAAGATAAATCAACACTGTTTACCTCAGCTGTCGATTTGGAAACATGTGAATAGGGCTTCACTTCCTCCAAGGCCTCTCTCACAACTTGTAGTTGAAGCTGCAATTGTTGCTTCTCCTCCTTCTCTTCATGTAGGAGTGTCTTCAATGCATCATGATCTACTTGAATACTTTCGTTGTTGTGCTTCAATTCTTCCAACACTTCTTTCGTGGCTTGCAACTGAAGTTGCAATCGATCTTTTTCCTCCTTCTCTTCTTGTATGAGTGTCTTCAATTTAATGTTGTGTTGAGATTGCAACAAGATGATGAGCTTAGTGAAAAGAGTCACCTTCACTAAGTGGGCCCACAGGCTATTTTTGGCACAAGTCTATTTTTAGACATGTCGATTATATTCTATGAGTTGCAAGATGCTATTTTTGGATGGTTGGTCAAGTTGGAAAAATAGATGGAATTCTATTTTTATACATATTGGGTGGAATCTATTTTTAAATTTCTAGTCTAAAAATAGATATGTCGAATATTATTAGCTCTTAATAAAATTTGGACTATAAACGTTAACTTATTCTCTTGGAGCACTTCAGTTAAGTGCACAGATGTGGCACAGCAGCTGATAGAAGGAATTACACTATTCCTGAGGGTTAAGTGGAGCTATTTCATGGAGACTTCAGCTATAACTCATGTGACAGAGTTTGGTGGAGTTGTAGAAGTAGTTGGTGGAGTTGTGTTCAGTTTAACTCAGCTAGACACAGTTGAGCTAGTTGTATCTAGTCTAGCTGATTAATACACTAGTGAGAGTGGTGTGAATTAATTAATAATTAATTCACTAAATATTAACTCATTAATCAACTGAATAATACATCAGTTAACTACAGTGCATGGACAGTTTCAGTGGAGACGAGTGGAGAGAAAGGTGAAAGGGCAAGTTGACTATCAGTTGTGACTATAGTGATGCATTGATTGCATCCAACACAAAATAGAGATGCCAATGAGGATTGCGTGAGCAAGGCCAGACCAATTCTAATTCATTCAGAGCCATTCTTCAGCAGGGATTGCATAGTAGAGGCAAGCTAGCAGGTGGCAGAAATCGGTGCATGGATTTTCTAGATTAGGGCTTGATTAATGTGTAGCGATTGTATTGTACTGAGAGCTTGTGAGAAGCTTTGTATGAGGATTGTTACATGATATCTATGACATATATTATATAAATATAGTTGGGGTTTTTAGCTTTAGGCTTTCCCGTTAAAACACTGTGTTCATATGTGTGAATTTTTATGGTTTCAATGTGTGCATGCAATTGATTTAATTTTCGCATATGATGATTATTAGTAGAAGAGATTCTTTATTGTGCATGAAGTAAAAGAGTGTGTGATCAGGAGAATCTTGGATGTATAACACATTAGTTATATAATTTCTACATGGTATCAGAGCAGTATTGATCATTGGAGCAATTGCAAATCATTAAGGTGGTTGAGTTTTGTGCTGGTGGAATTCGAATTTGTAGTAGTGTTTTCTTGGTGTCGAAGTTGAGATGTCTTTCAATGGATTGCGATTGGAGTATGCCCTTGAGGGCAGCTCAAATTATATTGCATGGAAGGATAGGATGGAGGCGGTGCTAGAGGATAATGGGTTGAAGGAGTTCATAGATGCAAAAATTTCAAAACCTGCTTCGAGTGATGCTGCCGCACTTGACGCATGAAAAAAGAAGATAGAAAAATGTTGAAGGATTCTGTTGGAAGGTGTGAAGGATCACATAGTGTCCAACCTTCATGGTAAAGCTTCTCCATTCTTGATGTGGAAAGCTTTGACAGACTTGTTCCAAAGCAATAGTGACCAGAGTAAGTTGGCGCTCAAGGATAAACTCAGGAAAATAAAAATGGAGAAAGGCGATAGTATACCCAAGCACCTTGCGAATTTTGTCCAGTGCAGGGAGGAGCTGGGAAGTGTGGGGGTTACTGTAGATGAAGAGGACTTGGTGAGCTTGGATCTCCTTGGGCTTCCGAAGAGTTGGCATTCCTATGAGGACTTTGTCAATGGTCGGGAGAAACTGCCAGGATGGGAGCGACTTTGGTCGGATGTTGTGCAGGAGGAGATAAGGTAGAGTACCAGGGATGGATCTTCATCGAAGAATGAAGATGAAGAAAATTTCACTTTGGCTGCCAAAGCAAGGAAGGGGAAGGGAAAGAAAAATCTTTCTCAATATAGTGCGAAAGGCAAGAAGCAGGACATGTCCAAGGTGAAGTGCTTTCACTGTCACCAACATGGACATTACGCCACTAATTGTCCACATAAGAAGAAAAATAAGCAGGTTTCTAGATCTGCAGCTGGAGAGGCCTTAGCCTCGTAGTTTGAGCTAGATTTTTCGCTGATCGCATGCTTGGTCTCAAGTGTGATGGGATCAGTGTGGTTTCTTGACAGTGGTGCGTCTTTCCATATGACTGGAGACAAAGATTTGTTTACTGATCTGGATGAGAAGGATCTTGGATTTCACATCGAGATGGGCGATGATGGTAGATACAGTGCGACTGGTATCGGGACCATTTCCTTTGAGAGGGAGTCTGGAAAACCTTTCATCTTGAAGGATTTCATGCATGTTCCAGGATTGAAGAAGAATTTGATCTCTGTGGCGATGTTGGAATACAAGGGATATGATGTTGTCTTTAGTGAGGGAAAGGCTTTCCTGCGTAGTAAGGAAACTGGTGAAACCCGGAGGATAGGGGTTCGAGTTAAGAACCTTTATCAATTGCAGGTAGATGGTTACACAACAATGGCAGGAAAAGCAGAAGGAGTGGTGAGCCGGGATGAGGGCGAACTCCAGGTACCGTGAGATTGCATTACTCCACCATGGTGCCTAGTACTTGTACAGATGGCCAGTTTTAAAGGCACACTTGTGCACGTATCACAAAGAATGACATACTTTGCAAAATTTGCAGCCACTCTTTTCACAGGAAGACAGTCTGCACATATAATCTCATGAGAGAATTCACACAGACGTGTGTGGACCTTTCTCGTAGCTTGGGATGTTAGGCCATTGCGGTATGTGATATTTGTTGATGACTTTTCTCGTAAACGTTATATCTTCCATTGTAGAAGAAGAGCGAAGACATTCTCAAAGTTATGTGAGTTCAAGGCATCAGTGGAGAAAGAGTCGTAAAGGTGAAGGCTCTTAGGAGCGATAATGGTGGTGAATTCCGTGTAGTAGATCTGATACGAAAAATTATCCCCCCTCGGTACACTACAATTCATCTCTGGTGAATTCAAATACTTTTGCAGTGCATAAGGAATTCGAAGAGAGCTCATAGAGCCTCATAACCCACAACATAATGAGTTCGCAGAGCGAAATAACAGAACCATCGTGGGAAGCCGTGACGGCGATGTTGGTATGATCGTGGATTTCCTATACACATATAAGCGAAGCTTGTAACACTATTTATGAAAGAAACTTGTCTCAAGAGAGTACTTGGCATGAGTACACCCAAAGAGGCGTTTTCTAGTAAGAAGCCTGATATTTCTCATTTGAAGATTTTTGGCTCACATGTTTACATTCATGTGACGAAGGATGCCAGGAAGAAGCTGGAGCCAACCGCAGAGGTTGGGATATTTTTGGGGTACACAGAAACACCCCACAACTATCGTGTGTATTTTCCAGACAGTAGGAAGACTGTTGTGCGATGGGATATCAAATTTCATGAGGAGAAAGCCATGAAGTGTTCGATTGAGAGGAAGCCACACTTGCATGTAGATGAGGAACTATTAGTTCCTAAGGATGAGCCTCAGGATGTGGATCAACCACAAGAGGAGGTTCATGGAGTGGAATAAACCACTCATGTAGCGCCAACCATCAGAGGGCGAAAGCACACTACAGAAGCTGAGCGACTGAATCTTGATGTAGAGAAGATTGTAGGAGCACCTACATCATAGCGCAGATAGAGACAGTCACCTAACCGATATACTGGATACATGGCTCTGATGAGCAAGTGTATCATGACAGAACCATCTTCTTTGAGGAAGCTGTGGAGGACCCTGCATGGGTAGATGCCATGGTGGAAGAGTATGATTCGATTGTTAGAAACAGTGCATGGGAGATTGTCCCAAGGCCGGAAAGGAAATCAGTGTTAGGTTCGAGATGGATCTACAAAGTGAAGCAAGCTACTGATGGGAGTGTCGAGAAGTACAAGGCAAGATTTTTTGGCCGGGGCTTCTCACAGATCGAGGGGATCGACTATGAGGAAACCTTTGCACCTGTCGCAAGGTATTCTTCCATACGGAGCGTCCTAGCTCTCTCAGCGCAGATGGGATGGCACATTCATCAGATGGATGTGAATACTGCGTTCCTCAATGGAGTCATTGAGGAGGAGGTGTACATAGAGCAGCCCGAAGGTCTCGGGATCTTCAGCAGCGATTCACATGTGTGTAGGCTCAAAAGAGCGTTGTATAGGTTGAAACAAGCACCTCGTGCTTGGTACACATGCGGTGGACAGAGCTAGCTATTTCACCGGGTCTGGATCTCACTAAGATGAGGCGGTATCCTAACCTACTTATTTGTAAGGCAGTGGTATGTTGCTGACTGCTGCACTTATGTAGATGATTTGATTTTGACGAGTGATGAACAGTTGATACTCTCATGCAAGGCTAATCTTGCAATATATTTTGAGATAAAGGACTTAGGCCTCCTTCATTATTTCCTGGGATTGGAAATTTGGCAGCACAGTGATGGACTGTTTGTGTTTCAAGGCAAGTATGCCCGGGAGATACTGGAGAAGTTCAACATGCAAGGCTGCAAGCCTATCGACACTCCTCTTCCTGGTGGTTATAGGAAAGAGGATGCTACACCGGCAGAGGTAGTGGATGCCACTGTTTACCGACAGTTGGTTGGTTCACTCATGTATCTATTCAATACACAAATGGACATATGCTATGCTGTTAACCAGCTTTCACAAGCTATGATTAAGCCTACCAAGCTCTTTTGGAAGGCGGGGAAGCATGTATTGAGATATCTCAGAGGTACATCGGGATATGGATTATGGTATAGAAAATCGGATGAGGTGAAGCTACATGGCTTCATGGATGCAGATTGGGCAGGGAGCCCAACAGACAGAAAGAGCACATCTAGAGGGATTTTCAGTATCAGGTCTACAACAGTTTCTTTGTACAACAAGAAATAGAGATCCGTGGCACTCAGTTTAGTGGAGGCCGAGTACATGGCAACAAGTTTGGCTGCATGCGAGGTTATATGGATGAGGAAGATCATGGTCTGGTTGTTCAGTTCACACTTAGATCCTACTGTGATATATTGTGATAATCAGAGTTGCATCAAACTCTCGGTTAATCCAGTATTTCATGATAGATGTAAACACATTGACATATGATATCATGATATCATATATTGTGTGCAGCAGAAGATCATGTTACTTTCTTACATTCCTACGGAGGATTAGGATGCTAATATCTTGACGAAGGCGCTCACCAGGAGCAAATTCGAATATTGTAGAGGCAGGATCGGGGTGGTAGATAATCCCTATCTTGTTGAGAGGGGGTGTTGAGATTGCAACAAGATGATGAGCTTAGTGAAAAGAGTCGCCTTCACTAAGTGGGCCCACAGGCTATTTTTGGCGCTAGTCTATTTTTAGACTATGTCTATTTTTAGACATGTCGATCATATTATATGAGTTGCAGGATGCTATTTGTGGATGGTTGGCCAAGTTGGAAAAATAGATGGACTTCTATTTTTAGACATATTAGGTGGAATCTGTTTTTAGATTGCCAGTCTAAAAATATATATGTCGAATATTATTAGCTCTTAATAATATTTGGACTATAAACATTAACTTATTCTCTTGGAGCACTTCAGTTAAGTGCACAGATGTGGCACAGGAGCTGACAGAAGGAATTACGCTATTCCTGAGGGTTAAGTGGAGCTATTGCATGGAGACTTCAGTTAGAACTCATGTGACAAAGTTTGGTGGAGTTGTAGAAGTAGTTGGTTGAGTTGTGTTCAGTTTAACTTAGTTAGACACAGTTGAGCTAGTTGTATCTAGTCTAACTGATTGATACACTAGTGAGAGTGGTGTGAATTAATTAATAATTAATTCACTAAATATTAACTCATTAATCAACTAAAGAATACATCAGTTAACTACAGTGCATGGAAATTTTCAGTGGAGACCAGTGGAGAGATAGGTGAAAGGGCAAGTTGACTATCAGTTGTGACTATAGTGATGCATTGATTGCATCCAACACATAATAGAGATGCCAATGAGGATTGCGTGAGCAAGGCTGGACCAATTCGATTTCATTCAGAGCCATTCTTCAGTAGGGATTGCGCAGTAGAGGCAGGCTAGCAGGTGGCAGAGATCGGTGCATGGATTTGCTAGATTAGGGCCTGATTAGTGTGTAGCGATTGTATTGTACTGAGAGCTTGTGAGAAGATTTGTATGAGGATTGTTACATAATCTCTATGACATATATTATATACGTGATCTTTAAATTGATTTTGATTGTTTAATAACTATATTTAATATATAGTTATTATTTTTTTAAATGATTTTTTTGTTTTTATGTGGGAAATGAAATATCATTTTGTTTTGTCTTTTCTGCAGGGGCAAGGGGCAATGGAGGAGCGCCATGTGTCAACAGCTGAAGGGCTTGCCATGTGGGTCCCACGTGCTTATTGGGACACCATATGGCATGTTGTGGGCCCCACTTCCCTTGCCTTAACAAAACATCAAACTGCTCTAACTTTCTTATACGAGCTCGGATTGACGTGTTGTTCACATTGTTGCGATCTGGGCGACGAACTCTTCAACTTGAACCTGGTTCAAGAGCAATCCGAACACTTTTATTTTTGAGCTTTCATAAACCCTCTTTGTCCTGTGTGTGTCTCTGGAGCCACCTGGATCATTCAAAATTATTCATTTGAAGTCTTCAACATTCCTAACTGAAAATATTTAATATTCTTCAAGATTATTCATTAGTTGTTTAATTTTTTTTTTCTCTATCAATGGTTCTAAGAAAGAACTAACTAACAACTCCTCACTAAACTTTGAAAAACTAAGGAATTCAACTAACCCTATATTGAATCCTTCTTCTGGAACTCTCTCTCTTTCTCTCTATGATGTATTTAGTTCTTTCATTTTTATCAATTTTCTTGTGATTTGTGGAAAATATGTATGTTTTCTCTCTTCCTCCCTTTACAATCATGCCTCCCAGATATTAGGGGCTAAAATTCACATAATTGGTAATGAAGAAGGTTACCACTCCATGGGAACCATGGTTTGGAGTATATTTCAATTTCAAATTTTCTAGATAATAATGGTGGAATACAAAATGTTGATAACAATGAATGAAAGTAAAATCATCATGAGAATGATGATGACTATGATAGTTTTTCATCACTTCATTGTCACCATTGTTGTGATTGATTTGTGTGATTTTTATCGCCACTGTCATCATCTTCATTATATTATTGTTTTATAAAGTTTCTTTTTAAGATGTTGATGATGACACCAAGGAAATTTTTGATGATGATGAATATAGGATGATTAGGAGGAGGACGAATTGATGAATATAGGATGAGGAGGAGAATCATCAAATCCATTTCCTTTCTCAAGATCTTTAGATCTGTAGTCCTTTTTGAAGTACCCTTCCTTTCTGCATTTCCAACACACCTTTATAGGATTTCCTGGAGATTTATATCTCCCACTCAAAAACTTATTTTTGTTTATGTTTTGGGACCTTCCTCGTACATATAAGGCATCTCCATTTTGGTCCTCCATATTTCTCTGTCTCATTTCCTCTGACAGCAAGGTTGAGAAAATTTCATCAAAATTCAAGGTAGTTGTACTGTTACCTATTACAATAACCAGACTGTCCCACAAATCTGGTAGAGAACAAAAAAAACTGATGCACTTATCTTCATCTGAGATTTCAATATCAACAGATGACAACTAAATTACCACAGTATTGAAGGCATTCAGATGCACTGTTACTGAGTCTCCATCCCTCATCCTCATGTTATACAACTTTTTCTGCAAGAACAATTTATTCACCAGAGACTTAGATTGGTTAAAAGTCCCTAACTTGACCCTCAAAGTCTTCGCCATATCTTCTCCAGATACATTCAACAATACCGAATCT
This sequence comes from Pinus albicaulis, assembly GCA_034641835.2. Lineage (NCBI taxonomy): Eukaryota > Viridiplantae > Streptophyta > Pinopsida > Pinales > Pinaceae > Pinus > Pinus albicaulis. The sequence goes on from CM076569.1 coordinate 436,822,678, forward strand.
GAGATACATAACCTTATTGTGTTGATCTTTTCCTTCTGATACAACTTTGCCTAGTCTTCATCTGATATTGTCATTGGTTTAGTACCCAGATCTACCATGATCCATTGATCTTTATCCACCAGCGCATCCTCCATATTGAACTTCCACAACTCAAAAATATGACCATTAAATTTCTCGATCTTTATATTTCCACTGCTCACCATCTTATTTCACCACAAGAATCGATCCCGTAGATATCCCACTGAACAGGGTCTACTACGGGCTTGAGAAAAAAACCCCTCAGTAGCAAAGGCGTCCCCTTGAAGCCGAGAAAACTCTGATACCAAATTTAGGTTTTAACCTTGTACAAAAATTATTTGCAAACAAATTCTTAACAAACAAAAAACAAACAATAGCGAGAGCATAAAACATAAAACAAATATACATAGAGATTTTCCCCTAGATCCCAAATCGGGACTACCAGCTTGATATTTCATTGTGTTCCTTTTAGTGTTACAACACACACACACACATGCACACACATATATACATGTCGAAGCATTCATAAACCCAAATCCATTAACCCTGGATTAGAACACAACTGTAGTTTCCTTGACCATATCTACAAAATACCAGGGGCCAAAAACCATCATGCCCCAAAACCATGTGCAAACCCATGCACAAAACCATAGGCGGGTCTGCCCACCTAAAATAGGGTCCAAAAATTTTTCCTCGGGGTGATGCGCTCGACGCAACGAAAATGGTGGGTTGTCGCCCCCCCTATGACCCCCCCGCTCGTGCGACTATTCATTGAAAGAATATAACACATACCCAACAGGTTCAATCTCAGATTGAAGCATTTGCTTCAATATCATATCGAATCATTTTTTTTAAATCTGATGCCATACCTTGGTTTACGAAATAGTTTGCTTTAGCTCGATAAATTTTAGTTTATCTGCACATCCATGAGTTCAATGCCCACCAAGTGAGCTAACTTTCAAGCACGAAACTGTATGAATGTATCTGGATAGAAAATGTAGGCATGTATGGGAGCACAAGTGTTTATCGTCATGACAATATGCTTTGTGTGGTTCCATTTATCTGCATTTTATCAATGTTTATTTTCTAAAGTTTGGTTTTCGAGGGCAAGATTTACACTGTCAACATGACAAGATTTATATTTATTTATTTATTTTTAATTCATTTAAGGTCACCAAATTGGTGTAGGCCTTAAATTCCTAAATTCGAAGTTTTTGTGAATTCTAGTGTAGCTAAGACCGGTGTTTAGCACATTGCCTCTTTAAGATGTTCAAAGGCCTTAGTTGCTTATGGAGTCCAAAAAAATGCATCTTTATTCAGTAATGTTGTTATAGGTGTTGTTATTCTCCTATAATTATTAACAAACTTGTGAAAATACCATGTCAACCTGAGAAATCCTTGCATATGCTTTATGGTTGGGGGGATTTTCCATTCCTTAATGGATTTAATTTTGTTAGGGTCTACCTTAACAACCTCATGAGACAAAATATAACTTAGATATTCCACATCCTATACTCCAAATAAAAATTTGGAGGTTTTTGCATATAATTGTTTCTCCTCCAATAGTTTGAGTGTCGTGTCAACATGTTGAACATGATCCTTCCAAGACTTTTTGTAGATTAGTATGTCATAAAAAAATACTAACACAAATTTTCTAAGGAAGGGTTTGAAAATTGAAGTCATCAAAACTTGAAATGTAGAAGGTGGATTAGTAAGGCCAAAAGGCATGACAAAAAATTCATAATGACCCTCATGAGTTATAAATCTTTTTTTTGGAATGTCTTCAGTCTTCATTCTAATTTGATGATATCCTGAACGAAGATACAACTTGGTGAAGTAAATTTCTCCATGTAATTCATCAATGACGAGAATGGGAAATTTATCTTTAATAGTGAGCTTGTTGAGCTTCCTATAATCCAGACACATGCGCCATGATCCATCCTTCTTGTGCACCAATACTACTGGAGCCAAAATACAACTTTGAATATGTTGAATTATACCGACCTATGATATTTTTGCAACCATACGCTCAATTTCACTCTTTTGGGCATATAGATATATGCAAGGCATGATGTTTAGAGGAAAAATTCCTGGAATAAAATGAATAGCATGATCATGATCACAAATAGGTGGGAAGCCTTTCGGAGTCTCAAATACCTTGTAATGATTGTCCAAGAATTTTTGGATATCTTGAGAAATAGATGATTTTGATGTTTGAACCTCTAGTTAGCATAATTATGCAATTACGCCACGTTGTTTGTTATTTATAAGATTTTTCATGCCATTATACCTATTATCTTTCTTGTTTTCCATGCAATACCCCTTAATTCAACTTCCTTTCCTTCCCAAAAAAAATTCAAGAAAAGTCCTTGAAAATTAAAATCTATCGTACCCAAAGATTGTAACCATTGGAATCCTAGTACAACATCAGCACCACTCATTGGAATGGAGAGAATTGGAATATTCAATACATATTATCCCATGGTTAGCTTGATATTATGGCACTTTCCAGTGCAATTTATAGTTCCTCCATTTTCAACCATCACTTGACACTCTGGTGTTGGGTATAGGAAGCAATTCCATTCCTTGGTTGTCTTACAATGAATAAAATTATAGGTACTGCTCGAATAAATCAGCGCTATTACCTTTTTCTTATTAATATGTCCTTCTATCTTGAGGGTTTTATGAGTGGTAATTCCTGCCAATGCATTACAATATAAGGTAGGATTCATTTCTTCTTTTTCTAGCATTGACTCTTGGTGTATATCTTCTTCTTCTGAAGTTTCTTGTTCCTTTTGTTCCTCATCTTCACAGTCTATGTAAAATAATTTCTTCTCATCACACTTATCACCTTTAGTGTATTTTCTATCACAAATATAGAAAATCCATTTTGCTATTTTTTCTTCCAATTGTTGTGGTGTCAACCTTGTAGGTTGTGGAGGGCTATGAGCGGCAACACTTCCATCTTTATAGTTGTGAGTGGTAGGCTTCCTTGTTTCCATAATTTTTCTTTCAATTTTTCTGGCCAACATGAATGACTTCCCCAATGAATCAGGTTCCCAAAGGCGGACCTCCTTTGGATGTTATCCTTTAAAGTCCCTATGAGACATCAATCCTATTCTCTTCTAGAATATCATTTACCCTTATAATCAATTTTTGGAATTCCTCAATGTGCTCCACCATTGATCCATTTTGTTTGAGATTCATCAATTGGCTAAAGAAGGTGTTGCTCTTTGTATCCTCATAATGTGATATCATTTCCTTCGTATAAATTGACCAAGTGACAAGTGATTTACGAGAAAAAATCCATTGATACCATACAAACTGATTGGGTTCTAAATATAAAGTTTCAATGCATACCTTTTGTGTGCGTTGGACATTATGGAGATCAAAATGTTGCTCCATCTGTAGTATCCATGTTACTGGATCCTTGCCATCAAACTTCCTCATATTGATAGTTAGAATATGGTGGGTATTAAATCCAATGTTAGAGGATTTGAAATCATGATTTAAATTTCTTTTTTTCTCATCATGAGTTTCATCTAATACCTTTTTGCCATTAAGAAGCATTTCTTTTAGCAACTTTGTCAAATCTTCTTTTTAACCAGTCTTCAAATCTTCCATGTTTCCTTTCATTTTTGCTTCTATACCATCCATATTAGCTTTCATGTCATACTTAAAAATCCATCTTAACTTCCATGTCTGCTTTTAAATCATCCATGTCATCTTTGTTTGCTCTTTGTGAGAGCGAAATTTGTTGCACTTGGTCCCATAATTTTGATTTATCATGTTTCCATTCTTCCTCTTCATGTGTCAAATTAGAGTTTTCTTAGGGCTTAATGGGTGTAGAATATTTTTTTGGAGGAATTATATAACCCAATACAAATATCTATGCTTCAATATTCCCTTGGAATCACTTCAAACTGGTCTATCAAACAAAATCTATGCAATTTTTGTAAAACAATACACACCTTTTTATTACTTTTAGGATCTCGATCTTGAAATGGTTGTAACTCTATAATTTCGAATCTCCAAGATTCAAAATTCATTCTTGTGATAGCTCTCTGAGTCTTATTTCCAATGCCTCAAGTCAGACCAAATTTGGATTCTTCAAGATAACGTTATGCCAAATCTCCCATGATGACCTGATTATCAACTGGTTCAAGAGAGTGAAGTTGTAAGAGATGTCGCATGTCACTGTTTAAATATTCGGATATGAAATTGCTACAGGAAAAACTACAGTCTGTGCACTTTCAACCATTTTTTACATAATTCAAATATGATGCCGAAAATGAAAGTTATGACAATTTTTCCTCAGTCCCCTATTTGAGATGAAATTTTGAAGCCTACAAGAACCCTAACTTACTCAAATCATATCTTTGAAAATATAGCAAACCAACCTATGAAATTCGTACACGACCTTCACCAATATTTTGAGTCCAATGAGGATTGCGTGAGATGCCAATGAGGATTGCGTGAGCAAGGCTAGACCAATTCTCACGCAATCCTCATCAACAAATATCACATAATACATGTGATTTTCTATCGAAGCTACTGAGAAAGGTCCACACATGTCTATGTGAATTCTCTCAAGGATCGTCATGGCACGACTATCCTTCTCATGAAAGGTGGCTTTCAAAAAATTTCCCAAATTACATCCCTTGCACTGATCTGACTGTGCAAGTGTACCCTTGGGAAGCCCGGTAGAAATCTGCTGCAAAATTTTCAAAGCACCATGGTGAAGGTGGCCCAATCTCCTGTGCCACAGTTTTCCCTCATCCCGGCTCACCACTCCTTCTGCTTTGCCTGCCATTGCTGCGCAACCATATACCTACAATTGATAAAGGTTCTTAACTCGAACCCCTATCCTCCGGGTTTCACCAGTTGCCTTACTGCGCAGGAAAGCCTTTCTCTCACTAAAGACAACATCATATCCCTTGTCTTCCAACATCGCCACAGAGATCAGATTCTTCTTAAATCTTGGAACATGCATGACATACTTCAAGATGAAAGGTTTTCTAGACTTCCTCTCAAAGGAAATGGTCCCGATACCAGTCGCACTGTATCTACCATCATCGCCCATCTCGATGTGCAATCCAAGATCCTTCTCATCTAGATCAGTAAACAAATATTTGTCTCCAGTCATATGGAAAGACACACCACTGTCAAGAAACCACACTGATCCCATCACACTTGAGTCCAAGCATGCGATCAGCGAAAAATCAAGCTCAAAATGCGAGGCTAAGGCCTCTGCAGCTGCAGATCCAGCAACCTTCTTATTTTTCTTCTTCCGTGGACACAGCTAATGTCCAGCAGCAGACAGCAACGAATACCTGATATGGTCTCGTTTTGTTTTCGTGATTCGATGAGAAATATTTTTTTCCTTCTTCTTCGTGGCCAAAGTAGGTTCTTCTCATCTTCATTCTTCGATGAAGATCCATCCCCGGTACTCTTCCTTATCTCCTCCTGCACAAGATCCGACCAAAGTCGCTCCCATCCTGGCAGTTTCTCCTGACCATTGACAGAGTCCTTGTAGGAATGCCAACTCTTCTGAAGCTCAAGGAGAGCCAAGCTCACCAATTCCTCTTCATCTACAGTAACCCCCACACTTCCTAAATGTATCCCCACCGGGACAAAAGGATCTCGATCCCTTAGTATACCGTCGCCTTTCATCCGCAGCACTCGGGAAGTTTATCCTCGAGCGCCAACTTCCGTGGTCTTTGCTTTGGAACAAGTCTGTCAAAGATTTCCACATCAAGAATGGAGAAGCTTTACCATGAAGGCTAGACACTATGTGATCCTTCACACCTTCCAACAGAATCTTTCAACATTTTGCTGTCTTCTTTTGCCATGCGTCAAGTGCGGCAGCATCACTCGAAGCAGGTTTTGGAATTTCTGCATCTATGAACTCCTTCAACCCATTATCCTCCAGCACTGCCTCCATCATGTCCTTCCATGCAATATAATTCGAGCTTCCCTCACAGGCATACTCCAATCACAATCCATTGAAAGACATCTCAACTTCGACACCAAGAAAACACTACTGCAAATTCGAATTCCACCAGCACAAAACTCAACCACTTCAATGATTTGCAATTGCTCCAATGATCAATACTACTCTGATACCATGTAGAAATTATATAAATAATGCATTATACATACAAGATTCTCCTGATCACACACTATTTTACTTCATGCACAATACATAATCTCTTCTACTATTGATCATCATATGTGGAAATTAAATCAATTGCATGCACACATTGAAACCATAAAAATTCACACATATGAACACAGTGTTTTAACGCGAAAGCCTAAAGCTAAAAACCCCAACTATCTGTATATAATATATGTCATAGAGATCATGTAACAATCCTCATACAAAGCTTCTCAAAAGCTCTCAGTACAATACAATCGCTACACACTAATCAGGCCCTGATCTAGAAAATCCATGCACTGATCTCTGCCACTTGCTAGCCTGCCTCTACTGCAAAATCCTTGCTGAAGAATGGCTCTGAATGAATTCGAATTGGTCCAGCCTTGCTCATGCAATCCTCATTGGAGTCTTAGGTTCGGAACTCGTCATCACCTCTCGAAATACGTCATCTATAGAGTCAAGAAGGAAATGAGGGTTTATTAATCTGATGAGAATTATAAGAAACCAAGACGTAGAGAATTTCAAATACAAACAAATTAGAATAAAAAATTGTCTGCATTCCTCAAAATATAATGCATTTTCATGCTTGTGTGTTGATGGCAATGAAATCAACATTTAAATTCAATAGCCTAACTCTAATTATCGGTAATACCACCTATTTTATTAATTTTAGTTTGTAAAACTAAGAAACAATGAAAGTACCATTTAGTTTTTCATTTGGAATTTAACACGAAATGATGCATAATATCTTATCTCAACCTTGGAGTAATTGACAAGTGAGACATTGACAAGAACATTATTGGTGTAGTCAAGAAAATATCCACAATGGTTGTTAATGTTGGTGAAAGCACAATTGAGAAAGTTATTTTCAATAATGAGAGAGTGTTTAGATGTGTAATCCCCCTTGGAGAGTAATGGTCCTTATTGTATTAATTTTTTGGACTAAAGATGTATTAGAGAACTAATATTTTTTTCATGTGATTTACATAATATATATATATATATATATATATATATATATAGAGAGAGAGAGAGAGAGAGAGAGAGACCCTATTGTGTTGAATTTTGGGACTAGAGATCAATATTAGAAAACTACTATTGTAGAGGGACAATATGTGAACTCATAAGTTGTTGGTGAAGCTTCTTCTCAAGATGTCTATTGATGCCTTCAAATAGGATGATATCGCTACTATACCAGCAAGTAGCTTTTACAACAATGATTACTAGCCTTATTCTTTTGTCTGGGTCTAGTTTCTAACTCAAATACTTTTTGAAAACCCTAGACAGTGAAACTAGCCAAACAACCAAATTACAAATCTGCTTGAACAGACTAGCAATCAAACACTCCAATGAAGGACTAATAAACCATCAACTTCAGTTTAGAATGATGAGGTAGGTGGAAATAATCAAGAGTCATCAAGGTGGTGGCACCATTGTGTCATAACATGTAGCTGGATGTGGCGAGAAACGATTTTCTTAAGAGAGGTTTTTCTATTTAAATAATGTCAACAAGGGTATCATCGATGCAAAAGTCGTCAATATGGGAGCCATCATCAAGGAACCACCCAATAGGGGAACCTTCGATGAATAGAATCATTGGAAAGGTCTCTATAAACAGAGGGGTGGGTCATCCGCAAGTGTGTCATTGACAAGGAAGTTGTTGATGTGAGGGCCATCAAAAAGCTTGTCATCGAAGTGGGAGTTATCAGTAAGAGGGCGATGAACATGTTGAATGCTTTTCATAGATGGTCGGGTTGTCGACGAGAGTGTCATAGGCAAGTGAGCTATCAATAATAGCATTGTCAACAAACAAGTAGGTTGTTGAGAAGGGTGTCGTCAACAAAAGTGGAAACGGAATTTGACATTGCAGGTTTTTTTTTCCTTTGTTCTAAACAAAAGTGGAAACGGAATTTTACATTGCGGGTTTTTTTATCTTTGTTCTAAACAAAAGCGGAAACGGATGCGTCTGTCGGGAGTCGAACCCGGGTCTATTGCTTGGAAGGCAATTATCCTAACCATTGGACTACAAACGCTTTGCAAAGGGTACGTTACAGCTTGTACATGAGGAAGGTAGCAGCCTATTACTAATGCTCTTGCAAACCACAAAATGTGAGACCGCATACTAAAATCCCCCTCCTCTTTTCGTTCGTTCGTTGCAGTGTTAACATTCAAATCTCACGCAAACCAAACCAATGAATATTGTACATGGACATGGGGTTTCGTTCGTTGCAGTGTTAACATTCAAATCTCACGAAAACCAAACCAATGAATATTGTACATGGACATGGGGTTGCTGTTATTGGTAACAAAACCGATACACGCACACTAAGACAAAGCCAAAGACGGAGGGCGTGGAACGTTGCAGTTTATTCCCACATGCGTAATGCGAAATACATATAGACTTTCAATAATGAAGTGGCGTGGAAGCTTTGCATGTCTCTTCGGAGACATCCGATAAAATTGGAACGATACAGAGAAGATTAGCATGGCCCCTGCGCAAGGATGACACACACAAATCGAGAAATGGTCCAAATTTTTTTTACCTCCTTTCGATTCAAATGATCGATTGGTCGTGTTTTTTTATCCATTTCTTATTTTTATCTTATCGGGTTTGCTCTTTTCCTCCTTTCGATTCAAACAATCGATTGGTGGTGTTTTTTATCCATTTCTTATTTTTATCTTATCGGGTTTGCTCTTTTCAATCTTCGTTGTTGTTGATTAGCCGTGTTTTTATCATCGATTTCTTATTTTCAATCTTCATTGATTTTTATCTTAATCTTACCAGGTTTGCTCTTTTCAATCTTCATTAATTAGCAGTGTTTTTATCGATTTCTTATTTTCAATATTAATTGATTAGCAGTGCTTTTATGGATTCCCTATTTAGTTTTTAAATCTTCTCGTTCATTGTTCATTGGTGGTGTTTTTATCGATTTCTTGTTCTCAATCTTCGTTGATTAGTGGCCGGCGTGTTTATCGATTTCTTATTTAGTTCTTTAAATCTTCTCCTTCGTTGCTCGTGCTTCTATCGATTTCTTATTTACTTTTAAATCTTCACAATGTATGATGTTTTATTGATTAATGATGTTTTTCAATATTCATTAATCATATTAAAGATGCTTTCAAGGAAGAAGCCAAAGGAGTTTCAGTGCTTTTTTCAAAAGGTGCCAACAAGGATTTTTTTGGGAGCTTAACATATCACAAAAGGGACAAATTCAGGAATTGGTCAAAAGATGTTTTGGAAAAATTCCTGAAAGGGATAAACAATGGATTTTTTTAGAAATATTGGAAAGGAGTTTCAGTCAAATCACCAAAGTGACAACTCAGAGAATTCGTTGAAAGGATTTTCTATGAAATTGTTGAAATAACAATTGGTGGGGTTTTCATAAATTGTCAATGAAGGTTTTTTGTTGAGCTCCAATGTGAGAATTTTGGTGACTATCGATACAAGTACTCTTCAATTCACCAAGGTATATGATAACATAACACCACCTCAGGGTGTTAAGTGGACATAGGTGCCATGTCCCACGCCACATTAGTAGCCAAGTTAGCAAAATGAAATTTTGTTATGATATCTTAGGTCCTAAATTTTTAGGGTTGTTTGATGTTATTTGGGAAGCTAAAGGGCTTGGGAACACACCTAATCCATATAGTTAAATGGTATATCTTAGTTTAGTCTTTTCTATGCATGTTAGATGGAGACGGTAATGAAACATTTATGGCTTGGATAGGTGCAAGAAGAAGGAAAAAACCCCATTCATTTCCAAGTGCATAATTTCATGCCCAGAGCTCATAATTGAGCATGGAAGTAGTCATAAAAAATCTAGAGAAGAGTAGAATCTGATTATACACCCAAAATTATTATTTAATCAACACAAAGTTTTGGAAAATTAAAGGAACATAATTAGTGGCCTTAAAGAGAAAAAAAATCCTAAATAGTTTCCAAAATTGTATAATTGTGTTATTTAACAGTATTTTAGTATATACACATGTTGAATACTAAGAGGGGGGGTGAATTGGTATTATTATTACTTATTACTATTTAAAAATTTCACTTCAATACTTATTTCTTTTTGCAGTTATAAAATAATCATCTAAAGAGAAAACATGCATAATCAAATAGACACATAGAAAATAATATATTTAGAATGAAAATCAATACGAGAGAAAACCAAAAAATGATTTCTGCTCTAGATGATGATTGTAAGCACCAACCAACAATTATAGAGTTTACATGCACCCTCTTGTAGGAGACACCTATCCCCCCCCTCTCTTTATTTTAATTAATTTGTGAGCTCCAACCTCATGGAAACACCAATCTGCAAAGTTCTATAGGAACCCAACAATAGGGAACACCAATCCCTCTTAAAATTTTATTTGAATAATGTTTGTTACAATCATATTTTTTCTTTGTTCTACTGTTTCTCTACATCCTACTCTATTGGTTACAATCACTCGACTAATGTGTTTGTTGCACCACTCACTTTTTCTACCCCTCTTACATTTTCACAACAAATTAGCTCAAGCATGCAACTTTGTCTTCTTCACATAGACTCTCGATTTATGTATTACACCCTCCTCGCATATTTACTCTTTCAACCCCAATTACAATAATTCTTTTTCTTTTTTTTAATTTATAGATTATGCCCTTTCTTTGTCATGGACATTAATCCATGGTATTGACTCATAGATTACAACTTGATTGGGTCATGTTGTATTCTTGACTAGTTCAACACATCACCTTATGTTCATAATGTCTTGCGAGCCTCATATTATGCCTATATCCTTTCCTTGGCTCCTTCTACATATGGGGACTTAACGAAAGTTTTTTCTCCCTTCCATCCAACCTTGCTCTCAACATCTTCTTTACTCCACTAGTACTCATTCAAAACACTTCAAATGTTCAATATTCAATGGTGCCAAGATCCCTTCAATTCAACTATTTAAATGTTTGTGCTTCTCATATGCCCAATTCCACAAACATGAGTTTAACATCTTAATATGTTGGGTCTACTGAATATTAGATGCACTTTAACACTATGCAACTATACTTTCCATGTCCAAATCCTTTTTTGAAACCTTGAGGGGTAGAACCATGAATTTTATATACCAGCCCAATAAATAATACACTTCACAACAATCCTTGGTACAATCGATGAATAATGTCTTATCGCTTCAGGACTACATCCTTCTGGTCGTTCGACTGCCATTTTTCTTTGATGCTCTGATTATTGATGAATCGATGTTTTGACATAGGACCCACTTGTCCACATTTGGATTTTCCACATGTCTAAGTGTTGTGTAGGTAAATCCCCTTTGCGGACAAAGGTGATCCCTCTAGCCCTAGGGTGGGTCTAGCAGCAAGAGGACATGCTAATGTGTCAATTCCTAGTTTATGAATGAAACTGATTTGGGATAGATGTCCTACCTTGGTTCCAACACAGTTGTCATAGCTATGGCAGTAGTCTCCTGATCTTTGTCGTTACACGTCGCGGTCCTTCAGCAGTGGTACTCGGGTGCCTGCACAAGGATCAAAGAATGATAACAACATACGAAACAATACTTGCATTCATAACTATTTAATTGGTCAAGGAGAACTAAACGTATTAATCATATCAAACGCGAAACGGGAACCAAAATATTAGTCATGTATTAATAAGAAGAGAAAGATTTTACAACCAAAATAGCCTTGACGTTGCAACCTCCTTCAGCGGGTCCAGTCAAAACGCATCTCAAGCATTCATCAGGGAATTGGACTTGGCGAGGAAATAAGCGTAGAATCTCTCTCGACAATGGGTCTCTCTCTGCTCTATCTCACATGAACTATATCAGACTGTTAAGCTATTCAACCATTTTAGCTAGCTGCAACTATGTGAGAGAGATGTATTTATAGGAGAGGAGGAGGAGGTTGGGATTCCTCATATGGTGGAAGGGAGGCCTTATCCTTTGGGAGGTTGCTCAAATGTAGGAAACAAGAAGCGAAAGGAATATTTTCGACGTTATTTAGTCGAACAAACCATGCTGACTCTGCTCACGAAGTGGTTACGAATGGAAAATTCGCTTCTATTTAAAAAAAAAATCCCAAAAACAGCTCGGCGTGGGAAATCCACTGAGATAGAGCTCCAATGGGTGCGAGGCCATAACTTCCTGCCAGCGCCGATCCAAAATCATATGTTTTTGAGAGCTTGCTCCAGGAATAGTCAACAAAGGAAATGTTCTTCTCATGGCAAGGGATGCAATGACACTTTTTGCAAGGCATGAAAATACATAGAAGTCACAGAAATAGTCCTCCAATGTTCCAGATGGGGATTGGAGGGATGGTGACAAAACGTTGTGTAACATATGCCCCCTAAAGCATGAGGTCCGAGAGAGAGGGATGAGTGAAATTAGTTATGAGAACGCGTTCAAACCAAACACCATCATCGAAAGACTTGCAAGTACAAGTACAACTGATATCTCTGATACATGAACATGTGGCATGGGCGCAACCATCCATAATAGAGTACATATAAAATTGAGATCTGAGGTATGGACGCATCCATCTAGCAAGAAGGATCAATAAATAGACTCAGGTATGGTTGCAGCCATCTAATCAAAAGAGTCATGCATATAGTCATGATAAAACAAAATATCTCGCAGCCTGGATTTTATCATACAAAACCTAGGGTCTTGTGCTCCATCTCGACCCAAACAAGTACAAATTCAAGCATGCGAATAAGTGATTTGAAGTCATACTTGCAAGAAATTCAATGAATACCAGCCAATGATGAACGTTGTTAACAGGCATGAGAGAAACAACCCATAATGACAATGGTTTTCAAGGTACAATAAGTAAAATCCACGGAATGTGAACAGTGATCCGGCGTCGAACATCCGCGGAATCACTCGATTGAAGGCCAATGATGAGGACCTGTCGTCAAATGCGAAGAACTTTCCATTGAGGCATGCAATCTCCAAGGTACCAGAAGGGAGTCTCTAGATAAAATTCTTAGATAATGAGCTGAAATCGACAGGAAGTGACCTGGTTGAAGGAGGGCCATAATGTTTCCCACATCATCAACACAAGATAGAGGAATAATATGATAGTGAATCAAGACTGAAAATAGGATCAGAGGTTGAAAACTGCAAAGGAATATTCTCTTGAACATATTAGCGACACGACTCTGGAATTTGGCAGTATTTGGCATCAAGGGATCTGAGTTCATGATGACGTGGCAAAGAACAGATGAGAGGTCAAAACAGATTACCCAAACCCATGGAGGAAAAAATGATGAAATGAGATATCCCCAACCCGACGTGAATGAAAATGAGTGTCATGTTCAAGAGCGACATACTGCCGACACGACTGAGAATTGGTTCCATTTTCTCCCACCATTGCTGGCGAGTACCCCAATTATTTTTGGAAACAAGCTTGAAGGGGATAGCATATGCTTGTCATGTAAGTTTGTCCTTCGGAAAAATCGATCCTAGTACATTTTACGAGCCCTAGGAAGGAGGAACTCAGTTTCGTCATATGGGGACTTAACTAAAGTTTTTTCTCCCTTCCATCCAACCTTGCTCTCAACATCTTCTTTACTCCACTAGTACTCATTCAAAACTCTTCAAATCTTCAATATTCAATGGTGCCAAGATCCCTTCAATTCAACTATTTAAATGTTCGTGCTTCTCATATGCCCAATTCCACAAACATGAGTTTAACATCTTAATATGTTGGGTCTACTGAATATTAGATGCACTTTAACACTATGCAACTATAATTTCCATGTCCAAATCCTTTTTTGAAACCTTGAGGGGTAGAACCATGAATTTTATATACCATCCCAATAAATAATACACTTCACAACAATCCTTGGTACAATCTATGAATAATGTCTTATCGCTTCAGGACTACATCCTTCTGGTCATTCCACTGCCATTTTTCTTTGATGCTCTGATTATTGATGAATCGATGTTTTGACATAGGACCCACTTGTCCACATTTGGATTTTCCACATGTCTAAGTGTTGTGCAGGTAAATCCCCTTTGCGGACAGAGGTGATCCCTCTAGCCCTAGGGTGGGTCTAGCAGCAAGAGGACATGCTAATGTGTCAATTCCTAGTTTATGAATGAAACTGATTTGGGATAGATGTCCTACCTTGGTTCCAACACAGTTTTCATAGCTATGGCAGTAGTCTCCTGATCTTTGTCGTTACACGTCACGGTCCTTCAACGATGGTACTCGGGTGCTTGCACAAGGATCAGAGAACGATAACGGCATACGAAACAATACTTGCATTCATAACTATTTAATTGGTCAAGCATAACTAAACATATTGCACAAGATTAATCATATCAAACGCAAAACAGGAACCAAAACATCAGTCATGTATTAATAAGAAGAGAGAAAGAGTTTACAACCAAAATAACCTTGACGTTGTAGCCTCCTTCAGCGGGTCCAGTCAAAACACGTCTCAAGCATTCGTCAGGGAATTGGACTTGGTGAGGCAATAAGCGTAGACTCTCTCTCCACAATGGGTCTCTCTCTGCTCTATCTCACACCAGCTATATCAGAATTTTCAGCTATTCAACCATTTCAGCTAGCTACAACTATGTGAGAGAGATGTATTTATAGGAGAGGAGGAGGAGGTTGGGATTCCTCATATGGTGGAAGGGAGGCCTTATCCTTTGGGAGGTTGCTCAAATGTAGGAAACAAGAAGCCAAAGGAAGATGTTCGACATTATTTAGTCGAACAAACCATGCTAACTCCGCTCACGAAGTGGTTAGGAATGGAAAATTCGCTTCTATTTTAAAAAACTTTCCAAAAATAGCTCAGCGCTGGCAATCCACTGAAATAGAGTGCCAATGGGCGCGAGGCCATAACTTCCTGCCAGCGTCGACCCAAATTCATATGTTTTTGAGAGCCTGCTCTAGGAATAGTCAACAAAGGAAATGGTCTTCTCGTGGCAAGGGATGCAATGACACTTTTTGAAAGGCATGACAATATACAGAAGTCACAGAAATAATCCTCCAATGTTCCAGATGGGGATTGCAAGGACGGTGACAAAACGTTGTGTAACATATGCCCCCTAAAGCATGAGGTCCGAGAGAGAGGGAGGATTGAAATTATTTATGAGAACGTGTTCAAACCAAACACTGTTGTTGAAAGACCTGCAAGTACAAGTACAACTGATATCTCTGATACATAACATGTGGCATGAGCACAACCATCCATAATATAGTACATATAAAATTGAGATCTGAGGTATGGACACAACCATCCAGCAAGAAGGATCAATAAATAGACTCAGGTATGGTTATAGCCATCCAATCAAAAGAGTCATGCATATAGTCATGATAAACCAAAATATGCCACAGTTTGGATTTTATCATACAAAAACCAGGGTGTTGTGCTCCATCTCGACCCGAACAAGTACAAATTCAAGCATGCGAATAAGTGATTTGAATTAATACATGCAAGAAAGTCACCTGAATACCAGCCAATGATGAAAGTTGTTAACAGGCACGAGAGAAACCACCCATAATGGCAATGGTTCTCAAGGTACAATAAGTACAATCCACGGAATGTGAACAATGATTTGGCGTCGAACATCTATGGAATCACTCGATTGAAGGCCAATGATGAGGACCTGTCATCAAATGCGAAGAAATTTCCATTGAGGCATGCAATCTCCAAGGTACCAGAAGGGAGTCTCTAGATAAAATTCTTAGATAATGAGCTGAAATCGACAGGAAGTGACCTGGTTGAAGGAGGGCCATAATGTTTCCCACATCATCAACACAAGATAGAGGAATAATATGATAGTGAATCAAGACTGAAAATAGGATCATAGGTTGAAAACTGCAAAGGAATATTCTCTTGAACATATTAGCGACACGAATCTAGAATTTGGCAGTATTTGGCATCAAGGGATCTGAGTTCATGATGACGTGGCAAAGAACAGATGAGAGGTCAAAACAGATTACCCAAACCCATGGAGGAAAAAATTATGAAATGAGATATCCCCAACCCGACGTGAATGCAAATGAGTGTCATGTTCAAGAGCGACATACTGCTGACACAACTGAGAACTGGTTCCATTTTCTCCCACCATTGCTGGCGAGTACCCCAATTATTTTTGGAAACAAGCTTGAAGGGGATAACATATGCTTGTCATGTAAGTTTTTCCTTCGGAAAAATCCATCCTAGTACATTTTACGAGCCCTAGGAAGGAGGAACTCAGTTTCGTCATGGTGACGGTTTCCGATGTCATTTAGGTTTCAATGACTCTGACAAAGGAAGAAATCAACATCTTTTCATGTTTAGAGAGTTTGAAAATAAGCGGAAAAGAAAACTCCAACAAGTCCCTTTCATAGGTAGTCTCACAGCTCCGAAAGGTAGAAAACTATGTCTAAGAGAACCTCTTAGTTGCGATAGGCTAAGGTATCCATCATTCAAGAAAGTCCTGATGATGGATCCCTGTTGGGATTCGAAACGTCGACACTCGTCTTCTAGCAATGTGGATAATCCGGGAATTTTTTTTAAAAATGATCACCACATGAGTTTAAAAACCAAAAAGGCTAAGGTATTCCTTTTTCGTAAATAATCTATCCCAGCTCGAAAAAGGGGTAAACGTATACTAGGTAGATATTTTTTCGCAGCCTTTTAATGAGTTCAAAATGACAGGAGTCTCAACCATCTTTTAAATTTTCAAGAGTAAAAAAAGAGTTGAAAGATGACTCTAGGGGTGACTTTTTCGTGTTTTTACCGAGTCCGAAAAATTATAAAATACAAGTCTTCACTTCATCGTCGTCACGTTGAGGACCCGTCGCTTCACAAGAGGCACACGTAAAACCCTTTTTTCAAAATAAAATAGCAATCGAAAAATATGCTTCGACCTAATTAGTGTTCTAAAAAGTTCATAAAACGCCAAAAAATGGTTAAAAAAATTTAATTTTCACATTTACCTCTTGTGAGCACTTTTTAACCCTTTTTTCACTATGATTTTGGGGAGCTAATAACGGAAAATCTGGAAGGCCAATCACGAATCCGTCTATTCTAGGTAAGAACTCAAATCCTACCCTGCATTTTGATATAATTTTCATTGCCTGCAACCCATTTTGTAGATCTATGGGGGGAATTTTGTGTAAATTGGGGCGCAGCAGTCGACGCGAGTTTTGGGCATGGACTCGCACCAACCTGTCTTAAAATAAAACGGGGGCATGCCACTTGGCACGACTGTTTTTAAAATAGTCGCGCCAACCGCAGTCATGATGTTTAGCTTGTAATTTCAACCAGTAAGCTCATTTTAAACACTTCAAAATAAAATTACTTGACTAATGACAACCATATGGATGTTTTTGCAAGTGTGAAAGAGAAAAATGGTGACCGAATGGAAATAACAAGAAAATAGTGAAGAAGATGAAGAATCCATGGGCAATGTGAGATGCATGGATGTTCTCAGGGACTGCGGGCTCAAGAAATTATTCATGGCACCATGCCTCAGAGCTCAAACGGAGCTATTGCAGTACTTGATCAGTGTTTGGGACATTGATTAGGAAATATTCATAATTCATGGTCAAGAACTCGAGATTGAGGTCTCGGATGTTTACTTAATAATCGGATTATCGCGGAGGGGGGCAGTACCAATCCTGACAGGTACTCGGCCCACAATGGAAAACATGAGCATGGTTATCGATAGAGTGTGCCAAGGAGCACGAAAAGGATCCAAAAGCGAGAAGGTGGATATCCAAACCATTCCAAATTTGGAAATAAGAGTAGTGTTGCACACCATCACGCGAGCTGCTAGAGTTCAGGCTCCGAATGGGGCCACAAAAACACAATTACTTCTTGCAGTAGATTGCATGGCACCAACTCTCTACAACTAGGCAGAGGCGGTAACAATCAACATAAAATGCCAATTGACAAAATTCAAGAATGGTAAGCTTAAGCAGTTCGGCTACGGGTCCATCTTGGTACCTTTCATCTTAGAACGGTTACCAATTTTCCAACGTCGGGAAGTGATAGTTCCGACACCACTAGCCCAAGAGCCACAGATGGTCTATTGGGCGGCTTTAATGCCAAGATTGGGAGGCGATCAACAGATGTACTGGAGACCGGAGTTCTTTGAGTGGCTCTGTCGACAGCTGATTGTCGTGGAGGACTGACCCTATTCTGGCACAGACTTTACTAGTGATGCGGATATCCCACTCCTAGAAAGAGAGGATTGGGATGAAGCATTGGGTAAGAATCATTTTTATTTTGATGAGTATTATGATTTTTTATTATGTATGTTCTGACATTAATCTGTGTATCTGCATATGTTGGCCCAGAAAGACCTGTAGGCATGTCTACAATAGCACGGATAATTCCTCGTGATTTTGATGTGGCCCCTCATGGTGAGGGAGGCGAGGAGGAGGAAATCATACGCAACTTGGAGGGAATCTCTCGTGGGATCCCAGAATATGAAATATTTGATGATGTTCCTCGCGCATACCAGAGGCACACTGCAGGGGTGTCGAACTATGTTCACCGCTTATTGAGACGGCTCATACAGGCAGTGACGTGCTATCATGAGTGTCACGCCGACTAGACACCTAGTATTTTATTTCCGCATATGTTTTGAGAGACATGATGTCTCAGGATTAAACCAAAATATACATATTTTTTGAATTTATGATGTATGTGGATGCAAACACTCGATATATATATATATACACACACACACATCTATTTTCCAATATGAATCTTGTCATGTGATGATGATATTTTTACAAATTACACAAATGTCTATATAATACAATATTGGCTAATGTATCAGTTAACGCATTCATTTGTCTAGGAATATGTTGATATGTAATGTAATAAAAATGTATTTCCAGTAAACGAAAACACAAATACAACCTTAATATGTAAGGAGTGACAATATGCATAATAAGCAATGACCCAATAGGCAGGAAAATGCTCACAAAGCACACCGGGTCAAAAAGGTTTCATTTTTATGCAAGCTTGAAAACAAAAATAAATTGTGCTTGGAATTAGTTTCATTTTTACACAAGCTTGAAACATAGATAAACTATGCTTGAAAAGTGGGCATGCCTCTAGCATGGTGACTCAATTCGAGGTACATGCCCCCAAAGCTTTCGTCCATTTACCGGAGTAGACTGCTAGTTACGGAAAGGTGGATGGAGTGAAGGTTCAAATAGGAGATCAAGAGAAAGACTCGTCTGGGATTTGACGATATCGAATCAAACACTCGAATTGAATGGGAACATGTTTCATTGTTTTAACGAGGTTGACACATTAAAAGAACTATCCTCATGAGATCTAGTTCATTTTTTAACGAAGTTGACATAGAAGACAAACTATCCTCAAACATTTTATTTCATTTTTTAAGAAGCTTGACACAAGAAAACGAACCATGCTCTACTGCGACAACTCATTATGTTGAATAATAAGTCATGGCTTCCAAGAGGTTCTCATTTGATGGGAGGACAACATCTCGAAAATCGCGATCGAATGCTCCTAGTAGATGGTATGCAACTGCACGATCACTGGAGCAGGGCAACGAACAAGTGGCCACATAATTAACTTGCGGCGGGGAAGGTACAACCAGCGGATAAAGATCTAGAAGAGATGATGGCAGACCAGATTTCACATTAGGACCAAAGAAAGAAAGCTGATCAATGGTCACGATCCAACCTTCATGTGGAAAACAGATCACACGAAAGAGGGAAGAGACAAGTGTTCCCATTGCATAAGCATAGTCGCACTCCAGGAGTAAATTAAAATCCAAGAGGCCTTGGACCACCATCATGTCTATATAGAAAGTTTTCTCTCCCAAAGTAATATGCAACTTCAGAAGGATCCTTAATGGTTGACTGGTTCCTCTGTTAAAAGCCAACATATTCTGTGTAACAGGCACAAGCGATGGAGAACCAAAAGCTTGCCAAGTAGTTGAAGACAAAATACTTAAAGATGTGCCTTCTTTTAATTTAATGCGGGATTGGATTGGTTGTGATTTTCTAATTTTGTTTTACCTTTTCTTTTAATGCAGGATTGGATTGGTTGTGATTTTCTTTTAACGTGGGATGAAATATGATTTTAGCATCATGGAAGCCTCAGGTTCAAAACTCGCTGTCGCCCACTAGTGTGTGGGAATTGAAGCAGAGAAGTGAAAACACCACAAAATTCAAAATGCCAAGTTGGAAACTAATCGCGTTACATAATAATCTGAACAAAATTAACACAACATTCATAAAATTACCATCAACACAGACATATCCATATGAGAATTCATAATCTGAATAAAATTAACACAACATTTATAAAATTACCATCAAGACAGACATATCCATATGAGAATTGACAGTCATAGTCAACGATTGAAAACTACCTAAAAACATCTACTTATATATGCTATCCACTCATACAAACGCCATCTTGTGATTGTCATTAACATTTATAATTCGATATCATTTTTTTTTATCAAAATAAAGTCCATACTTCTCCCTTCTCCTTTTTGGTAGATTGAGATTGAGGCACATGTTCAGTGATGGATGTGGCTCTGGGTTTCACAGGGCAATCAAAGTTCCGTTGTAGTCAGTCAGGATACTCACAGTTTCGTTGTTCCCTATCTATGAGTCAGGATACTCACAGTTCCGTTGTAGTCTAGCTGGTCAGGATACTCGGCTCTCACCCGAGAGACCCGGGTTCGAGTCCCGGCAACGAAATTTTTTTCTTTGTTCTAAACAAAAGTGGAAACGGAATTTGACATTGCAGGTTTTTTTTTTCCTTTGTTCTAAACAAAAGTGGAAACGGAATTTTACATTGCGGGTTTTTTTATCTTTGTTCTAAACAAAAGTGTAGGATGTGTCTGTCGGGACTCGAACCCGGGTCTATTGCTTGGAAGGCAATTATCCTAACCGTTGGACTACAAACACTTTGCAAAGGGTACATTACAGCTTGTACAGGAGGAAGGTAGCAGCCTATTACTAATTCTCTTGCAAACCACAAAATGTGAGACCGCATACTAAAGTCCCCCTCCTCTTTTAGTTCGTTCGTTGCAGTGTTAACATTCAAATCTCACGCAAACCAAAACAATGAATATTGTACATGGACATGGGGTTGCTGTTATTGGTAACACAACCGATACACGCACACAAAGACAAAGCCAAAGACGGAGGGCGTGGAACGTTGCAGTTTATTCCCACATGTGTAATGCGAAATACATATAGACTTTCAATAATGAAGTGGCGTGGAAGCTTTGCATGTCTCTTCGGAGACATCCGATAAAATTAGAACGATACAGAGAAGATTAGCATGGCCCCTGCGCAAGGATGACACGCACAAATCGAGAAATGGTCCAAATTTTTTTTTACCTCCTTCCGATTCAAACGATTGATTGGTGGTGTTTTTTTATCCATTTCTTATTTTTATCTTATCGGGTTTGCTCTTTTCCTCCTTTCGATTCAAACGATCGATTGGTGGTGTTTTTTATCCATTTCTTATTTTTATCTTATCGGGTTTGCTCTTTTCAATCTTCGTTGTTGTTGATTAGCTGTGTTTTTATCATCGATTTCTTATTTTCAATATTCATTGATTTTTATCTTAATCTTACTGGGTTTGCTCTTTTCAATCTTCATTGATTAGCAGTGTTTTTATCGATTTATTATTTTCAATATTCATTGATTAGCAGTGCTTTTATGGATTCCCTATTTAGTTTTTAAATCTTCTTGTTCATTGTTCATTGGTGGTGTTTTTATCAATTTCTTATTCTCAATCTTCGTTGATTAGTGGCCGGCATGTTTATCGATTTCTTATTTACTTTTAAATCTTCACAATGTATGATGTTTTATTAATTAATGATGTTTTTCAATATTCATTAATCATATTAAAGATGCTTTCAAGGAAGAAGCCAAAGGAGTTTCAGTGCTTTTTTCAAAAGGTGCCAACAAGGATTTTTTTGGGAGCTTAACATATCACTAAAGGGACAAATTCATGAATTGGTCAAAATACGTTTTGGAAAAATTCCTGAAATGGATAAACAATGGATTTTTTTAGAAATATTGGAAAGGAGTTTCAGTGAAATCACCAAAGTGACAACTCAGAGAATTCGTTGAAAGGATTTTCTATGAAATTGTTGAAATAACAATTGGTGGGGTTTTCATAAATTGTCAATGAAGGTTTTTCATTGAGCTCAAATGTGAGAATTTTGGTGACTATCGATACAAGTACTCTTCAATTCACCAAGGTATATGATAACATAACACCACCTCAGGGTGTTAAGTGGACCTAGCTGCCATGTCCATAACTGTGGGCCTAAAAATGTGGCTCAAATCTCGGATTTTCAAGAACATAACTAGGCATTTGGGGCCCTAGCTACAAACATGCAGTGTTGTGCCTAGGGCTATAGCATCCCGGCCACAGGCATGTAGTCTTATGTCCGTTGCTATGGCTGAAAAGGGTCAAATTTTCAGTGTGACCCAGGGGTAAGAAGCCTAAAAGGTTGGGTTGCCTCCTGGGGGTGTTGTTGATGCTGTAAAAGGTTTTTGTGATGTGTTTTTGTCAGTTCCAGATCCTTAAGGTCACCTAGGAGGTTGAATCTCGTTATAGTGGCCTCTCATCGCATGTTTAACCCAATTGGCCGGTTACTTGGGTAGATGTGGGTTGAGGTTGTTATAGAGTGGCATCAGATCATGGTTCAACTCTTAGAATAGATGGGCGGTGTTTTGATCATGTATTTATGTTGGTTTCATGCGTGTGTAGTATTCTTTTGGTCTATGTGTGATTGTTACATACACATGGTGTTGGTCATGGTTACAGGGGTGTCTTCATGGGAAATTTGTTGGTTTCGTTGGGATATGTGTCATCATGTGTGTATGACTAGCTATGTGTCGCTACATGTTGTACATGCATTTATTTGTTATGCTTGGTTACATTTTGTTCATGCTTGGTGATATTCGTGCATGCTTGGGTACATGTCGTTATATGTTGTACATGCATTGGTTGTTCATGTTTGGTTACATGTTGTTCACGCTTATGTATTGTCCATGTAAGTTGGCATGGTTGATATTTTCATGCATCATGAGGTCATTCTATGCAATTAGGTCATCATGATGATATCGATATGTTATGATTCTAATGTGTTGGATGAGATAGAATAAGCAAATCGTCAAGGCGAAGTTGTAACACTAGACTTTGGGGTAAGAGCAGATCATCATACAAGTATTGTATTTTTGGCATGCATGTATGATTGGTTAATGGTTGTTATAAGAATTAAGGTTATGTACATGATTGTTAGTTTATTTACTTTATGATTCCATACATAATAGATGTTAGTTAATTAGTGTGACCATATGTACATGTGTCGATTAGTCAAGCATGGTATTAACTTGATGATTATGTTATATGTTGTTGATGAATATGTTAACTTGTACTTAGCTTGATGATTATGTTATGTGTTGTTGATGAGCATGTTATATGTTAACTTGTTATTGTTATATATTAGTTAACTTGATGATTAGGGTTATAGCATTAATATATTGATGTTATATGTATCATGCTAAATTGGATTGACCTATGCAGATGGTTAGGGTTACAAAATTCATGTATGAGTTAATATGTTGTGATATTATGTCATGCTAATCTAGGTTGAATGTGCATTTGTGATTTTTATGCATGAAAGAAAAATGTTTATGAGTTTATGACGTGAACATGATAACTAGTTACTATTATGGACATCACAACCTTATTTATGTTTGAGTTGATATGATGATAAGTAATATTGTACTGATCTAGATTGATTGTGTAGAACAGATAGCCTTCCCAAAGTTATATAAGAACCCACCAATAGGGAACACCAATCCATCTCAATATTTTATTTGAATAATGTTTGTTACAATCATATTTTTCTCTGTTCTATTGTTTCTCTACATCCTACTCTATTGGTTACAATCACTCAACTAATGTGTTTATTGCACCTCTCACTTTTTCTACCCCTCTTACACTTTAACAACAAATTAGCTCAAGCACAAAACTTTGTCTTCTTCACATAGAATCTTGATTTATGTGTTACTCCCTCCTCACATATGCACTCTTTCAACCCCAATTACATTTTTTTTTTTTGAATTTATAGATTATGCCCTTTCTTTATCATGGACATTAATCCATGATATTGACTCATAGATTACAACTTGACTGGGTCACGTTGTATTCTTGACTAGCTCAACACATCACCTTATGTTCATAATGTCTTGCGAGCCTCATATTATGCCTATATCCTTTCATTGGCTCCTTCTACATATGGGGAATTAACAAAAAAAAATTCTCCCTTCCGTCCAACCTTTCTCTCAACATCTTCTTTACTCCACTAGTACTCATTCAAAACTCTTCAAATGTTCAATATTCAATGGTACCAAGATCCCTTCAATTCAAAAATTTGGGATAGATGTCCTACCTTGGTTCCAACACAGTTTTCATAGCTATGGCAGTAGTCTCCTGATCTTTGTCGTTACACGTCGTGGTCCTTTAGTGGTGGTACTCGGGTGCCTGCACAAGGATCAAAGAATGATAACAACATACAAAACAATACTTGCATTCATAACTATTTAATTGGTCAAGGAGAACTAAACGTATTGCACAAGATTAATCATATCAAACACGAAACGGGAACCAAAATATCAGTCATGTATTAATAAGAAGAGAAAGAGTTTACAACCAAAATAGCCTTGACGTCGCAACCTCCTTCAGCGGGTCCAGTCAAAACGCATCTCAAGCATTCATCGGGGAATTGGACTTGGCGAGGAAATAAGCGTAGAATCTCTCTCGACAATGGGTCTCTCTCTGCTCTATCTCACATGAACTATATAAGACTGTTCAGCTATTCAACCATTTTAGCTAGCTGCAACTATGTGAGAGAGATTTATTTATAGGAGAGGAGGACGAGGTTGGGATTCCTCATATGGTGGAAGGGAGGCCCTATCCTTTGGGAGGTTGCTCAAATGTAGGAAACAAGAAGCGAAAGGAATATTTTCGACGTTATTTAGTCGAACAAACCATGCTGACTCCGCTCACGAAGTGGTTAGGAATGGAAACTTCACTTCTATTTAAAAAAAAAAAATTCCAAAAACAGCTCGGCGTGGGAAATCCACTGAGACAGAGTGCCAATGGGTGCGAGGCCATAACTTCCTGATAGCGCCAATCCAAAATCATATGTTTTTGAGAGCCTGCTCCAGGAATAGTCAACAAAGGAAATGTTCTTCTCATGGCAAGGGATGCAATGACACTTTTTGCAAGGCATGAAAATACACAAAAGTCACAGAAATAGTCCTCCAATGTTCCAAATGGGGATTGCAGGGACGGTGACAAAAAGTTGTGTAACATATGCCCCCTAAAGCATGAGGTCCGAGAGAGAGGGATGAGTGAAATTAGTTACGAGAACGCGTTCAAACCAAACACCGTCATCGAAATACTTGCAAGTACAAGTACAACTGATATCTCTGATACATGAACATGTGGCATGGGCGCAACCATCCATAATAGAGTACATATAAAATTGAGATCCGAGGTATGGACGCATCCATCCAGCAAGAAGGATCAATAAATAGACTCAGGTATGGTTGCAGCCATTGTTTGGTCAATTTAGTGTGTCCTAAATTTCTACATTAATTTTTCAATCCGGGATTCGTAAGCTGACGAAGTGTGGTGCACTATATGTGCAAGATAACCTATCTCTTACTTTTTGTCGTTTTTGGGTTTTTATTTATCTTGGTTGGTTTCCTAATGTGAGATGGAAATTCTAAAAGACAAGTATGGTTATGAATGTTCAAGGCAATGATGTCCTTTATAATGATTTCCCAAACTTCAAACTTCAAAAGGATTTTGAAACACACAATGACAAAATTAATTCCTAAAAGAAAATGAAAATGTGCCACTATACTAGTTAAACAAACAGTGAACTATTGATCATGAAACCCATTACCCTTGTTGTTGTCTAAACACAAAAGAAACTGTACTCAAAGAAATCCAAAGATTGCAAGCAAAGTAAAGCTAAAATCAAATTACATCAACTCATATTCTGACCCCTCACCATTAGTCTCGCTATGGCTTTTGGAGGTAATCATAAACAACTTGAGTAATCTGATATCTAATTTGCAGAAAAATAAACTAATACCAAATTACACACTCATACTTCAATCCCTCACCATTAGTCTCGCTATGGCTTTCGGAGATAACTGATAATGACATGAGCAATTTAATATCTAACTTGCAGAAAAATAAACTAACATCAAACTACACATTCATACTGCAATCCATCACCATTAGTCTCGCTATGGCTTTCGGAGGTAACTGATAATGACATGAGAAATTTAATATCTAACTTGCAGAAAAATAAACTAACATCAAACTACACATTCATACTGCAATCCCTCACCATTAGTCTCGCTATGGCTTTCGGAGGTAACTGATAATGATATGAGCAGTTTAATATCTAACTAACTAGTAAAGAAAATGTACAAAACTGAAATGAATAAAACAATGCTGGAATTAAAAATTAAGAAAAAGAAATCAGCAGAAGGAAAAGATTGATTCCATGTCATTAGTCATTGTAAAACTATGTGCAAATGCCCGGGTTGCCTACTATAATCTGAAACAAAGATAGTGATCAGTTAACAGCAATATAAAGCATGAAAAATTATGAACAGAAATAAAACGTTAATACCATAAGAGATGTAATATATACACGTGAATGATTATGGCATAATGAACGTAAGGAAATAAAGCATGAAACTATACAGCAATACACAAAACCTCGGCGTGTGCAGGGGCCCTCTGCACAATCCTCGGGCAACAGCTATCAACCACGAATTATACTTATGAACAGAGTCTTCTCATACATTTAAAATGCAGTCATAACAAGGAAATAATGTCACGGCACAGTGGGCTTTCTTGACAGCCAAAATTACATTACACCAGCTAACTACTATGCGTATGAGAATGCATTATTTATAATAGAGGATGACATAACTAATTTCCTACATACAGTGCTGATAAAAGACACGTGAACAACCACGTCCAGAAATCTAGCATTATGGCTACCGTGAAGATTAAATCTATGGAGAGTGGCCGTTGGATTTGGATTATGGAGCCGTTCACAGGTGTTGATATGTCCCCCATGATTTAGAAACGGCCATGAAAGTCTTCACGTGGTGAAAAACAGAGTTCTGTCACCATAGGATTCTTAGGTTGACCACCGCTTGGCTTCATTTGACCACGGCCTTCTTTGGTGAATTCAACTGAGCCAGTAGGACTCGGTCCATGTCCATATCATTTCCAACTTGCCCATGTGGCTTGATTTGCCTGAAGACACCTGCAATATAGAATTTAACAAAATGGCTGCGGAAAGTTGACGCAGCTGCGGAAAGTGACAAGATTCCGCAGCTAAATGAGCAAAAATCTAATTCAAATAGCGGACACAAAACATAGTTAAAAACCACTTTAAATGCTCTTTTATGATTAATATGCAATTATTTTGATGACTTAGGAGGTCCAGGTAAATGGAAAAAGTCTAGAAAGGTGTATAGGAAAGATGCAAGTTTGGGACTCAACATACCCCCACTGTGAAGGTGTTGCATGTCCCCATGCAACCAAAATTTTGATCATCCTTCTTCAATTCATATGCTCTGATACCTCTGCCAGTACATCCAATCCTCTTTTCCTCTTTCTTGGTGTGCTAACATCGTGGGCTTCTTCATCAAGCATCTGAATTTGAGATTAATCAGTGCTCTACTTATCTTCTGGCATTTCTTCTTCAATTTCCTATTCTTTTTGAGCCACAGTCCCAGATGTAGCATAGTGTTGTCATGAATGATCTTGCCCAATCTGTTTTTCTCCTTTAATGCTTCATTTTCATTTTTAATATGTCTATTTAAAACCTCCAACTCAAAAATTTCTTGTTTCAACGATTGGACTAGATCTTCTTGTGTTGTGTGAGGCTGAGTGGATGAAGTGCTGGGACCCGTGGCTGTTCTTTCTAAGGATTCTATGTAATCATACACCTCTTGCTGCTTTGGATCTATCTCGGGTGTCGTTTTCCTTGGGCTTTCCTCAAAATGCTGTGGAGGAGAATTGACTTCAAAATCTGGCCGAAAAGGACTCATGTCAACATCTTGAGGACTAGTTTCAACGTTTGGCTGAGAATGAGGTGGACTATGGCCAGCTGGAGTTTGTTCAGGTGTTCCTTCTCCCAAATCAATAAAGTGGGGTCCTTTTTTTTGTGTTTTCTTCCACTTTCCTTTAAGCCTGTTGCGTCTTCTTACACGCTGTGGACTACTGTCTCCTTCCTTTTGTTTTTCTTTTCCTTTCTTTTTGGCCATAACTGACTGTTCTTGAAGGTGAATTAGTCTCTCAGAAAATACTTGATGGTCATCTTCTGAGGAAGGGGTTTGATACACAGCCTCAATGCTTCTTTTCTCTTTTGATTTTGTTGGCTTTTTACCTTCAGTCTTTTCCTTCTTCCTTTGAGACAATCTTTCCTCTCTACTAGTTCTTTCAACTGTGTTAGTAGGAGTGCTTTGAGTTTTATCATCTGTTTTCTTTCTTCTACTTATTTTTAATGTACTGCCTTCAGGGGTTTCTTAGGGTTCTTCAAATAAATTTCTAAATAAAAACTGCTCCCAGGTGTCCTTTTTCTCCTTTAATTGTTTTTCTATCAAGATTTTCACGAGACCATGGTGATACAAATGTGGTTCTACGTCCCCCAGATGCTTTTGGATGGTTACAGACATCTTTTTCAAACTGTTTAGTAAAAATTATGGCAGATTGAGGGTCTGGTTGTCTAGGAAATTCATCAACAGTCGGGTATGATACATGTACATTGATCCAAAACGTCCCTCACAGGTGATAAACTTTTGAATAACCAACAGTAAACTGGCCCACTCTTCTTTTAAAGCATGAACATGAATTCCCTTTTTGAAAATGGTGACATCCATACCTGGGTTACGTAGGATCACTCTCCAGGCTTCCTCGCCAATGCTCTTGTTCTTGAACCAACGTTCACCTTCTTGAGGGAGTTCTGTAGCAGCTGCTATGGATGCCTCAGTCACTGTAAATTTGAGGTCCCCAATTTCTACCTCCAGACCGCTGAAAGACCTCGCAAAAGCTTTTGTTACCTCCTTATTGTAGCCTTTAAACTTTTGAATAAACTGAAGCCATTTTGCCTTTTTCAATATGTCTTTGACTTGCGGGTATCCTTCCATAAATTTGGGTCCCTCTGGTTCTATTCTCAACAACTGACCCATCCTTCCTTCTATACTTTAGAACTCATCTGCGTGAAGAGGGTTTAACGGAGGTAAGACGGCTGAGTTAGCGGAAATGAACAGCGTTTATGAAGGAGACCAGTGACTGTAAGCGGATACCAGAGAATAGGTACACGGAATGAAGCGGAAAAGAGAACAAAATGGGGTGAAGGCTTATGTGAGCACGATGGAAATGCAGCCGTGAGATCAATAGAACAGTAGGGGAAGTAAAACGCATCCGGAAATATTTAAAATTGGGTGGCTGCAGAGTAGATGCAAGCACGTTTATGCAACGGCTACGGATTTTATGCGGTTGAGAGAAGACGTAGTCAAATAAACTACGTTCCATAATTACAGGTGGAGTATCAAAGTATAGCCGAACATGAGTGAAGACCGGAGGTTTGATTATGAGGTCGTTTAAAAATGAATGCAAGGATTGTGGGGAATCGTATAGAGATCGTGGGATGGTTACGGAGTTATCAACGCAATCATTGCATATAATGGAGCTATGGTTTATAACTATGTAAAAATGTGCTTGAATGCCATTTGAAAATAAATTTCTACTCATACCTTGGAATTCTTGCCATTTTTCATTGGTCTTCAATCAGTTGCTCCTCATTGATGCTTTTGAATGCCTCATGTCTTCATAATATGTCTTCATACCTGCATTTGATTTCATGATTGTTGAACTAACATCTGACTGTAAATTTTTTGAAAAACCGAGTGGTGGCTGCAGAAACTGCTTCTGGCTGCGGAAACTGGTGTCAGCTGTGGAAACTGACACAACAATTATTTGGGTGAATGGAGATGGATAGATGATAACTGTCTGAATGAAAATGGTCATGAAAGAAAATTTTATTGGTGAAATGAAATGAAATAGATGAAATGGAGTGAAATGAAATGAAGTGGAGTGTAATGAAGTGGAATGAAATGGAGTGGGTTGTCATAAAACTTGTGAAATAAGAGAGAGAGAGAATTTTTTTTTTTTTGGAAAATATAGGGTGTTAGGTGTTCCTGATTTTCACCCTACATTTTCTGTATAATACTTCCAATCAGTGATTGGTTTTCAGGCTTATACTATTTTTTTTTTTTTTGAACTGAAAATAACAAAGGCTAGGCTGGTGGAGAAGAATGATTCTTCTTCACCAGCCTTATTGCAAAATTATCTTGAAACATTTTGACAAATTCCTCTTTTGAGAGTGGCTTATGATAGATCTTTAATCTGTGGCCATTCACAATAAGAGGAGTTTGAAATTCATCAATGGTCTTGATTCTTACCGCTCCATTGCTAAATATCTTGTCAATATCATATGGCCCAAGCCAATGAGTCTGAAATTTTCCTTTAAAATATTTAAACTTGGAGTCAAATAGCAATGCCCAATCTCCTTCTTGAAACTTCTTATCTTTGATGTATTTTTCATGCCATTTAGCTCTTTGATATTGAACTAGATCAGTTCTTAGAATTACCTCTTGTCTGATCTCATCTAGCTCATTCAACTGCTCCATTTTATGCTTTTGGGCTTTTGATAGATCCATCCCCAGCTGAACTGCCATATTGAAGGTTTTGAATTGGAACTCAATGGGGAGCATGACTTCTTTCCCATAAACAAGTTCATAGGGAGAATGTCCTGTTGTATTTCTCCATGTAGTTCTGTAGGCCCACAAGGCTTCAAGAAGCCTTTCTACCCAATCTCTTCTGTGTAGATGAACAGTTTTGGTGATGATGCTTTCGAGAACTTTGTTTGTAGACTCTACTTGACCATTTGCTTGTGGATTGTAAGGAGTAGATCTTCTGTGCTTGATTTTGTATTCTTCCATCAGCTTCTCCACCAGGTTGGATGTGAATTGGCTTCCCTGATCTGTCACAATTTCTCTTGGAACACCAAAGCGAGTAAAAATATCCTCATAAAGAAAATTAACAACTGAATTTTCAGTAGCAGACACTAATGTTTTGGCTTCCACCCATTTAGTAACATAATCAGTACAAACCAATATATACTTCTTTTGCTTAGATGGTGGATTAATAGGTCCAATGAAATCTAAAGCCCATTTTTCAAAGGGTTCGATGACTACCTGTGGTTGCAATGGCATTTCATTTGAAAGGGTAGGTTTCCCTACTCTTTGGCAGTTGTCACACCTTTTGACATATTGTTTTGCATCTTTGAAGAGGGAAGGCCAACAATATCCTAAAGAGAGGATTTTATAGGTTGTCATTTTGTCAGCAAAGTGTCCGCCGCATGGTTCATCATGACATGCCTTGAGGATATCAGGCATTTCATCCTCCCTGACACATCTTCTGATCACAAGATCTGGCCCTGTTTTAAACAATTCGTTAGAAATCCATGAATATTTTGAACTCTCCTGAATAATATTTCTTTTTTCACTTGGAAATAAATGTGGAGGCAGTTTCCCTGTAACCAAATAGTTAGCAATATCTGCATACCAAGGAGTCTTAATAGTTACTGCAAACAAGTATTCATCAGGAAAATTATCCTCTACAGGAGAATCTTCTTTAAAATTCTGAATCCTAGACAAGAAATCAGCTACTGTATTTTGTTTCCCCGGTCTATCCAACACAGTAATATTGAATTCCTGCAAAAGTAGGAGCCATCTTGTCACTCTGCCATTAGTAACAGGTTTGTTCATTAGATATCTAATCGCAGAATGATCAGTATGAATAAAAGTTTCATAGCTTGTTATATAATGTCTAAACTTATTGATTGCATGAACAACAACTAAAAACTCTTTTTCAGTTACAGTATAGTTCAACTCAGTGGGAGTCAAATTTTTACTGGTATAGTAAATGGCATAAGGGACTAAATCCTTTTGACCCAACACAGCTCCTAGAGCTGTATCTGAAGCATCTGTAGAAATATGGAAAGTGAGTTTCCAATTTGGTCCTCTCAAGATAGGTGCTTCAAATATTCTTGTTTTCAAAGTTTCAAAGGCTGATTGACAATCAGGATCCCATTTGAATTCACAGTCTTTTGTAAGCAGTTTGAAGAGTGGAGATGCTATTTTAGTGAAGTTTTCTATAAATCTTCTATAGTATCCAATAAATCCTAGAAAACTTCTAACATCTCTTTGACAATTTGGAATAGGCAACTTGGAGATGACTTCAACTTTTGATCTATCAACCTTAATCCCATCTCCCGAAATATGATGCCCCAAAACAATCCCTTCAGTAAACATCATAAAGCATTTTTCATGGCTTAATGAAAGGTTTGTTTCTTTACATCTTATAAGAACTTTTTTCAAATTTTCTAATGCCTCTTCAAATGAATTACCATAAACTGTAAAATCATCCATATAAACCTCTACACAATCATGGATTAGATCAGAAAAAATTCCTAGTACTGCTCTTTGGAATGTTGCGGTGCATTACATAACCCAAAAGGAAGCACTCGATAGGCAAAAGTCCCCCATGGACAGGTAAATGTGGTCTTATCTTGATCTTCACGTGCTACCTGAATTTGATTATAGCCACTAAAACCATCCAAAAATGAAAAGTACTTTTTGCCTGCTAATGTATCTAATACCTGATCGATAAAGGGCAAAGGAAAGTGATCCTTCAAATTTGCTTTGTTCAATTCCCTGTAATCAATGCATACCCTCCATTTACCATTCTTTTTAGGTACTATAACCAAAGGAGAAACCCATTGGCTATCTGAAATTGGATAAATGAAGTTTACATTGAGTAGTTTTTGGAGCTCTTCTTTCACTATCTCCCTAAGATTTGGATTCATCCTTCTTTGAGGTTGTCCGATTGTTCTACTGTTTTCCTCAATATAGATATGATGGATGCAAGTCTTAGGATCAATACCTTTCATGTCAGTATACTCCCATGCAAATGCAGTAGAATGTTTTTGCAAGATTTTGGTTAGTTCCTCCTGTTGTGACTTTTCCAAATTTTTGTTGATATTTAATGTTTTTCCTGGAAAAATCTCAATGGTAGAACTACCAAACTCTTCCATAGAGTAAAGAGACATTTGTATTGATGATAAATATTCTATGTCAGATTCCAACTGAAATTGTGTGGGGTCATATTCTGAAGATGTCTCAAAATTTTCTAATGTGTTCATAATTTGACTATCCTCACTGATTTCAGAAATGGTAAAGATAGGTTGTATAGTGTCCTCATCATCGACCCATTCATTGTCTCCTACTTTTGTGATTGCTTTTGCTGGAGGATACAAATTGAATTTCTTTGTCGAATTACCATTAGAAATGTACATATCCCCAGATCTACAACTAATGAAAGCATCAGCGGTGGCTAGCCAAGGTCTTCCTAAGATAAGTGGGTGCCCTCCTAGATTACTCTTGGGAGTCAAAATCGTAAAATCTACTAGATATTCCCAAGAATCTAAGGAGACTGAAATATCTTCTAATACACCATCTGGTTTGATAACTGATCGATCTGCAAGTTGCAGTAAAGTAGGTGTAAAAAGAAGATTAGGAAGTTTTAGCTGGTCCATAGTCTGTCTACTCATAATGTGGATAGCAGCCCCTAAGTCAATCAATGTGTTTGGAATTTCTATCCCATTTATATGTGTCTTGACAATTGGACTTCCTGGATCTACATACTTCTGCATGGTAATTTTTCCCATCATGATATCTGTAATTTTTCCTACCAGGTGGATTCTTCTTGTATCTTTTAGTTTCCTTCCTGGTCTTTTGAGACTCAACTCCTTTATTGTTTTTGCTAGAATAGGAATCTCTCGAATGGCTTGTAGCAAGGGAATCTTGATACAAACATTCTTTAATTCATCTAGAAAATCATAGATAGGCAACAAGATTTGTTTTTCCACCTCTTTATCAATTTGTAATCTTTCAGGGAAAGGAGGTGTAGATGAAGATGCAAGTTGCTCAACTATAGGAGTTTTGGGTGTTAACTTTTCTTTCTCTTTTTGAATGTTTGAGTTTTGAAGAGATGCTTCCTCAGAACCCTTATTGACTTTAAGAGAGTCCTCCTTAGAGGTATCTTGCTCTTGGACATCTATAGAAGGTTTTTCTAAAATTCTACCAGACCTGAGTTGTACATCATTGAGAGGAACAATCATATAGGTAGGAAATTGTTGTCCTTCTATCATGTAAGTATTCTGAGGATTTTTATTGTTTGGATTTGGCAATGGCTGAGCTGGAAGTTGATTTGTCTTTTGTTGGAATGGAAGCATGAGTTGAGGATTTGGATTTTGCTGAGAAAGTTGTTGTTGTGGAAATGGAAATGAAAGTTGTGGATTTGGGTTTGGAAGTTGTGGAGCTTGTTGATTTTGAAAAGATGGAGGATATTGATAAAATTGAGCAAATCTCCCATAAGTATTTTGCATACCTTGTACCCATAACTGATATGGATTTTGAGGTTGGGGACAAGGTTTTTTCCAAGGATTCCAATTTGGTGGGGGTTGAAAATTCATAGGGTTGTTAAACCCTTGAGTTTGTTGCCCCTGCCAAGGTTTTATTGCAACAAAACAGAGAGATTCTACTGAATTTGGATCTTCTTGAAAGACAGCTTTGAGTCCAGGAATTGAAGGACAATCCTTGGTCTCATGATTCTCTGAGAAAATCATACATGTTTCTACAAATTTTGCATCCAAGGGACATTCCATTAAAGCATGTTTCTTCCTACATTTCGGACAAAAGATGGCTAGAGCATCGGTTTCTGCTTTATTCTTGTTTTTAATTTTAAGGGTGTCTAGTTGTTCACTAAGGCTCCCTAAGATATTAGTTTTGAATTCATCAAGCATATTGCCAATCTCTGCCCTACTTACTGATCCAGTTGCAGATTTGTTTGCCCTGATAAGAGAAGGATCTCTAGGCCCTTTTCCTGTTTTAGATTTTCCCCTTTGAGAGATGGACACATAGTTATGTTATGTCACGAAGTGGAAGTTGAGAAATGTCTCCTTTCCCCATCATGTTTAAAATATCTATCCATTCATCTCTGATGGCTTTTAATATAAGGGCTTTCAAATTTTCCTCATCTAAGTTGCTCATCTTTTCTCTTTTTAAGTTGTATTGAAATCTTTCAAGTAAATCTTCCAAATTTTCATCTTCTTTTTGCACCATTTTGAATACCTCATCCTTGTGATTGGTGGGCATGCAATAGTCCAGGTATCTATCCAAAAATGTTTGTTTCATATCATTCCAAGTCCTAATATATTGGGTGGCTAATCCCATGAACCATTTCAAAGTGGCTCCCTTCAATGTTGAAGGAAACAGTTTGAGTTTTTGAGAGTCTTCCATATAGTCATAGGTTCGGCACACGACTTCAAACTCAAACATAAATGTTTCAGGATCCTCACTTCGCAATCCATAAAAGTTGGGGAGGACAGATGGTGAGATGTTTTTCATCGTTGTATGAGTTTCCTCATCAACTATAGGGAATCCAAATGAGTTGTCTCATTCCCTATTTCTTCCATTATTACCTCCACCTCCATCATTGTTTCCTCCTCCTCTACCTCTACCTCTACCTCCAAATCCATCTACTACTTCCTCTGTCATGATAGTTTCTTCAGAGTTATTAAAGTCCTCTAGTTCTTCTATCAAGGGAGGATGAGAGGGAGTTTCTTCCTTTTCTTCTTCAGGTGATTCCACTTCTTTGATTACAATATACTCTCCTGTAGAAGTAAAGAAAGGGTCTTTTTCTAAATGAGATTTGGTAGGTGGTATAGGAGAATCCTCTAATTCAGCTGCTCCTTGAATTCCAAGAATCTTAAGGCTATGGGTAGATGGTGGTGAATCTTGTCTATGCCTTGAAGAAGATGGAGTTGTGAAAATCAAACTCTTGGCTCTAGCTATAAACCTTCCCCTAGAATCTCTTGCTCTATGCATGTCATTTTATTATTATTTTTTTTAAGTTGGGCTAATAATTCTCTTTCTGATCTTCCAGATCACACTAGGTGCAAGAAGAGAGCATACTTAAGAAATTACTGAACCAATAACTCTCTTTTATGATCCTCCAGATCACACTAGGTGCAAGAGGAGAGCATACTTCAAGAAGTTATCAAGTTTTCCCTTCTTTTTATATTATTTTTTTTTTAAGAAATTGGCTACCTAGTTACACTTCCCCGGCAACGGCACCAAAATGTTTGGTCAATTTAGTGTGTCCTAAATTGCTACATTAATTTGTCAATCCGGGATTCGTAAGCTGACGAAGTGTGGCGCACTATATGTGCAAGATAACCTATCTCGTACTTTTTGTCGTTTTTGGGTTTTTATTTATCTTGGTTGGTTTCCCAATGTGAGATGGAAATTCTAAAAGACAAGTATGGTTATGAATGTTCAAGGCAATGATGTCCTTTATAATGATTTCCCAAACTTCAAACTTCAAAAGGATTTTGAAACATACAATGACAAAATTAATTCCTAAAAGAAAATGAAAATGTGCCACTATACTAGTTAAACAAACAGTGAACTATTGATCATGAAACCCATTACCCTTGCTGTTGTCTAAACACAAAAGAAACTGTACTCAAAGAAATTCAAAGATTGCAAGCAAAGTAAAGCTAAAATCAAATTACATCAACTCATATTCTGACCCCTCACCATTAGTCTCGCTATGGCTTTCGGAGGTAATCATAAACAACTTGAGTAATCTGATATCTAATTTGCAGAAAAATAAACTAATACCAAATTACACACTCATACTTCAATCCCTCACCATTAGTCTCACTATGGCTTTCGGAGGTAACTGATAATGACATGAGAAATTTAATATCTAACTTGCAGAAAAATAAACTAACATCAAACTACACATTCATACTGCAATCCCTCACCATTAGTCTCGCTATGGCTTTCAGAGGTAACTGATAATGACATGAGCAATTTAATATCTAACTTGCAGAAAAATAAACTAACATCAACTACACATTCATACTGCAATCCCTCACCATTAGTCTCGCTATGGCTTTCGAAGGTAACTGATAATGACATGAGCAGTTTAATATCTAACTAACTAGTAAAGCAAATGTACAAAACTGAAATGAATAAAACAATGCTGGAATTAAAAATTAAGAAAAATAAATCAGCAGAAGGACAAGATTGATTCCATGTCATTAGTCATTGTAAAACTATGTGCAAATTCCTGGGCTACCTACTATAATCTGAAACAAAGATACTGATCAGTTAACAACAATATAAAGCATGAAAAAATATGAACAGAAATAAAACGTTAATACCATAAGAGATGTAATATATACACGTGAATGATTATGGCATAATGAACGTAAGGAAATAAAGCATGAAACTATACAGCAATACACAAAACCTCGGCGTGTGCAGGGGCCCTCTGCACAATCCTCGGGCAACAGCTATCAACCACAAATTATACTTATGAACAGAGTCTTCTCATATATTTAAAATGCAGTCATAACAAGGAAATAATGTCACAACACAGTGGGATTTCTTGACAGCCAAAATTACATTACACCAGCTAACTACTATGCGTATGAGAACGCATTATTTATAATAGAGGATGACATAACTAATTTCCTACATTCTGCGCTGATAAAAGACACATGAACAACCACGTCCAGAAATCTAGCATTATGGCTGCTGTGAAGATTAAATCTATGGAGAGTGGTCGTTAGATTCGGCTTATGGAGCCGTTCACAGGTGTTGATATGTCCCTCGTGATTTAGAAAAGGCCACGCAAGTCTTCACGTGGTGAAAAATAGAGTTCTGTCACCGTAGGATTCTTAGGTTGACCACCGCTTGGCTTCATTTGACCATGGCCTTCTTTGGTGAATTCGACTGAGCCAGTAGGACTCGGTCCATGTCCATATCATTTCCAACTTGCCCATGTGGCTTGATTTTCCTGAAGACACCTACAATATAGACTTTAACAAAATGGCTGCAGAAAGTTGATGCAGCTGCGGAAAGTGACAAGATTCCGCAGCTAAATGAGCAAAAATCTAATTCAAACAGCAGACACAAAACATAGTTAAAAACCACTTTAAATGCTCTTTTATGATTAATATGCAATGATGTTGATGACTTAGGAGGTCCAGGTAAATGGAAAAAGTCTAGAAAGGTGTATAGGAAAGATGCAAGTTTGGGACTCAACAGCCATCCAATCAAAAGAGTCATGCATATAGTCATGATAAAACAAAATATCCTACAGCCTGGATTTTATCATACAAAAAATAGGGTCTTGTGCTCCACCTCGACCCAAACAAGTACAAATTCAAGCATGCGAATAAGTGATTTGAAGTCATACTTGCAATAAATTCACCTGAATACCAGCAAATGATGAACGTTGTTAACAAGCACGAGAGAAACCACCCATAATGACAATGGTTTTCAAGGTACAATAAGTACAATCCACGGAATGTGAATAGTGATCTGGCGTCGAACATCCGCGGAATCACTCGATTGAAGGCCAATGATGAGGACCTGTCATCAAATGCGAAGAACTTTCCATTGAGGCATGCAATCTCCAAGGTACTAGAAGGGAGTCTCTAGATCAACTTATTGGATAATGAGTTGAAATCGACAGGAAGTGACCTGGTCAAAGGAGGGCCATAATGTTTCCCACATCATCAACACAAGATAGAGGAATAATATGATAGTGAATCAGGACTGAAAAGAGGATCAGAGGTTGAAAGCTGCAAAGGAATATTCTCTTGAACATATCAGCGACACGACGCTGGAATTTGGTAGTATTTGGCATCAAGGGATCCGAGGTCATGATGACATGGCAAAGAACAGATGAGAGGCCAAAATATATTACCCAAATCCATGGAGGCAAAAATGATGAAATGAGATATCCCCAACCCGACGTGAATGCATATGAGTGTCATGTTCAAGAGCGACATATGAAGACACGATTGAGAACTGGTTCCATTTTCTCCCACCATTTTTGGCGAGTACCCCAATTATTTTTGGAAACAAGCTTGAAGTGGATAGCATATGCTTGTCATGTAAGTTTTTCCTTCGAACAAATCCATCCTAGTACATTTTACGAGCCCTAGGAAGGAGGAACTCAGTTTCGTCATGGTGACGGTTTCTGATGTCATTTAGGTTTTAACGAATCTGACAAAGGAAGAACTCGATATCTTTTCATGTTTAGAGAGTTTGAAAAGAAGCGGAAAAGAAAACTCCAACAGGTCCCCTTTCGTGGGTAGTCTCACAGATCCAAAAAGGTAGAAAACTATGTCTGAGAGAACCTCTTAGTCGCGATAGGCTAAGGTATTCCTTCGAGTACCTTGGGAATGCCAGGGAAATCTCAAAGAAGGTGGTATTCCTTACATAGCATGCAAGGGAATTTGACTTTCCATGGAGGTTGGATGGTTATCGATGGTAGGTGTCTTAATAGCCACAGGGTTGGCCTCTCGCTTATCTGACTTCTTCTTTTTCGTCTTCTTCTTCTTCTTCTTAGCCACCTTGTTACTATAATCTAGACATTCACTAGGCGAAGTAGAAGAGGAGGACAAAGAAATAGGTGAAGAAGGTGAGAGGTCCACCTTAGAATCAACATGATGTTGTTCAGGCAGAGGGGATGGTTGAACAGAGGTTGAAGCACTTGAGACAACTGAGGTCGAAAATAACCACACAGGAAAACCAATAGTTAATCCAAGAAGGGATAATGTTTTCATATAAGGAGCACCAACATTCCCAAAAGCAAGAAAAGGACCCAGATGCCCTTCGGAGGGGATTCCTCGGTTGGGAAACTCTGGAAACGTTTGGCATTAGAAACAACCTTAAAACAAAAACACTAAGGAATATAACTTTAACCAGTAATATTTCATGGGTATTTAATTTTTAAAACATTGAAACAAAACTCTTCCATTTCATATTTTAAGAGTCAAGAAACAGGAAAAAGGTGACTCTAGTCACTTTCACATTAAACGAGCTTGAAAGGACAAGTGCTCAATGATATTTTAAATTTTAGAGAGTCATGAAAAGACTAAAATGACTACTCATGTAATCTAAGCAAGAGGGTGTACCAAGCTTCCGTGAATTGCAATATACACCTTGGTGATCAAATGAAAGAAAAATGACCAAGGACTTGACGTACGTGCAGGCAGTCTCCCCGAATGTTGTGTTCGGTGTATCATGGTTATAGGGCGACAGACTCAGCTTCCTATGGATAAAGGATTGTAACCTATGAGGGTCTCTCTTTTTATACATGACGGTACGAGGAGCACAAGTTTGTGCTAGCGTTGTCTAATGCCAGATGGCGAACGAAAACTACTAGGTTTAACAACGCCAGAACACGTCACTAGCCTAGACCTCTAAAATATGTGTATTTGGTTTCAATGCTTCCTTAGGTTGATTGAATTCATTTTAAAGTCAATCTTGAATTAATATTGTGATTTCAAGACCTTACCGTATGTGATCTCGAATTCTTAATGCAAAACTACATGCAAAATAAAATAATTTCCATTCAATGAACACTAAGAGAAGGATAGGAGTCTATAACAAAGCAGAAATCAATTGAATCATAAGAATAATTTCACTAATGCATCTAATACAACCAGATCAGAAAACAAAAAACTCTTTCCTAGTTTGCTAATAGCTACTAATGCAAAAGAACATTTTCATTTTTAATTTAAGCGAAAGAATGCAAATTTTGTCCTTTTAGATGAATAAGAAGCACAATGCACTGTTACACTAAAAAGAAAAATAAACACTAGTTTTTATCACTTCGAATGTAACGATCTAAAACAAAGAGATCAATCCAATACAAACATGAAACACACTCAATACAGAGATGCACTCTTCCAAGCAAACAAAGGGATTTTGAACCGATTCAACGAGAAATGTAATTTATGCTCAAAGTTGTGAATGGAGAGCTAAATGAAAACAAAGGTGATCATTCAAAAAACCAAAGACATGAAGAACCGAAAGAAAGACTAAAACAATTAGTCAGTGAACTGAAACGACAAAGAGCAATGTGACTCAAACTCAACTCAGAAGGCTAAGTGAGGAGAGGGTCGAGAAAACGACACAAGGCACCTAGAAACCCTAGGGAAACAAACTCCATTGATAAGATGATGGACAAACAACTGAGAAGACCGAGACTACAAAGTCAAAACAATCTCAGTGGACCAATTGCAAGGTAAAAAAACAATCCAGAGACAAGAAACACTGACAAAACATAGAAAAGAGGCCAAAATTCAATCCTACAGGATTCGACACGACTGTCTAGCTATAATCCGTGCTAAACAGGGGTTGGTACACTTGTGACAAAAGCAACATGTGCCAATCAACGCGAATGTGCAAGGAAAAGCAACGTTGAGATAGAAAACCATGGGAAAAAATAAAAACCACTTAGCATAGGTTAGACTTGACACTCTGGGACTGAACATGATGGTTGAAAACAATTAGACAGGTCAAAAAAGCAGAAAAATGATGAAATGACCAAATTCGACTCGACAAGCAAAACGCTAGAGGAACAACGAGAGACGAAAAACACACACCAATTCCCCATCGGAATCGCCAACTTGTTGTGCAGGTAAATCCCCTCTACGGACAGAGCGATCCCTCTAGCCCTAGGGTGGGTCTAGTAGCAAGAGGACATGATAATGCGTCAATTCCTAGTTTATGAATGAAACTAAGTCGGGATAGATGTCATACCTTTGTTCTAATGCATTTGTCATAGTTGTGGCAGAGTCTCCTGATCTTCATCGTTACACATCACGGTCCTTCATCTGTGGTACTCGAGTGCCTGCACAAGGATTAGAGAACAATAACATCATATGAAACAATACTTGCATTCATAACTATTTAATTTCTCAAGGAGAACTAAATGTATTACACAAGATTAATCATATCAAACACAAAACGGGAACCAAAACATCAATCATGTATTAATAAGAAGAGAGAAAGATTTTAAAACCAAAAGAGCCTTGACGTCGCAGCCTCCTTCAGTGGGTCCAGTCAAAACACATCTCAAGCATTCGTCGAGGAATTGGACTTGGCGAGGAAATAAGCCTAGACTCTCTCTCGACAATGGGTCTCTCTCTGCTCTATCTCACACCAGCTATATTACATTGTTCAACTATTCAACCATTACAGCTAGCTGCAACTATCTGAGAGAGATGTATTTATAGGAGAGGAGGAGGAGGTTGGGATCCCTCATATGGTGGAAGGGAGGCCTTATCCTTTGGTAGGTTTCTCAAATTTAGGAAACAAGAAGCCAAAGATGTTCGACATTATTCATTCTAAAAAACCATGCTGACTTTGCTCACGAAGTGGTTAGGAACAGAAACTTCGCTTCTATTTTAAAAAAAATTCCAAAAATAGCATGGCGCAGGCAGTCCACTGAGACTGAGTGCCAATGGGAGCGAGGCCTACTGCTAATGTTTCTATGGGCACGGGGCCATAACTGCCTGCCACCGCTGACCCAAAATCATATTTTTTTGAGAGCCTGCTCGAGGAATAGTCAACAGAGGAAATGTTCTTCTCATGGCAAGGGATGCCATGACACTTTTTTCAAGGCATGACAATACACAGAAGTCACAGAAATGGTCCTCCAATGTTCGGGATGGGATTGCAGGGACGGTGACAAAATTTTGTGTAAAACTAAGGGATGACGTGTGATTTCCATATGTCATCTACTAATTGTCCATTTGGCTAGCCAAAAATGAAAAACTTGCTAGCCACATGTCATCACTTGCTACTACCACATGTCCTTATGTCATGTGTCTTACCATGTCACTTGGCATGTTTTGGCCTCACCTTGTGTGGAGTGGTGGAATATACCCTTATATTTGCACAAGATTTAACTTCCACACACAATTACCTCCACAAAGAGTTTTCTCACACATAGCATTACCTCTGCATAAAAATTTTCTTGACACATATTTGATTACTCTGTCAAAATTTCCCCCACATATCTCCACATCATATTGAGAAATCAAAGCATCTTTGTGCCTTTGAAAAATTCTGATGAATTTGAGGTACAATATGCTCTTAGCCCATGTGTGCTAGCCTATTGACCCTTTGTAACTACGGGCAATGAATATGGGCATACTTATTTTCCCTTCTCATCCTTCTCATTCATTCCCTTCTTGGATTTCTCCTTTAGACTAGTTCAAATTTCATACTACACGATGTCCTACTCATCCTTTTTCTTCCGGACCATGAGCTAGTTCAAGCTTGGTCAACCCTCTAGCTTAGAAATCAATGAAAACACTATCAACAACACATTTTGTAAAACTAAGAGTAATCGAACAAGAAAATCTCATGGTTGTATGTGTAAAGGAAGTAATTCAACTTATTGAAATTTATTTTCATCCATTTCAATCACAAAAAAAAAACTAAGCTTTGTTGATTAGTGGCGGGCATGTTTATCGATTTCTTATTTAGTTTTTGAATTTTCCCCTTCATTGGTGATGCTTTTAACGATTTCTTATTTACTTTTTAAATATTCTCCTTCGTTGTCGGTGCTTTTATCGATTTTTTATTTACTTTTTAAATATTCTCCTTCATTGGTGGTGCTTTTATCGATTTATTATTTAAAGATCACCAAGAGTTTGAAGTTTGGAGGAAGATTGAAAAATCCTTTCTTGGAAACCCATGGAATATGCTTTCAAGGAATAAGACAAAGGAGTTTCAGTGATTTTTTCAAAAGGTGTCAACAAGGATTTTTTTTGGAGCTTCAACGAATCACTAAAGAGACAAATTCATGAATTGGTCAAAAGATGTTTTGGACAAATTCGTGAAAGGGATAAACAATTATTTTTTTTAGAAATCTTGGAAAGGAGTTTCGGTGAAATCAACAAAGTGACAAATCAGAGAATTGGTTGAAAGGAGTTTTTAATAAATTGTCACTGAAGGTTTTTTTCGAAAAATCGTTGAAAGGGTAAATTGGTGTTTTTAGAATTCATTGAAAGGATTTTTGTTGTGAAACCAGCTCCAAAAATAGAAGAGATGAGATAGAAACGCCTTAGAAATACGCCACTTCGAGGGGGAAACCTCCAATACATTACATGAATGAAAAATTCTTGGATGATACAAATGAAAAAACCTCCTTTCTATATATAGGAGTCCATAGGGCCACAATGTAATCCTAGCCGACCTAACAATAATAATGTAAGGGCACAATAATAACAATATGGGGGTTACAGGGGTACAACAATAACAATAAAGGGGTTACACTCACAACAATTAGGGACTATACTAGTAATATAGGGACCTAACATGCTCCTCTCCTTAAAAAAAGTGTTGTCCTCAACGCTTGAGTAGCTTTGGGTGCTCTTGTATCAAATTCTCATCCTCCCATGTAGAATCTTCAGTGGGTAATTTCTTCCATTTGATGAGATATTATGAAATTGATCGATTTTGTAGTTGTCGAGTTCTTGTTTATGTGACTGCTTTAGGTTCCATTATGGTTTTTCCTTCCTCATCAAGTTCTGGAAATATTGTTTGAACTGGAAGTTTGTCCCCTATAACCTTTTTTAAGCATGAAACATGGAAAGCTGAATACACTCACGAAGAAGCAGGAAGCTCCAATTTGTATGCCATAGTACCAATATTTTGCAACACCTTGTAAGGACCATAGTACTTTGGCGAT
Source organism: Pinus albicaulis (assembly GCA_034641835.2). NCBI lineage: Eukaryota > Viridiplantae > Streptophyta > Pinopsida > Pinales > Pinaceae > Pinus > Pinus albicaulis. Next base: position 436,867,642 of record CM076569.1, read on the forward strand.
AATTTATTATCCTTCTTAGCTTGCTTGAGGGACATTTGTTTGTATTGTTGTAGCCATAAAAATACCCAATCTCCCACATCAAAACTTCTCTCATTGCAATTTTTATCTGCCTGTTGTTTCATCCGATTTTGTGCCAAATTTAGGTTATCCTTTAAGAGTTGGAGAACTTCTTTTTGATGCTCGATGTGATCCTCCACTGCTTGAACTCTAGAATTTTCAATTAAAGAAGATGTGATGGATGGTGGATGATATCCATAAAGTTCCATTAATGGGGTCATTTCTGCTGCAGTATGGAAGGAAGTGTTATACCACCATTCAGCGAGAGGTAACCACTTGACCCATTGTGCTTGCTTATCAGATACAAAACAAAAAAGATATCCTTCCAAACATTTATTCACTATTTCTGTTTGACGATCAGATTGAGGATGATAAGATGAGCTATGAGCTAGTTGAGTACCCAAACAAGAAAATAATTCCATCCAAAAATTTCCTGTAAAAATGGGATCTCTGTCACTTACAATAATCTTCGGGTTTCCATGTGTCTTTTGAATTGTTTCCATAAATGCCGTAGCAACTGTACTTGCTTTAAATGGATGAGATAATGCACAAAAGTGTGCATACTTGGTAAGTCTATCAACTACCACCATGACAACACTCTTTCCTTCAGACTTAGGTAAACCTGTGATAAAATCCATTGAAATCTCCTCCCAACGTTGACTTGGAATGGATAAAGGTTGTAGAAGACACGGGGTCTTAATTGTCTCAACTTTATTTTTTTTGAAAACCAAACATTCCATCACAAACTTTTGAATATCAGATTTAAGGCCTTCCCAAAAAAATTCTTTCTTCAACCTATGGTAAATTTTAAAAAATCCCGAGTGTCCTCCTAAAGGAGAAGTGTGCAATTCCAAAAGAATATTTTGTTTTTGTTGGGAATTCTTGCAAATATATAAGAGATATTTGTACCATAAGGAATAATTTTTCCAACTAAGTGTATCAGATGTACTAGGATCTTGCTACTAATTTTGAATGAGTGTCCACACTTCTTCATCCTTCTTCCATTCATCCCTTGCTTCGGTTCTCCAATCTAGCGGGATAATAGAAATGGCACAAAGAAATGCTTCCACCTCTTCATCCTTTCTTGAGAGTGCATCTGCGACAACATTTAGCTTCCATTTTTTGTAGATGATTTCAAAGTCATAACCCAACATCTTTGTGACCCATTTTTACTGCTCTTCTGAAGATACTCTTTGTTCCAAAAAGTGTTTGAGACTATCATGATTAGTTTTTACCTTGAAGTGTCTTCCCATTAGGTAAGGTCTCCATTTCTTTAGTGCATGTAGTATTGCCAACATTTCCTTCTCATAAATAGCCTTTTGTAAATACTTTCCTTTGATTGAAAGACTTTCAAAAGTAATGGTTCTTCCTTCTTTCATTAAAACAACACCAATTCCATTTCCTGAGGCATCACATTCCACAATAAAGTTTTTTGTGAAGTATGTCGTAGCTAAGACTGGTGCTAGGCAAATTGCCTCTTTAAGATGTTCAAAGGCCTTAGTTTCTTCAAGAGTCCATGAAAATGCATCTTTCTTCAATAATTTCGTTAGAGGTGCTGCTATTCTCCCATAATTATTAACAAACTTGTGATAATACCCTGTTAACCCGAGAAATCCACACAACTGCTTTATGGTAGTGGGGACTTTCCATTCCTAAATGGATTTAATTTTGTTAGGGACTACCTTAACACCCTCGTGAGATACAATATGACCCAGATATTCCACCTCTTGTACTCAAAAGAAACATTTGGATGTTTTTGCATATAATTGTTTCTCCTCCAATAGTTTGACTACCCTGTCAACATGTTGAACATGATCCTTCCAAGACCTGCTATAGATTAGTATATCATCAAAAAATAATAGCACAAATTTTCGAAGGAAGGGTTTGAAAATGGAATTCATCAACCCTTGAAATGTAGAAGGTGCATTGGTAAGGCCAAAAGGCATGACCAAAAATTCATAATGACCCTCATGAGTTCGAAATGTTGTTTTTGGAATATCTTCAGTCTTCATTCTAATTTGATAATATCCTGAACGAAGATCCAACTTGGTAAAATAAATTGCTCCATGTAATTCATCCAATAATTCATCAATCACAGGAATGGGAAATTTATCTTTAATAGTAAGCTTATTGAGCTCCCTATAATCCGGAAACATGTGCCATGATCCATCTTTCTTGTGCACGAATAATACTAGGGCAGAGAAAGAACTTTGACTAGGTTGAATTATACCAGCCTCTAACATTTCTGCAATCATACATTCAATTTCGCTCTTTTGGATATATGGGTATCTGTAAGGCCTGATGTTTGAAGGAACACTTCCTGGAATCAAATGAATAGCATGATCATGATCACGAATAGGTGGGATTCCTTTGGGAGTATCAAACACCTTGGAATGATTATCCAATACTTTTTGGAGATATGGAGAAATAGTTGATTTTGATGTTGGAACTTCTAGTGAGCATAATTGTCAATTACGCCTCGTTTTTATTTCTTCAGAAGCTTTGTCATGAAATTAGAGCTTATTATCTTTACTGGCTTCCCTGCAATACCCCGTAATTCGATTTCCTTTCCTTCCAAAAAAAAATTCAAGAAAATTTCTTGAAAATTAAAAGCTATCATCCCCAAAGATTGTAACCATTGTATTCCTAGTACAACATCAACACCTCCCATTGTGATGGAAAGCATTGGAATATTCAATACATATTCCCCTATGGCTAGCTTGATATTATGGCATTTTCCTGAGAAATTTATAGTTCCTCCATTTGAAACCATCACTTGACATTCTGGTGGTGGGTATAGGAAACAATTCAATTTATTGGCTACCTTACAATGAATAAAATTATGGGTACTACCTAAATCAATCAACACTATTTCCTTTTTATTTTTGATATGTCCTTCTATCTTGAGAGTTTGAGGAGTGGTAATTCCTGCCAATGCATCACATGATATGGTCGGACTCATTTCTTCTTCTTCTTCTAGGGTTACTTCCTGGTGTATATCCTCTTCTTTTGAAGCTTCTTGTTCATTTTCTTCCTCCTCTTCACAATCTATGGAAAATAATTTCTTCTCAGCACACTTATGACCTTTAGTGTATTTTCTATCACAACTGTATCAAAGCCCTTTTGCTCTTTTTTCTTCCAATTGTTGTGGAAGTCTAGGAGTAGCAACACTTCCATCTTTATAGATGTGAGTGGTAGGCTTCCTTGTCACCATAATTTTACATTCAATTTTTCTTGCCAACCAGAATGCCTTCTCCAATGAATCAGGTTCCCAAATGCGAACTTCATGTTGAATGTTATCCTTTAAAGTCCCTATGAAGACATCAATCTTGTGTTCCTCTAGAATATCAGTTACCCTTATATTCAATTTTTGGAAGTCCTCAATGTGCTCCACCACTGAACGCTTTTGTTTGAGATTTATTAATTCGCTAAAGAAGGTGTTGGCCTTTGTATCTTCATTATGTACGATCATTTCCTCCGCAAAAATTGACCAAGTGACAATTTTTTTATGGGAGAAAAGCCATCGATACCATAAAAATGTATTTTGTTCTAAATGTAAAGTTTCAATGCGTACCTTTTGTGTGTTATGCACATTATTGAGATCAAAATATTGCACCATATGTAGTATCCATGTTATGGGATCTTTGCCATCAAATTTCCTCATATCCATCTTTGGAATATGGTGGTTCTTCAATCCAAAATTAGGGTTTAGTAAATCACGATTAACATTTGTTTGGTCCTCATTGTGAGTTTCTTCTAGTATCTTTTCGACATTAGGGATAATTTCTTTTATCAACTTTGACAAACCTTCCTTCAAACCTTCCATGTCTTCCTTTAAACCTTCCATTTTTTCTTCCATACCATCCTTCAAACCTTCCATTTTTTCTTCAATACTATCCTTCAAACCATCCATCGTAGCTTCCATACCTTTATTCAAACCATCCATCTTAGCTTCCACGCTTTTCCTCAAAACATCCATTTCATTTTTTGTTGCTCTATGCGAGAGCGAAATTTGGTGCATTTGCTCTTGTAATTTTGTTATGTCATGTTGCATTTATTCATCTTCATGAGCCATAGTAGAGCCTTCTGAAGGCTTAATAGGTGTTAAATTATTTTTGGGGGGAATTTTAGAACCCAATACCGATATCTATTCTACAATATGCCCTTGGAATCAATTCAAATTGATTCTTCAAAAAAGACTTATGCAATTCGGAAAAAAATACACACCTTTTTCTTGCTTTTGAGGAGCTCGATATTGAAATTGAATTATCTCCATGATTGAAGATCTTAAATATCTGAAATTTGGCCCTAAGGTAGCCCTTTGAATCCTCTTTCGAATGCCATAGGTCTGACCTGATTTGGATTATTCAATTCAAAGTTATTTCCAATCTTCCACAATGACCTAATTATGGACTAGTTCAGTAGAGCGAACTTGTATGACTTGCCATGTGTCACTGTTTGCTCCTTCGGCTCTGAAATTGATAGACAGGAAACTACAGTCCATTTACTTCAGGCCACTTTTTATAGAATTCCAATTGGATGCTCAGAGAGAGAGTTATGAATATTTTCCCATGATCACCTCTTTGAGATGAAATTCGGGAGCCTGAAAAATCCCTAACTTCCACAGATCATATCTCCGAAAATATTGCGAACCAATATCTGAAATTTTGCGACGATGTTCCTTAGGATTGAAACTTCGCGCTCTAAACATTTTAGCTTCTGAAAATTCGTAGAGAAAAAGTTATAGCGAAAATTCCACGATGACCTGTTTGGTGCAGTGAAACCCTAGAATCCAAAGCTTTGATACCAAATGTTGTGAAACCAGCTCCAAAAATATAGGAAATGAGATATCAAAGCCTTATAAATAAGCCACTTCGAGGGGGAAACCTTCAATACATTACATGAATGAACAATTATTGGATGATACAAATGACAAAACCTCATTTCTATATATAGGAGTCGATGGGGCCACAATGTAGCCCTAGCTGACTTAACAATAATAATGTAAGGGAACAATAATAACAATATGGGGGTTACAGGGGTACAACAATAACAATAAGGGGGTTACACTCACAACAATAAGGGACTATACTAGTAATACAGGGACCTAACAAGTTTTGAAAAAATCACCAAACTTACAACACAAAACATCAATGAAAAGGTGATTTGTTGAAATTAATGAAAGAGAAATTGATCGCTTTTATAGAAATTGAAAATGAAGGTATTTAAACAAAATTTTCAAAAGGGTAAATTCACAACTTTTTAGAAACATTCTACAGCCTAGTAGATGTGTAACGATGTTTGTCCATGCTCAAAATAATATTTAATGTCGGCTCATATTTTTTTTCAAATAATTGTATAAATAAATAAATACAAATATATTAACCCAACATAGTTAGATCATTGCACCCAGAGGCACATTCTACAACCCAATAGATGTGTAACGATGTTCGTTCGTGCTCAAAATAATATTTAATGTCAGCTCATAATTGTTTTTAAATAATTGTATAAATAAAAATAAATAAAAATTTAATGTCAGCGCATAAAAAACTTTCAATAATTGTATAAATAAATAATTACAAATATATTAACCCAACACAATTAGATTATTATTATTCACATTCGCCATATTTTTGTTAGCTGAGTTGTTGTTTTCGTTGGATTTGTTTGGCTGAATTTCTCACTCCGTTCTCTGCATGTTCTTCGTCCTCTACACTTATAGGTAAGTTCAATACACTCCACAACTGTAATATACAAAAAATAAATTAACACCTTTCTAACTCTAACTTTTGATTGAATGAAGCTTAAAAATGTAACAAACTAACCTTACATATATTACTAGAATCATAAATGGATCCATATTTAATGATTAATCATCATCAAAACTTTCCTTGGTGTCATGATCAACATCTTAAAAAGAAACTTTATAAAACAATAATATGATGATGATGATGATGATGACAATGGTGATAAAAATGACACAGATTAGTGACAACAATGGCGATAGTGAATATGTCGATGAAATGATGAAAAACAATCATGGCCATCATCATTCTCATGATGATTGTCCTTTCATTCATTTTTATAAACATTATTGATGTCATCATCATTATCTATAAAATTTGAAACTGAAATATACTTCAAACCTTGGTTCCCATGGAGTGGTAACAAACACTCTAGAATCCCTATGTGGGTTGAGTTACTAGTCCTGGAAGCCCTCGTTGGAAAAACTCTCCCGAAGCCCTGTAACAACTGGGTTTGAGTTACTAGTCTTGAAATCCCTTGTTGGAAAAAACACTCTAGAGCCCTAGAACAACTTGGATAGAGACTAATATGTGATGGTTGTGATGTCCGACCATGAAGTGGAATCACTAGTTGAGGGTTGAGGTGGTTTTGCCTCTGGAAGCCCTGGATGATGGTGATTTATGTGTTTGATGAGATCCCACATTCATGCTTGGAATATGACACATGAGCGATTGGTTGAAGTAAGATTTGGCTAAGCGAATCTATGGTTAGGTGGAATGTGGAAGTCCCATATTCTGTTGGTTTTTATATTCAGTAATGAAGAGCTCACTTTTCCTTTGGTATTTGGTATGAAAATGTACTGGTTATTATGTGGATTCTATTTTTATTGTATCCATGGTATTTATGTTGTTATTATGTTGGTTATAAGCATACATTTTACTAATGATGATGTATGGCTCTATCGATGTTTTTACTCATAAATGAATGCACAATGTATCTATGGTCAAATAGATTGTATTTCAGCTAATGTTGTAAGGGAGCAATGTTTCTTAGAAATTCTCAGATAAGTATGAGACCCCTATGCTTAAATCTGTTGTTTACACTGGTAGATTCAATGTTTGTGACATGTTTGACAAAATTCTTGTCATGGAGAGGAGGGGTCTGAATGATTTCTTGTTCATGTGATTACTTCCATATCATTTTTATAATGTTATTTATGATCCCCTAAGTTTTCATGAAGTTCTACACAATGACTGGGGTTGTGGGCCTAAAACTGTGGCTCAAATCTCGGATTTTCAGGAAGATAACTAGGCATTTGGGGCCCTAGCTACAAACATGCAGTGTTGTGCCTAGGGCTATAGCATCTTGGCCACAGGCATGTAGTCTTATGTCTGTGGCTATGGCTGGAAAGGGTCAAAATGTCAGTGTGACCCAGGGGTAAGAAGCCTAAAAGGTTGGGTTGCCTCCTGTGGGTGTTTTTGATCCTATAAAAGGTTTTTGTGATGTGTTTCTGTCGGTTCCAGATCCTTAAGGTCACCTAGGAGGTTGAATCTCATTATAGTGGCCTCTCATCGCATGTTTAACTCAGTTGGCCGGTTACTTGGGTAGATGTGGATTGAGGTTGTTACAGAGTGGCATCATATCATGGTTCAACTCTCAGAATAGATGGGCAGTGTTTTTATCATGTGTTTATGTTGGTTTCATGCGTGTGTAGTATTCTTTTGGTCTATGTGTGATTGTTACATACACATGGCGTTGGCCATGGTTACAGGGGTGTCTTCATAGGAAATTTTTTGGTTTCGTTGGGATATGTGTCATCATGTGTGTATGACTGGCTATGTGTCGCTACGTGTTGTACATGCATTTATTTGTTATGCTTGGTTACATTTTATTCATGCTTCTTGCTATCCGTGCATGCTTTGGTATGTGTTGTTACATGTTGTACATGGATTGGTTGTTCATGTTTGGTTACATGTTATTCAGGCTTATGTATTGTCCATGTAAGTTGGCATGGTTGATGTTTTCATACATCATGAGGTCATTTTATGCAATTAGGTCATCATGATGATATCGATATATTATGATTCTAATGTGCTGACTGAGATAGAAGATGCAGATCGTCAAGGCGAAGTTGTAACACTAGACTTTGGGGTAAGAGAAGATCATCATACAAGTATTTTATTTTTGGCATGCATGTATGATTGGTTAATGGTTGTTATAAGCATTAGGGTTATGTAAATGTTTGTTAGTTTATTGATTTTATGATTCCATACATAATAGATGTTAGTTAATTAGTGTGACCATATGTACATGTGTCGATTAGCCAAGCATGATGATTGTGCTATATGTTGTTGATGAATATGTTAACGTGTACTTGGCTTGATGATTATGTTATGTGTTGTTGATTAGCATGTTATATGTTAACTTATTATTGTTATATATTAGTTAACTTTATGATTAGGGTTATAGAATTAATATATTGATGTTATATGTATCATTCTAAATTGGATTGACCTATGCAGATGGTTAGGGTTACAAAATCCATGTATGGGTTAATATGTTATGATATTATGTCATGCTAATCTAGGTTGAATGTGCATATGTGATTTTTATGCATGAAAGAAAAATGTTGATGAGTTTATGACGTGAACATGTTAACTAGTTACTATTATGGACATCACGCCCTTATTTATGTTTGAGTTGGTATTATGAGAAGTAATATTGTGCTAATCTAGATCGATTATGCAGACCAGATAGCCTTCCCAAATTTATATAAGAACCCACCAATACGGAACACCAATCCATCTTAATATTTTATTTGAATAACGTTTGTTACAATCATATTTTTTCTCTGTTCTATTGTTTCTCTACATCCTACTCTATTGGTTACAATCACTCAACTAATGTGTTTGTTGCACCGCTCACTTTTTCTACCCCTCTTACACTTTAACAACAAATTAGCTCTAGCACGCAACTTTGTCTTCTTCATATAGAATCTTGATTTATGTGTTACATCCTCCTCACATATGAACTCTTTCAACCCCAATTACATTTTTTTTTTTAATTTATAGATTATGCCCTTTCTTTATCATGGACATTAATCCATGGTATTGACTCATAGATTACAACTTGACTAGGTCACATTGTATTCTTGACTAGTTCAACACATCACCTTATGTTCATAACTTGCGAGCCTCATATTATGCCTATATCCTTTCCTTGGCTCCTTCTATATATGGGGAATTAACAAAAAAAATTATCCCTTCCGTCCAACCTTTCTCTCAACATCTTCTTTACTCCACTAGTACTCATTCAAAAATCTTCAAATGTTCAATATTCAATGGTGCCAAGATCCCTTCAATTCAACTATTTAAATGTTCGTGCTCCTCATATGCCCAATTCCACAAACATGAGTTTAACATCTTAATATGTTGGGTCTACTAAATATTAGATGCACTTTACACTATGCAACTATACTTTCCATGTCCAAATCCTTTAGTTTTTAAATCTTCTCCTTCGTTGGTGGTGCTTTTATCGATTTCTTATTTGAAGATCACCAAGAATTTGAAGTTTGGAATAAGGTTGAAAAATACTTTCATGGAAACCCATGAAATATTCTTTCAAGAAATAAGGCAAAGGAGTTTCAGTGATTTTTTCAAAAGGTGCCAACAAGGATTTTTTTTTGGAGCTTCAACAAATCAATAAAGGGACAAATTCATGAATTGGTCAAAATATGTTTTGGAAAAATTCATGAAAGGGATAAACAATGATTTTTTTTAGAAAAATTGGAAAGGAGTTTCTGTGAAATCAACAAAGTGACAACTCAGAGAATTGGTTGAAAGGAGTTTATGTGAAATTTTTGAAATAACAATTGATGATTTTTAATAAGTTGTCAATGAAGGTTTTTTGGAAAAATCGTTGAAAGGGTAAATTGGCGACTTTTTAGAAGTCATTGAAAGGATTTTTGACAAAATCACCAAACTTACAACTCAAAACATCAATGAAAAGGTGATTTGTTGAAATCAACGAAAGAGAAATTGATGGCTTTTCTAGAAATTGCAAATGAAGGTATTTCAGCAAAATTGTCAAAAGGGTAAATTCACGACTTTTTAGAAACATTATATAGCCTAGTAGGTGTGTAACGATGTCCGTTCGTGCTCAAAATAATATTTAATGTAGGCTCATAATTTTTTTAAATAATTGTATAAGTAAATAAATACAAATGTATTAACCCAATATAGTTAGATCATTGCGCCCAAAGGCGCATACTACAACCCAGTAGATGTGTAACGATGTCTGTTCATGTTCAAAATAATATTTAATGTCAGCTCATATTTTTTTTAAATAATTGTATAAATAATAATAAATAAAAATTTAATGTCGTCTCATAAAAAACATTAAATAATTGTATAAATAAATAATTACAGATCTATTAACCCAACATAATTAGATCATTTGTTTGGCTAAATTTCTTCCTTCATTCTCTACTTGTTCTTCTTCCTCTACACTTATAGGTAACTTCACTATACTCCACAACTGTAATATATAAAAAATAAATTAACACCTTTCTAACTCTAACTCTGGATCGAATGAAGTTTAAAAATGTAACAAACTAACCTTACATATATTACTGGAATCATAAATGGATCCATATTTAATGAACCTTACAATGGAACCATATTTATATAAATGGATCTAATCATTAAGTGGAATTCCAGGTTCATTATGCACATATAAATTAAAAGGATCCATATAATATTATTATAGATACAACTCATCCATTACAAATGATGTATGCCATTAATTCAAAATATACAAATCTAAAAGAGTTGATAGATAACGCCATTTAACCGCATTGGATGATACATCACAATAGATATCACCATTAAATCACTTTATAGACCACATATAGCACATGGCTATAACAAATATAACACAGATCATGTAGATCAATATAACACACGCAGATCCATATAACACATATAGGTTATGGTGTTGATAGAGATAGGTATAAGTTAAGGCTTGATATAGAGCATTATTGATCAATGAAACACATATACCCTTTATTAATTTTGGAGATAACTTATAATGTATTCAATACAACACTATAGAGATAACGTATTTTAGTTTAATAATGCAACACTAAAATAATATACATTATCTCTATCAACGTTTTCACTTATTTCCAGCCTTTAAAAGGATCCAAAATCTCGATACAAAATGTTAAATTAAAACAACCTTTAAAACATTCGTAATTGATCCAGAATATGGATACATAATGTTAAATATAAGTGAATAATCTAAAACATTGTGGATGGCTTTAAATATATTCTTAAGCAATCATGATAAACATTCTTAATGTGTCATGATAAATTACAATTATTTACAATTTCATAAATAATGGATCTATATTATAATGGATCCTTTATAAAACCATATAATGGATTCAAATTCATCCATTAAAATTACTTCCAGCCTTACTAAATAATTTCTCTTAAAATCTCATAAAAAAAAATTGACATTCAACTTTTCTGAACATCACCATTACATTCAATTTTTTTGAACATTTAATTTTCAAGATATTAGGCAGGTTACATTTTATATAAATAATTTTAATTTTTTTAAGTTCTTAGGCATGTTCTATTTTATTTAGAAATTTTTATTATTATCTATTTTATGGAGACTAAATTTGTAAACATAAAAATATATTTTTTAATAAAATTTAAAATTTTATTAATTTAATTTAAATACTTAATAATTTTAAAGGTTTGTGTTTAAATTTATAAAGAACGATATCACTATTTCATATATATTGCACTCAATGTTTATGTAGGTTTTATTTTTTTAGATTCTCATTGAAATGACGAGATTAATCTTTATACCATGGACCAAATACCATATTTATAAAAGAGGTATGGTAAATAAATAAATATAAAAGAGGTATGTTAAATACATAAAAATATATCAAATATCATTAGAAATCAACATCTAAGTATATACGAAGCCTATGAGACAAATACCATGGTAAATAAAAGAGGTGTGATAGATAAATAAATAAATATATTTATATATATATATAAACAGGAGGTATGGTGAAAAATAAAAAAATCTTTTTATATTTACTCCATACTCCTCTTTATATTTACAAACACCCATAAAAGAAGTTTTATTTAGGTGAAGCCTATGGGCCAAATACCATGGACCAAATTATTATTAATACCATGCAAAAGAAACATTATTAACCCTAATATTAATATCAAAAGATTATTATTATTATTATTGAATCTAATATTCATATTAATATATTATAATATTAATATTATTAAATTTAATAACTTTGGATTAATACGATATTAAATTTGTTATATTATAATATATATTAAGATATCATGATATATATTAAATCTAGATATATATGTGAGGGAAGAACAAAGGCATAGAGTGATAGAGGTTGAGAGATGGGGAGTGACAAGGGAGAGATGAAGATAAATTGAAGGAGAGGGGAGAGGAGAAATGAATAAGGAGAGATGGAGAGAAGAGGAGAGAGAAGGAGAGAGGAGGCGAGAGGGAGGGATATAGTAACATCAAGAGAGAGAGAGAGAGAGAGCGATGGGGGAAGAGAGAGGGAGGTAGTAGAGAAAGGGAGAGAGAGGAAGGATGAGAGAGGGGACTTGAGAGAGAGGAGGAGAGTGATGGGGGGGAGAGAGGAGAATAGGAGAGAAATTTAGAGAGAGTAAGGATGAGATAGAGGACTTGAGAGATAGAATAAGAGAGGGAGGGAGAGATAGCAGGAGAGAGGGATGGATAGAGAGATGGAGTTGGGGAAAGAGGGAGGGAAGAAGAAAGACATTGAGAATGAGAATTGAAGAGAGAGAGGGAGTGACAAGGGAGAGAAGGAGAGAGAAGGTTTATGTTTGGGTGAGATAAAGAGACAAAGAAGGAGACATGGAGAGAAGGCGAGAGGGAGGGATATAGTAATAGATTTGGAGGGTGAATATAGATGCATTGATTTTAGTGTAGATTGTGATTTCTAATCCTATTTGATTGCTTGCACTAGATGCATTTATTTTAGTGTAGATGGTAATTTCCAATCATATTTGATTGCTTGCACTAGGTGCATTGATTTTAATGTCGATGTTCATTTCTAATTATAATTCAGATTGCTTGCAGAGATGCATTGATTTCAGTGTAAATGATTTCTAATCATATTTGATTGCTTGCACTAAATGCATTGATTTTAGTGTAAATGGTAATTTCTAATCCTATTTGATTCCTTGCACTAAATGCATTTATTTCAAGGTAGATGTTGGTTTCTAGTCCTATTTGCTTACTTGAACTAGATGCATTGATTTGAGTGTAAATGTTGATTTCTAATCCTATTTGATTGCTTGCAATAAATGCATTGACTTCAGTGTAGAAGTTGTTTTCTAATCTTATTTTATTGCTTTCATTGATGCATTGATTTTAGTGTAGATGTTTATTTCTGATTTGATGTAATTGGATGTATGATGATACATTAATTTTTAAGTGATTAGGTTGAGCATTGATTTCAGTTTAAGCACAAAAAATGATTAACAATGTACATTGATTTTTGTGCTATAGTAATTCAACCTATTAATATTGGAGAGAAAGAGAGACAAGGTATGATGTTTACTACAAAAACTCGAGCTAAAGATTTAAATGCTTTACGATATGAAAATATGACAAATCTAACAAGTTTGACAATGAGAATAGTAGAAGAAAATAGTTTGAGATTGATCACAATGAAGACTATTTGTAATTGACAACATTCTTAGTCTTCACATTTTCTATCATTCAACACTATTATTTTCACCTTGCATTCAAAATTTGTATTTCATATTTTTTTCATCATTAAAGTTATTAACAATATTTATCATCTCAAGAAACTGAGGTAACTAAGAAAATTTAAAATTAAAATGACGAGGTTAATATTAGACATATTTAGCATATTTAAAATGAGTATATTAATATCATATATATTTACATATTATTGAAAAAAAAAATCATATCTTCGATAGATTTTCCTTGGTGGCACACATCTGAAACCAACTTAGATCCATCATAAATCCGGATCTATCAAGCACCGAGAGGGATCAAATATCTTGAGGTGCAAACCTTTCCTCAAGTTTGTCACTCAAAAAAGAGGATTTCACATCAAGAGATTTTATCCCTCTTGGCGCTTGATAGATCCAGAGTTAAGATGGGTCTAGGCTAGTTGGTAACACAACCGATACACGCACACAAAGACAAAGAAGGAGGGCATGGAATGTTGCAGTTTATTCCCACATGTGTAACACGAAAAAGATATGGACTTTCAAAAATGAAGTGGTGTGGAAGCTTTGGGTGTCTCTTCGGAGACATCCGATACAATTGGAATGATATAGAGAAGATTAGCATGGCCCTTTCACTAGGATGACACGCAAAAATTGAGAAATGGTCCAAATATTTTTAATATTTTTTACATTGTTTTGATTGGTGGTGTTTTTTATCCATTTCTTACTTTTATCTTACCAGGTTTTTCCCTTTCCAATCTTCATTGATTAGCGGTGTTTTTATCGATTTCTTATTTTCAATATTTATTGATTAGTGGTGCTTTTATCGATTTCCTATTTAATTTTTAAATCTTCTCGTTCATTGGTGGTTTTTTTTATCTATTTCTTATTATCAATCTTCGTTGATTAGTGGAGGGCGTGTTTATCGATTTCTTATTTAGTTTTTAAGTCTTCTCCTTTGTTGGTGGTGCTTTTATCGATTTCTTATTTAGTTTTTTAATCTTCTCCTTCGTTGGTGGTGCTTTTATCAATTTCTTATTTACTTTTAAATCTTCAGAGTGTATGGTGTTTTATTAATTAATGATGTTTTTCAATATTCATTTATAATATTAATATTAATGTCGCTTTTGTTCTCAGGGCTTGGTGTTTTTATCGATTTCTTATTTATTTGTTAATCCTAACACTATTCATGGTGTTTTATTAATTAATGATGTTTTTTAATAGTCATCAACCAAAATAATTATTGTCTTTTTTTAATATTCATCAACTGACATACTAATTAATCTCATTTTTTAATATTCATCAACCCACAGACTAGTTAGTGTCATTTTTTTAATATTCATTCATAAAGTTACTTAATTCCATTGTTCAATATGCATGGAATTTCATGCCATTAATGACTACTTGGCTTGACACCACGAGGAAATATGATAAGGGAAATTTAAATCCATGACATATTCTTCTTAAAAGCATGTGTTGTGGTTTAATCATCGTCGTTTATCACTCTAGTATGCCAGAGATACACCTGCATAAAGGTCCTATCTAGCGGTTTGAGGATGCATTTGGTGCTATATCTTTATAAATTTCATTAGTTGTAGGTGTCATTCATACTATTTGATCTTGATAAGATTCATTTAGGATTTAACGCCTTGTTTTCATCCTTTGATCTTGGCTAGACCTCAACATCCAATATTGCTTTCCATATAAACTAGACATGGCACATATACCACACTTAAATGTGATTAATGCCCTACAAAGGTCATATGTGATGGATTGAAGAGTTGCTGGACTCATGATGCATGAACCTAAAAACTAAGGCTTAGACCTTGTAACAGAACATTTATTCTACTAGGATGCAAAATACTCACCATAGAGGGCATCCCTCATAACTTCTAGGTGTTGTTCATGGTTCATGAGCTCAAGGAGGTTCAATTAGGGCTTAAGGCCATTGTTTTCACCTAACCATGTGTATGAATTGACATTCATTTTTAGTTCCATTAAATGATGATGATGATGATGATGGTGATGGTGATGGCAATGAAAATGATGAAAATGGATGACAAGTATGATGTCGATGAAAGTAGTCATTGTCACCATCATCATCCTTACCATTTGCATGATCATCGTCATTTTTTATAATTTCATCAACATCCTCATCATCGTTGTCCTTGACATCATTTTTCATTTTCATTATCACAATCATCATAACCATTCTCATGATGACTTCCATTTTCTTGTGATGCTCATTAACGTCCGTGCATCCTCCTCCTCATCATCCTATATTCATCATCATCAAAATTTCCTTGGTGTAATCATCAACATCTTAAAAAGAAACTTTATAAAACAATAATATGATGATGATGGTGGTGGTGGTGGCAGTGGCGATAACAATGACACAAATCAGTCACAAAAATGGTGACAATGAATATGCCGATGAAAATGATGAAAAACTATCATGGTCATCATCATTCTCATGATGATTTTCCTTTCATTCATTGTTATCAACATCGTTGATGTAGAAATTATATACAATATGCATGACACATGAAGCAATAAAAACACACATAACACAGTTGTTTAACGGGAAATCCTGAAGCTAAAAACCCCAACTATCATATATTATGTATCATGGAGATCATGTAACAATATCATACAAAGCTTAATACCTCAAGCTCTCAGTACAATCAATCGTCACACACTAATCAGAATAAATATGCAAATTCATGCACTGATTTCTTGCCACCTGATAGCCTGCCTCCACTACGCAATCCAAGCTGATTACAAAGACCAATTCGATGCAATCCCACTCTCCTTGACTACGTTGTTCTCATTGGCATCTCCAATGTATATGTAGATACAATTAATGCATCACTAGTAGTCACAACGGATAGTCTATCTCACCCTTTCACCTATCTCTCCCCTGGGTCTCCACTGGATCTGATATGCATTGTAGTTAACTACTATATTGTTCAGTTGATTAATGAGTTATTATTTGTGAATTAATTAAATAATTAATTCACTCCACTCTCACTAGTGTATCATTCAGTTAGACTAGATACAACAAGCTCAACTGAGTTTAACTCCATTAACTGAATTAAACTAAATAACAAATCCATGAACTACTCTTCCAACTCTATCATAATTTTGCCACTTCAGTTCTAACTAAGTCCTCCATGCATGAACTCCAGTAAACCCTTAGGAATTGCGTAATTCCTTCAGCCCACTGATTTTCCAAATCTGTATACTGAAATAAAGTGCTCCAAGAGAATAAGTTGATAATTAGAGTCTGATTATTATTAAGAGCTAATAATAATCGACATGCATCTATTTTTAGATCGACGATCTATAAATAGACTTCGCCCAATATTCTAAAAATAGAATTTCATCTATTTTTCACACTTGACCAACCATCTACAAATAGCCTCCTGCTACATATAGAATATGCTCACCATGTCTAAAAATAGACATACACCTAAAAATAGCCTGTGTGGGCCCCACCTAGTTTAGGTCATTATTTTCCAACTAGGACCAAGGATGATGTTTCAGGATGCCTCCTTCACTGTTTCTTGTTGCAAACTTCAACACTCCCTCTCAACAAGAAAGGACTGTCTTTGCATGTGACATGAAACTCAATGCATTGGCCCTGCAACCTTTGCAAGCGCCCTGCAATTCCATGCATCCTCTCTGAAAATATTATGTGCAACACTTCCGAAAATGAATAGCCTCTAAACAACTGAATCAATATAATGCATTTGTCATCAAAGTCTTCAACTTCTTCTGGTACCAACTGCACATGCCTTCAAGAACCACTGCATTGTTGAACTCTGCTCCCATGCACTCTGAACTTGTTGTCAATTCTGTACTGCACTCCAGTATCTGACACTGTCACTTTGATCTCTCTGCATCAATCCAACTGATCATGCTGCTACTGCTCTATGGGCGCCTTGTAGCCAGGTTAAATTCATGAGATCCACACAATCTCAATGAATCTTGCCCAGAAATCTCCTCTTGGGATTACTCATGTATGTCGCCCCGCCTCTCACCTGGTGGTATAGCTGCATGCACTCCCTCTTCCCATCTGGCACAAAATTTATCTGCATGAGTGGTTGCTCCCACTCCATGATCATCATCTTGTGGCTGCTCCACATCCCGAGGTTCACTCTTACCTGCATGCAAATACTTCTCCCTCTCAAGCTTCAATTGCATGTCTTTCTTGCACTTCCCAATAGTAGGAAGCTCCGTAGAAATCCCATTTACATCAAATCTATAAAGATTCTTCTGCATATCTAGTTGTGGTTGCTTCACAACCTTCTGAGACTACTTCTCAGGCTGCATTTTGAGAGACTCCCTCTCAACCACCAAGTCACTAACCTCTTCTTTTCTCCTCAAAGATTTGCATGCATCTTGTACCTCAGTGGATGCGGATTCTTGGCTCACGCACATTGTAATTGTCCCGTCGTCATAAAATTTTCTAACAAAAGAGTTGATTTTAAATGGACGATATCTCCCTCATCCGAGCTCCGATTCGACCAATTTTTTTTTTTAATTCGGGTATTTTTTCGCAAGGAATCCAAAGATGTTATTTTTTCTGAAAATATTTCACAAAAAATTTCAGATATTCTTTGCAAACTCGCACACCCAAAAATTCCCGCTCTCATTCCATTTATAAAATCTATAACATAGCTCCGATACCATGTGGAAATTATATACAATATGCAAGAGACATGAAGAAATAAAAACACACATAACACAATTTTTTAACGAGAAATACTAAAGCTAAAAACCACAACTATCATATATTATGTATCATGGAGATCATGTAAAAATCTCATACAAATATTAGTACATCAAGGTCTCAGTACAATCAATTGTCACACACTAATCAGAAGAAATCTGCAAATCCATGCACTGATTTCTTGCCACCTGATAGCCTACCTCAACTACACAATCCAAGCTGATTACAAAGACCAATTCGATGCAATCCCACTCTCCTTGACTGTGTTGTTGTCATTGGCATCTCCAATGTATATGTAGATGCAATTAATGCATCAGTAGTAGTCACAACGGATAGTCTATCTCACCCTTTCACCTATCTCTCCATTGGGTCTCCACTGGATCTGACATGCACTGTAGTTAACTGCTATATTGTTCAGTTGATTAATGAGTTATTATCTGTGAATTAATTAACTAATTAATTCACTCCACTCTCACTAGTGTATCATTAAGTTAGACTAGATACAACTAGCTCAACTGATTTTAACTCCATTAACTGAGTTAAACTGAATAACAACTCCATGAACTACTCTTCCAACTCTGTCATAACTTTTCCACTTCAGTTCTAACTGAATCCTCCATGCATGAACTCCAGTAAACCCTTAGGAATTGTGTAATTCCTTCAGCCCACTGATTTTCCAAATCTGTATACTGAAATAAAGTGCTCCAAGAGAATAAGTTGATATTTAGAGCCTGATTATTATTAAGAGCTAATAATAATCGACATGCATCTATTTTTAGATCGACGATCTATAAATAGACTTCGCCCAATCTTCTAAAAATAGAATTTCATCTGTTTTTCACATTTGACCAACCATCTACAAATAGCCTCCTTATACATATAGAATATGCTCAACATGTCTAAAAATAGACATACACCTAAAAATGGCTTGTGTGGGCCCCACCTAGTTTAGGTGATTATTTTCCAACTAGGATCAAAGATGATGTTTTAGGATGCCTCCTTCATTGTTTCTTGTTGCAAACTTCAACAGTTGTTTCCATCATCATTACAATTTGAAACTGAAATATATTTCAAACCATGGTTCCCATGGAGTGGTAACCTTATTCATTACCAATGATGTGAATTTTAGCCCCTAAGATCTGGGAGGAATGAATGTTAAAGGAGGAAGAGAGAAAACATACAAATTTTCCACCGATCACAAGAACATTGATAAAATTTAAAGAACTAAATACATCATAGAGACAGAGAGAGATAGAGAGAGAGAGAGAGAGAGAGAACTAAATACATCATAGAGAACTAAATACATCACAGAAATATTGGAAAGGAGTTTCAGTGAAATCAAAAAAGTGACAAGTCAGAGAATTGGTTCAAAGGAGGTTTTATGAAATTGTTGAAATAACAATTGATGAGTTTTTAATAAATTGTCAATGAAGGTTTTTTGGAAAAATCGTTGAAAGGATAAATTGGCGACCTTTTAGAAGTCATTGAAAGGAGTTTTGACAAAATCACCAAACTTACAACTCAAAACATCAATGAAAAGGTGATTTGTTGAAATCAACGAAAGAGAAATTGATGGATTTTCTAGAAATTGCAAATGAAGGTATTTTAGCAAAATCGTCAAAAGGGTAAATTCACGAATTTTTAGAAACAATGAAAATGGGAATAAACTAAGTTTCTCAAAATCATCAATGAATCATTTTTGTTGACATCCAATCTGAGAATTTTTGTGACTATCGATAGAAGTACTCTTCAATCCACCAAGGTATATGATAACATGACACCATCTTAGGGTGTTAAGTGGATCTAGGTGCCATGTGCCATGCTAGATTAGTAGCAAAGTTAGAAAAATTAAATTTTGTTACTATATCCTAGGTCCTAAAATTTCAGGGCTATTTTGTGGCCCTAAATGATGTTATTTGGGAAGCTTCGAGGCTTGGGAACACACCTAATACATATAGTTAAATGGTATATATTATTTTAGTCTTTTCTATTCATGTTAAATGGAGATAATAATGCAAAATTTATGGCTTGGATAGGTGCAAGAAGAAGGAAAAAACCAATTCATTTCCAAGTGCATAGTTTCATGCTCAGAGCTCAAAATTGAGCATGGAAGTTGTCATAAAAAGTCTAGAGAAGAGTAGAATCTAAGCCAAAGGAGTTTCAATGAGTTTTTAAAAAGGTGCCACCAAGAATGTTTTCTGCAGCTTCAATGAATCACTAAAAGGAGGAATTGATTAATTGGTCCAAATATGTGTTGGAAAAGATGTTGACAGGGAGAAAAAATGGCTTTTTTAGAAACCTTGGAAAGGAGTTTCGGTGAAATATGTAACAACCCTGGTTAAAATTCCATGTAAAAATGTATATCAGGCCACAATGATGGGACATGTATTCCAAGCTAAGTGTTGGGAAAAACATCTTAGCAAGTGCTCATTTTGGTTATTATGGCTAAAGGAAATTTGAAAAGGCAATGAAAAAGGCTTTGGAAAAAATGAGACATTAATTGGCATTTTATTTAAGTAGGAGAAAAGGAAGGTGAAAGGTCACAGGTTGCATGTGAGGAAGAAAATTAAGGAAAATAATGGAAAATTGAAGAAAATAAAGACCTAATTAATAAAAAGGTTTTTTAGGATAAGTTAGTAAGATTTTGGTGAGTTCTATGGTTGATACCTCTTATATTATCTCTCTCTCTCATACTATTGGATACTTAGAGTTTTCATGGAGCACTCTGTGAGAACGTGGATAATTGGTTATTTGGAGCAAGAAGGAAAAGGAAGAGTAGGAAAGTGAAATTAGTCATTAGGATCAGTAGCTACAACGGGTTTTGATTGGAGGTACCAACTTGCATGTATGTTTTCCTCACTAGTTTTGGCATGCATTGTGTATGCATGTGGATTTTCCTAGCCTTGTCATTTCCTAGATAGCCATGGTGTTGTTGTTTTATTTCCACTGATTATTTTTTGGTTCGTTCTCTTGATTTCGTTAGTTGTGGGTTGAGTTATTAGTTCTTGGAAGCCTTGGTTGGACAAACGCTCTGGAAGCCCGACGAGCAACAATGGGTTGAGTTACTAGTCATGGAAGCCTTGGTTGGAAAAATGATCTGGAAGCCCTAGGTGGGTTGAGTTACTAGTCTTGGAAGCCCTGTAAAAATTGGGGTTGAGTAACTAGTCCTAGAAGCCCTCACTGGAACAAACAATCTGGAGCCCTAGAACAAAGTTGGATAGATACCAATCAGTGATGGTTATGATGTTAGACCGTGAGGTGGAATCACTGGTTGAGGGTTGAGGTGGTATGGCCTCTGGAAGCCTTGGATTGATTGTGATTGATGTTTTTAATGAGATCACACATTCATGCTTGGAATATGGCACAAGATTGATTGGATGAAGTAAGATTTGGCTCAACCAATCTATGGTCGGGTGGAACGTGGAAGTCCCATCTCCGGTTGGTTTTTACATTTAGTAATAAAGAGCTCATTCCTTTGATATTTGGTATGCAAATTTACTAGTTATTATGTGGATTCTATTTTTTATGTATCCATGGTATTTTTTTTGTTATTATGCTAGTTATAAGCATGTATTTTACTAGTGATGATGAATGGCTCTATCCATGTTTTTACTCATAAATGAATGCACAATGTATCTATGATCAAATATATTTTATTGAAGCTAATGATGTAAGGGATAAATGATTCTTAGCGATTCTCATATAAGTATGAGACCCCTATGCTTAAATATGTTGTTTACACCTGTAGATTCAATATTTGTGACATGTTTGACAAAATTCCTGCCATGGATAGGGGTGGTCCAAATGAGTTATTGTTGATGTGATTGTTTTTGTATCATTTTTATAATTTTATTTATCATCCTCTAAGTTTTCATGAAGTTTTGGGAAGTGACCAGGGCTATGGGCCTAAAAACGTGGCTCAAATTTTAGAGTTGCATGCACAGAACTCGGCATTTAGGGCCCTAGCCGTAGGAATGCAGTGTCGTGATTGGGGCCAATATAGCCTCCTGGCCACATGCATGCAATCTTATGCCTATGGCTATGGCTCAAAAGGGTCAAATTGTCAGTGTGACCCAAGGGTAAGAGGCCTGAAAGGGGTATGCTATGCCAACATATGAGGGAAACCATGTGCATATTCATTTCCTTCCTTTTTTTTTCTATTTCAATATGAAAGTTTGTACACATAGAGATCTAGGGGAGAATTTTTTATCTTTCTAACTACAATCTAGTATATTCTACCTCATGATATATAGGATTATGATCCCTTTTCTCTAGAGTAAAAACTATGTAAACACTTACATCTGGAGAATACGAGTTTATAACCAATTAGAAACAATTTTAAGTCATATTCAAAAACCATAAGGTAGTTTCAACCTAGATATAGGGTCAATATATCAACTATCATCTATAAAACTATAACAATGGAACCATGCAATTTTAGACAACATTTAACCTTAACTCCATACATGACACAAAATACTACCTTTCAAAGTTATTATGTCTAAATTATCAGTTTGACTTCTTCTTAGATATGTTTATGAAGATACTAAAGGAGTAGTATTTCCCACATACAATCATATCAAACCTATATAAACAATGAGTTTAAAATTTGGAACTCTAAAATATGCCAAAACAATTTGTAAGGAGATGTTATGATTAATTTTGTGGTGTTTTCACCTCTATAAATGAATTATGGCGCACCGTTGGCTACTCGAATTCTAGAAATTTGGAGAGGCAAAAATGAGATTATGACAAGCGATAACAATGATTCTAAAACCATATTTCATCCTACATTAAAACAAAAATGAAACCAAAAAATGTTAAACTAGATAAAGAGGTTCCATTGAGATTTGAAGTTGGGTTACTAGATTAAGAGTCTAATTTCCTCACCAGTAGACCATGGAACCATGTGAATACAAACCAAAAATGAAATAACAATTCCTAAACCATAGAATGAAGCTACAACTATTGACACTAAATTTTAACCACTTGTTTAGAGTAACCATACCTTTAAGTAAGAAGTTTGCAATGAACATAGATTGATGGGACCACTTTTAAGATTCAAAAGTAGGCTTTGGCAACACATAATATATAATTTATTCATACAAGTAGGTATTGATGTGTCATTTTTATACTAGTATAGCCACTTAATAACTAGTTGATGAATGTCAGTATGAGTGCTTAGGATCATCAAAGAGATCGTAGGCATGCAACTAGTTCATATTTTATCATGCATACACCCATTTCTCTCCACAAATTAATGCCACATAACCATGATCTATTTCATAAGTCATGATGAAGTTTCTTATTTTTTTACAACTGCATGTTGCACTAAGGTCCTATGGATGAAACAAACTCTAAAAAATATCAAGGTAGAATATGCTCACCCCATTCCAAGTACGTGTGATAAAACTATTTCCATTAACATTTCCAATAATCATGTCATGCAGTCAAATACCAAGCATATTCCAACTAAATATCATTTCCTTAGAGATCAGGTAGCTGACCAAATTTTCAAGTTGGAATATATTGTCACTAAAGAACAAATTGCAGATATATTCACAAAACCTCTTCCCAAGGAGCCATTTGATTATCTAACATAGAGGCTAGGAGTGATAATCTCTCTCATATCATTAGTCATGTAAGTATGGGGTATGGAAGCTCTTCAATTCATATCAATATTTTAGAAAATGAGTTGTAGTAGAAAAATGATGAAAGAGGAAGTTTTTAGAACTCCCATAATTTATCTAATTAGAATTGGTCTGTTTGGTAGCCATACAATCAGTATCAATGCTTAAATAATTGGTGTTAGAATCATCACTCCAGAACTTGGTTTAGCACTCAGTAATTAGTATCATACCATTCATTGGTGTTATCATATCAAGAGCAGTGGTTATTTTGTGTTCATGATTAAAGGGAGAATTGATAGTAAGGAGACGCATCAATAGGTATCTGATATACATAGCCAATATTTTGAGATGTGAATTCAATATCAATGATTAATTGATATTAGAAGTTTTACACATATCTATTTGCATTGGCGTAAAAGGGGGAGATTTAACCTACGTGGCCATCATAGTTATAAGTGAGGTAAAAGGGGAGAGACCGACAATTGGAGCAGAGTTTAGTCAATGGTGTAGATATAACTTGGTTCGAGGCTTGGAACCATTAGTGTGACTTTGGTTGTGAAATTGGTGCAAAGTACTTAGTTAAAAGCTTAGTAGTTGGTTCAAAGCAGTGATGAAAATTTTGGCCACTAATTGGATATTGGTTCAGAGCATGGGGAGAAAAGAATTGGTTCATATTAACAAGAGAAATCAAACACTATTGTGGTATTCAGTGATCGGTGCATAGCTTGGAAATTGGCTAGGAAGAAATCGATGCATAACTTATTTGGTTCAAATATTAAATCAACAAGTGCAATTGTTGTAGAGAGATTGGAAGTTGGTTTGTGAAACACTGGTAGGTCGAAAGGTAGCACTCAAAGTGCACGAGGATGCTAGGAGTTACCAATGCTCAAATGGCACGGGTTTCCATCAATGAAAAAGGAGGATATTGTTGAATGTGTTTCCGTTGATTTTAAGTTCGGGGGGAGTTCTTAGTGGACACATGAATGTCAACATCTAGGGGAAATATCAACAGAGGCCATGAATGGAATTTTGTGTTTCCCAATTTGGCCTTTTTCCATGAACTTTGAATTTCTTAATCTAGGCCACTAAACCATAATTGAAACTAATCAAACCACGATTAACAGGTTTGTTTAGTGACTTACACACTTAGTTGGATTTTAGGTTTTTTCTGTATTTAAGCATTTGAATATTAAACAACTCACCAAGATAAAACACTTAGCCATATTTTGGACATTGCATGTATCCAGGCATATGGCTATCCGGGTGTGCACAAATTTAACACTTCATCATGTGAAGTGTATACTGGATTCAATCTAGTTAACTTTTCTCATTCTAAAATTTGGTAATTTGGTAATGAACTAAAGTGACATTTCAACAAAGTTCTTGGATTTTGGATTTTTTTCCTAACCAGTGGATGGTCCCCAAGCAACGAACATGTGACGAAGGAGATGATGTGGTAGCACTAAAGTATGCCACGTGGAATGAAGAAATGGAACTTTTGGTTGGTCATTTGGACAATTGGAAGGTGACATGTGACAAGTATAGGTCAACATGAAGGAATAGGGAGAAAGAATCAATTATTATACTAAGTGTTTTAATTTTATTATAATAATTAAATTAAAAGTATTATATTAACTTTATGCTTATAAATATTTAGTTTATTTGTTGAATATGTATTAATTTTTTCTTGATGATGGAAATGGATGAAAATAACTTTCAATAAGTTGAACTACTTCCTTTACATATACAACCATGAGCTTTTCTTGTTTGACTACTCTTAATTTTAAAAAATGTGTTGTTGATAGTGTTTCCATTAATGTAAAAGCTAGAGGGTCGACCAAGCTTGAACTAGCTCGTGGTCTGGTAGAAAAAGGATGAGTAGGACATCATGTAGTAGGATAGTTGAACCAGTCTAAAGGAGAAATCCAAGAAGGGAATAAATGAGAAGGATGAGAAGGGAAAATAAGTATGCCCATAGTCGTTTCCCCTAGTTACAAAAGGTCAATAGGCTAGCACACATGGGCTAAGAGCATATTGTACCTCAAATTCATCAGAATTTTTGAAAGGCACAAAGATGCTCTGACTTCTCAATACGATGTGGAGATATGTGGGGGGAATTTTGGTAGAGTAATAAAATATGTGTCAAGAATTTTTTTGTAAAGAGGTAATGTTTTTGTGGAGGCAATTGTTTGTGGAAGTTAAATCTTGTGCAAAGATAAGGGTATATTCCACCACTCCACACAAGGCGGGGCCAAAACATACCAAGTGACAAGGTAAGACACATGACATAAGGACAGGTGGTAGTGATGTGGTAGTAGCAAGTGATGACATGTGGCAAGAAAGTTTTTCATTTTTGTCCAGCCAAATGGACAATTAGTAGATGACATACGGAGAGCACACATCATCCCTTATTCATGTGGAAAATCCAAATGTGGACATGTAGGTCCCATATCGGGACATCGATTCATCAAAGAATCATAGCATCGGTATATGTATTGCATTTATCAATAGTGCTATTTATCAAGTATTAACCTATACCTATCTCTTTCAACACCATAACCTATATGTGTTATATGGATCTGTGTGTGTTATATCGATCTACGTGATCTGCATTATATTTGTTATAGCCATGTGCTATATGTGGTCTATAAAGTGCTTTAATGGTGATCTCTATTGTGATGTATCAATCAATGTGGTTCAATGGTGTTATCTATCAACTCTTCTAGATTCGTATATTTTGAATTAATGGCATAGATCGGTTGTAATCGATGAGTTGTATCTATAATAATATTAAATGGATACTTTTAATTTATATGTACACAATGAACCTGGAATTCCATTTAATGATTGGATTTATTTATATAAATATGGTTCCATTGTAAGGTTCATTAAATATGGATCCATTTATGATTCCAGTAATATATGTAAGGATAGTTCGTTACATTTGTAAGCTTCATTCGATCCAGAGTTAGAGTCAGAAAGGTTTTGAGTTATTTTTTATATATTACATTTTTGGAGTGTAGTGAACTTACCTAAAAGTGTAGAGGACAAAGAACATGCAGATAA
Source organism: Pinus albicaulis (assembly GCA_034641835.2). Taxonomy (NCBI): domain Eukaryota; kingdom Viridiplantae; phylum Streptophyta; class Pinopsida; order Pinales; family Pinaceae; genus Pinus; species Pinus albicaulis. The sequence goes on from CM076569.1 coordinate 436,894,668, forward strand.
CCGAGCGAGAAATTTAGGCAAACAAATCCAACGAACCCAACAACCCAGCTAACACAAATATGGCAAATGTGAATAATAACGATCTAATTGTGCTGGGTTAATAGATTTTTAATTATTTATTTATACAATTATTTAAAGTTTTTTATGAGCCAACATTAAATTTTTATTTATATATTTATTTTAAAAAATTTATGAGTTGACATTAAATATTATTTTGAGCATGAACAGACAATGTTACACATCTATTAGATTGTAGAATGTGCCCCTGGGTGCAATGATCTAACTATGTTGGGTTAAAAGATTTGTATTTATTTATTTATACAATTATTTAAAAAAAAATTTGAGCTGACATTAAATATTATTTTGAGCATGGATGGACATCGTTACACATCTACTAGGCTGAAGAATGTTTCTAAAAACTCATGAATTTACCCTTTTGACAATTTTGTTCAAATACCTTCATTTGCAATTTCTAGAAAAGCCATCAATTTCTCTTTCGTTGATTTCAACAAATCACCTTTTCATTGATGTTTTGAATTGTAATTTTTGTGATTTTGTCAAAAAAAAATTTCAATTTACCCTTTCAACGATTTTTCCAAAAAAACTTCATTGACAATTTATGAAAACCCCACTAATTGTTATTTCAACAATTTCATAGAAAATCCTTTCAACTAATTCTCTGAGTTGTCACTTTGGTGATTTGACTGAAACTCCTTTCCAATATTTCTAAAAAAAATCCATTGTTTATCCCTTTCAAGATTTTTTCCAAAACATCTTTTGACCAATTCATGAATTTGTCCCTTTACTGATATGTTAAGCTCCCAAAAAAATCCTTGTTGGCACCTTTTGAAAAAATCACTAAAACTCCTTTGGCTTCTTCCTTGAAAGCATCTTTAATATGATTAATGAATATTGAAAAACATAATTAATTAATAAAACATCATACATTGTGAATATTTAAAAGTAAATAAGAAATCGATAGAAGCACGAGCAACGAAGGAGAAGATTTTAAAAACTAAACAAGAAATTGATAAACACGCCGGCCACTAATCAATGACGATTGAGAATAAGAAATCGATAAAAACACCACCAATGAACAATGAACGAGAAGATTTAAAAACTAAATAGGGAATCCATAAAAACACTACTAATCAATGAATATTGAAAATAAGAAATCGATAAAAACACTACTAATCAATGAAGATTGAAAAGAGAAAACCCGGTAAGATTAAGATAAAAACAATGAAGATTGAAAATAAGAAATCGATGATAAAAACACGGCTAATCAACAACAACAAAGATTGAAAAGAGAAAACCTGGTAAGATAAAAATAAGAAATGGATTAAAAAAACACCACCAATCGATCGAATCGAAACGAGGTAAAAAAAAATTGGACCATTTCTCGATTTGTGTGTGTCATCCTTGCGCAGGGGCCATGCTAATCTTCTCTATATCGTTCCAGTTTTATCGGATGTCTTCGAAGCGACACCCAAAGCTTCCATGCCACTTCATTATTGAAATTCTATATGTATTTCACATTACGCATGTGGAAATAAATTTCAACGTTCCACGCCCTGCGTCTTTGTCTTTGTCTTTGTGTGCATGTATCGGTTGTGTTACCAATAACAGCAACCCCATGTCCATGTACAATATTCATTGGTTTGGTTTGCTTGAGATTTGAATGTTAACACTGCAACGAACGAATGAAAAGAGAAGGGGGATTTTAGTATGTCGTCTCACATTTTGTGGTTTGCGAATGAACAATTATTGGATGATAAAAATGACAAAACCTCCTTTCTATATATAGGAGTCCATGGGGCCACAATGTAATCCCAGTGGAGCCACAATGTAATCCTAGCCGACCTAAAAATAATAATGTAAGGACACAATAATAACAATATGGGGGTTACAGGGGTACAACAATAACAATAAGGGGGTTACATTCACAACAATAAGGGACTATACTAGTAATATAGGGACCTAACAAGTTTTGACAAAATCACCAAACTTACAACACAAAACATCAATGAAAAGGTGATTTGTTGAAGTCAATGAAAGAGAAATTGATCGCTTTTCTAGAAATTGAAAATGAAGGTATTTAAACAAAATTGTCAAAAGGGTAAATTCACGACTTTTTAGAAACATTCTACAGCCTAGTAGATGTGTAACGATGTTTGTCCATGCTCAAAATAATATTTAATGTCGGCTCATAGTTTTTTTTAAATAATTGTATAAATAAATAAATACAAATCTATTAACCCAACATAGTTAGATCATTGCACCCAGAGGCGCATTCGACAACCCAATAGATGTGTAGCGATGTTCGTTCGTGCTCAAAATAATATTTAATGTCAGCTCATAATTTTTTTAAAATAATTGTATAAATAATAATAAATAAAAATTTAATGTCAGCTCATAAAAAATTTTCAATAATTGTATAAATAAATAATTAAAAATATATTAACCCAACACAATTAGATTATTATTATTTACATTTGCCATATTTGTGTTAGCTGAGTTGTTGTTTTCATTGGATTTGTTTGGTTGAATTTCTTGCTCCGTTCTCTACATTTTCTTCATCCTCTACACTTATAAGCAAGTTCAATACACCCCACAACTGTAATATACAAAAAATAAATTAACACCTTTCTAACTCTAACTCTGGATTGAATGAAGCTTAAAAATGTAACAAACTAACCTTACATATATTACTAGAATCATAAATGGATCCATATTTAATGATTAATCATCATCAAAACTTTCCTTGGTGTCATGATCAACATCTTAAAAAGAAACTTTATAGAACAATAATATGATGATGATGATGATGACAATGGCGATAAAAATTACACAGATTAGTGAAAACAATGGCGATAATGAAGATGTCGATGAAATGATGAAAAAAAATCATGGCCATCATCATTCTCATGATGATTGTCCTTTCATTCATTTTTATCAACATTATTGATGTCATCATCATTATCTATAAAATTTGAAACTGAAATATACTTCAAACCTTGGTTCCCTTGGAGTGGTAAAAAACACTCTAGAATCCCTATTTGGGTTGAGTTACTAGTCTTGGAAGCCCTCATTGGACAAACTCTCTCGAAGCCCTGTAACAATTGGGGTTGAGTTACTAGTCCTGGAATCCCTAGTTGGAACAAACACTCTAGAGCCCTAGAACAACTTGGATAGAGACCAATCTGTGATGGTTGTGATGGTCGACCATGAGGTGGAATCACTGGTTGAGGGCTGAGGTGGTTTGGCCTCTGGAAGCCCTGGATGATGGTGATTTATGTGTTTGATGAGATCCCACATTCATGCTTGGAATATGACACATGAGCGATTGGTTGAAGTAAGATTTGTCTAAGCCAATATATGGTTAGGTGGAATGTGGAAGTCCCATCTTCGGTTTTTTTTTATATTCAATAATGAAGAGCTCACTGTTCCTTTGGTATTTGGTATGAAAATGTACTGGTTATTATGTGGATTCTATTTTTGTTGTATCCATGGTATTTATGTTGTTATTATGTTGGTTATAAGCATACATTTTACTAATGATGATGTATAGCTCTATTGATGTTTTGACTTGTAAATGAATGCACAATGTATCTATGGTCAAATAGATTGTATTGCAGCTAATGTTGTAAGGGAGCAATGCTTCTTAGCGATTCTCAGATAAGTATGAGACCCCTATGCTTAAATTTGTTGTTTACACTAGTAGATTCAATGTTTGTTACATGTTTGAAAAAATTCCTGTCATGGATAGGAGGGGTCTAAATGAGTTCTTGTTGATGTAATTACTTCCATATCATTTTTATAATTTTATTTATCATCCCCTAAGTTTTCATGAAGTTCCGCGTAGTGACCGGGGCTATGGGCCTAAAAATGTGGATCAAATCTCGGATTTTCAGGAACATACTTAGGCATTTGGGGCCCTAGCTACAAAAATGTAGTGTTGTGCTTAGGGCTATAGCATCATGGCCACAGGCATGCAGTCTTATGTCTGTGGCTATGGCTTAAAAGGGTCAAATTGTCAGTGTGACCCAGGGGTAAGAAGCTTAAAAGGTTGGGTTGCCTCCTGGGGGTGTTGTTGATGTTGTAAAAGGTTTTTGTGATGTGTTTCTGTTGGTTCCAGATCATTAAGGTCACCTAGAAGGTTGAATCTCATTATAGTGGCCTCTCGTCGCATGTTTAACCTGGTTGGCCGATTACTTGGGTAGATGTGGATTGAGGTTGTTACAGAGTGGCCTCAGATCATGGTTCAACTCTCAGAATAGATGGGTGGTGTTTTTATCATGTGTTTATGTTGGTTTCATGCATGTGTAGTATTCTTTTGGTCTATGTGTGATTGTTACATACACATGGTGTTGGCCATGGTTACAGGACTGTCTTCATAGGAAATTTTTTCGTTTCGTTGGGATATGTGTCATCATGTGTGTATTACTGGCTATGTGTCGCTACATGTTGTACATGCATTTATTTGTTATGCTTGGTTACATCTTATTCATGCTTGTTTCTATCCTTGCATGCTTAGGTACATGTCGTTACATGTTGTACATGCATTGGTTGTTCATGTTTGGTTACATGTTGTTCACGCTTATGTATTGTCCATGTAAGTTGGCATGGTTGATGTTTTCATGCATCATGAGGTCATTCTATGCAATTAGGTCATCATGATGATATCGATATGTTATGATTATAATGTGTTGGCTGAGATAGAATATGCAGATCGTCAAGGCAAAGTTGTAACAATAGACTTTTGGGTAAGAGCAGATCATCATACAAGTATTGTATTTTTGGCATGCATGTATGATTGGTTAATGGTTGTTATAAGCATTAGGGTTATGTACATGTTTGTTAGTTTATTGATTTTATGATTCCATACATAATAGATGTTAGTTAATTAGTGTGACGATATGTACATGTGTCAATTAGTCAAGCATGGTATTAACTTGATGATTATGTTATATGTTGTTGATGAATATGTTAACTTGTACTTAGCTTGATGATTATGTTATGTGTTGTTGATGAGCATGTTATATGTTAACTTATTATTGTTATATATTAGTTAACTTGATTATTAGGGTTATAGCATTAATATATTTATGTTATATGTATCATGCTAAATTGGATTGACCTATGTAGATGGTTAGGGTTACAAAATTCATGTATGAGTTAATATGTTGTGATATTATGTCATGCTAATCTAGGTTGAATGTGCATCTGTGATTTTTATGCATGAAAGAAAAATGTTTATGAGTTTATGATGTGAACATGTTAACTAGTTACTATTATGGACATCACGACCTTATTTATGTTTGAGGTGATATTATGAGAAGTAATATTGTGCTAATCTAGATTGATTGTGCAGACCAGATAGCATTCCCAAAGTTATATAATAACCCACCAATAGGGAACACCAATCCATCTTAATATTTTATTTGAATAACGTTTGTTACAATCATATTTTTTCTCTAATCTATTGTTTCTCTACATCCTACTCTATTGGTTACAATCACTCAACTAATATGTTTGTTGCACCGCTCACTTTTTCTACCCCTCTTACACTTTAACAAAAAATTAGTTCAAGCACACAACTTTGTCTTCTTCACATAGAATATTGATTTATGTGTTACACCCTCCTCACATATGCACTCTTTCAACCCCAATTACATTTTTTTTTTGAATTTATAGATTATGCCCTTTCTTTATCATGAACATTAATCCATGGTATTGACTCATAGATTACAACTTGATCAAGTCACATTGCATTCTTGACTAGTTCAACACATCACCTTATGTTCATAATGTCTTGTGAGCCTCATATTATGCCTATATCCTTTCCTTGGCTCCTTCTACATATGGGGAATTAACAAACAAAAATTATTGCTTCCGTCCAACCTTTCTCTCAACATTTTCTTTAATCCACTAGTACTCATTCAAAAATCTTCAAATGTTCAATATTCAATGGTGCCACAATCCCTTCAATTCAACTATTTAAATTTCCATGCTCCTCATATGCCCAATTCCACAAACATGTGTTTAACATCTTAATATGTTGGGTCTACTGAATATTAGATGCACTTTAACACTATGCAACTATACTTTCCATGTCCAAATCCTTTAGTTTATAAATCTTCTCCTTCATTGGTGGTGCTTTTATCGATTTATTATTTAATTTTTAAATCTTCTTCGTGGTCGGTGCTTTTATTGATTTCTTATTTACTTTTTAAATCTTCTCCTTCGTTGGTGGTGCTTTTATCGATTTCTTATTTGAAGATAACCAAGAATTTGAAGTTTGGAATAAGGTTGAAAAATCCTTTCATGGAAACCCATGAAATATGCTTTCAATAAATAAGGCAAAGGAGTTTCAGTGATTTTTTCAAAAGGTGCCAACAAGGATTTTTTTTTGGAGCTTCAATGAATCACTAAAGGGGCAAATTCATGAATTGGTCAAAATAAGTTTTGGAAAAATTCATGAAAGGGATAAACAATGATTTTTTTTAGAAATATTGGAAAGGAGTTTTTGTGAAATCAACAAAGTGACAACTCAGAGAATTGGTTGAAAGGATTTTATGTGAAATTGTTGAAATAACAATTGATGATTTTTAATAAATTGTCAATGAAGGTTTTTCGGAAAAATCATTGAAAGGGTAAATTGGCGACTTTTTAGAAGTCATTGAAAGGAGCTTTGACAAAATCACCAAACTTACAACTCAAAACATCAATGAAAAGGTGATTTGTTGAAATCGACGAAAGAGAAATTGATGGCTTTTCTAGAAATTGCAAATAAAGGTATTTCAGCAAAATTTTCAAAAGGGTAAATTCACAACTTTTTAGAAACATTCTATAGCCTAGTAGGTGTGTAATGATGTCCGTTCGTGCTCAAAATAATATTTAATGTAGGCTCATAATTTTTAAAATAATTATATAAATAAATAAATACAAATGCATTAACCCAACGTAGTTAGATAATTGCACCCAAAGGCACATACTACAACCGAGTAGATGTGTAATGATGTCCGTTCATGTTCAAAATAATATTTAATGTCGACTCATATTTTTTTAAATAATTGTATAAATAATAATAAATAAAAATTTAATGTCGTCTCATAAAAAACTTTAAATAATTGTATAAATAAATAATTACAAATCTATTAACCCAACACAATTAGATCATTTGTTTGGCTGAATTGCTCGCTTCGTTCTCTACCTGTTCTTCTTCCTCTAGACTTATAGGTGACTTCACTACACTCCACAACTGTAATATATAAAAAATAAATTAACACCTTTCTAACTCTAACTCTGGATCGGATGAAGTTTAAAAATGTAACGAACTAACCTCACATATATTACTGGAATCATAAATGGATCCATATTTAATGAACCTTACAATGGAACCATATTTATATAAATGGATCTAATCATTAAATGGAATTCCAAGTTCCTTATGCACATATAAATTAAAAGGATCCATATAATATTATTATAGATACAACTCATCCATTACAACTGATGTATGCCATTAATTCAAAATATACGAATCTAAAAGAGTTGACAGATAATGCCATTGAACCGCATTGGATGATACATCACAATAGATATCACCATTAAATCACTTTATAGACCACATATAGCACATGGCTATAACAAATATAATGCAGATCATGTAGATCAATATAACACACGCAGATCCATATAACACATATAGGTTCTAGTGTTGACAGAGATAGGTATAGGTTAAGGCTTGATACAAAGCATTGTTGATCAATGAAACACATAGACCCTTTATTAATTTTGGAGATAACTTATAATGTATTCAATGCAACACTATAGAAATAATGTACTTTAGTTTAATAATGCAACACTAAAATAATATACATTATCTCTATCAACATTTTCGCTTATTTCCAGCCTTTAAATGGATCCAAAATCTCGATACAAAATGTTAAATTAAAACAACCTTTAAAACATTTGTAATAGATCCATCCTTTAAAGCATTCGTAATCGATCCAGAATATGGATACATAATGTTAAATGTAAGTAAATAATCTAAAACATTGTGGATGGCTTTAAATATATTCTTAAGCGATCATGATAAACATTCTTAATGTATCATGATAAATTACAATTATTTACAATTTCATAAATAATGGATCTATATTATAATGGATCCTTTATAAAACCATATAATGGATTGGAATTCATCCACTAAAATTATTTCCAGCCTTACTAAATAATTTCTCTTAAAATCTCACAAAAAAAATAGACATTCAACTTTTATGAACATCACCATTACATTCAAATTTTTTGAACATTTAATTTTCAAGATATTAGGCCGTTTACATTTTATATAAATAATTTTAATTTTTTTAAGTTCTTAGGCATGTTCTATTTTATTTAGATTTTTTTATTATTATCTATTTTATAGAGATTAAATTTGTAAACATAAAGATATATTTTTTAATAAAATTTAAAATTTTATTAATTTAATTTAAATACTTAATAATTTTAAAGGTTTGTGTTTAAATTTATAAAGAACGATATCACTATTTCATATATATTGCACTCAATGTTTATGTAGGTTTTATTTTTTTAGATTCTCATTGAAATGATGATATTAATCTTTATACCATGGACCAAATACCATATTTATAAAAGAGGTATGGTAAATAAATAAATATAAAAGACATATAAAGAGGTATGTTAAATACATAAAAATTTATAAAATAGCATTAGAAATCAACATCTAAGTATATAAGAAGCCTATGGGACAAATACCATGGTAAATAAAAGAGGTGTGATAGATAAATAAATATGTTTATATATATATAAACTGGAGGTATGGTGAAAAATAAAACTCTTTTTATATTTACTCCATACTCCTCTTTATATTTACAAACACTCAGAAAAGAAGTTTTATTTAGGTGAAGCCTATGGGCCAAATAACATGGACCAAATTATTATTAATACCATGCAAAAAAGCATTATTAACCCTAATATTAATATCAAAAGATTATTATAATTATTATTATTATTATTATTATTAAATCTAATATTCATATTAATATATTATAATATTAATATTATTAAATTTAATAACTTTGGACTAATCCGATATTAAATTTGTTATATTATAATATATATTAAGATATCATGATATATATTAACTCTAGATATATATGTGAGGGAAGAACAAAGGCATAGAGTGATAGAGGTTGAGAGATGGGGAGTGACAAGGGAGAGATGAAGATAAACTGAAGGAGAGGGGAGAGGAGAAATGAAGAAGGAGAGATGGATAGAAGAGGAGAGAGAAGGAGAGAGGAGGCGAGAGGGAGGGATATAGTAACATCGAGAGAGAGAGAGAGAGAGAGAGAGATGGGGGAAGAGAGAGGGAGGTAGTAGAGAAAGGGAAAGAGAGGAAGGAAGAGAGAGGGGACTTGAGAGAGAGGAGGAGAGTGATGGGGGGGAGAGAGGAGAATAGGAGAGAAATTTAGAGAGAGTAAGGACGAGATAGAGGACTTGAGAGATAGCAGGAGAGAGGGATGGATAGAGAGATGGAGTTTGAGGGGGAAAGAGGGAGGGAAGAAGAAAGACATTGAGAGTGAGAATTGAAGAGAGAGAGGGAGTGACAAGGGAGAGATGGAGAGAGAAGGTATATGTTTGGGTGAGATAAAGAGACAAAGAAGGAGATATGGAGAGAAGGTGAGAGGGAGGGATATAGTAATAGATTTGGAAGGTGAAGAGAGATGCATTGATTTCAGTGTAGATTGTGATTTCTAATCCTATTTGACTGCTTGCACTAGATGCATTTATTTTAGTGTAGATGGTAATTTCCAATCCTATTTGATTGCTTTCACTAGGTGCATTGATTTGAATGTCGATGTTCATTTCTAATTATAATTCAGATTGCTTGCAGAGATGCATTGATTTCAGTGTAAATGATTTCTAATCATATTTGATTGCTTGCACTAAATGCATTGATTTCAGTGTAAATGATAATTTCTAATCCTATTTGATTGCTTGCACTAAATGCATTTATTTCAATGTAGATGTTGGTTTCTAGTCCTATTTGCTTACTTGAACTAGATGCATTGATCTGAGTGTAAATGTTGATTTCTAATCCTATTTGATTGCTTGCAATAAATGCATTGACTTCAATATAGAAGTTGTTTTCTAATATTATTTTATTTCTTTCATTGATGCATTGATTTTAGTGTAGATGTTTATTTCTGATTTGATGTAATTGGATGTATGATGATACATTAATTTTTAAGTGATTAGGTTAGAAATGAGCATTGACTTCAGTTTAAGCACAAAAAATTATTAACAATGTACATTGATTTTTGTGTTATAGTAATTCAACCTATTAATATTGGAGAGAAAGAGAGACAAGGTATGATGTTTACTACAAAAACTCGAGCTAAAGATTTAAACGGTTTACGATATGAAAATATGACAAATCTAACAAGTTTGACAATAAGAATAGTATAAGAAAATAGTTTGAGATTGATCACAACGAAGACTATTTGTAATTGACAACATTCTTAGTCTTCACATTTTCTATCATTCAACACTATTATTTTCACCTTGCATTCAAAATTTGTATTTCATCTTTTTTTCATCATTAAAGTTATTAACAATATTCATCATCTCAAGAAACTCAGGTAACTAAGAAAATTTAAAATTAAAATGACAAGGTTAATATTAGACATATTTAGCATATTTAAAATGATTATATTAATATCATATATATTTATATATTATTGAAAAAAAAAAAAAAAATCATATCTTCGATAGATTTTCCTTGGTGGCACACGTCTGAAACCAACCTAGATCCATCATAAATCCGGATCTATCAAGCGCTCAGAGGGATCAGATATCTTGAGGTGCAAACCTTTCCTCAATTTTTTCACTCAAAAAAGAGGATTTCACATCAAGAGATTTTATCCCTTTTGGCGCTTGACAGATCCAGAGTTAAGATGGGTCTAGGCTAGTTGGTAACACAACTGATACACGCACACAAAGACAGAGAAGGAGGGCGTGGAATGTTGCAGTTTATTCCCACATGTGTAACACGAAAAAGATATGGACTTTCAATAATGAAGTGGTGTGGAAGCTTTGGGTGTCTCTTCGGAGACATCCGATACAATTGGAATGATACAGAGAAGATTAGCATGGCCCTTTTGCAAGGATGACACGCAAAAATTGAGAAATGGTCCAAATATTTTTAATATTTTTTTACCTTGTTTTGATTGGCGGGGTTTTTCATCCATTTCTTACTTTTATCTTACCAGGTTTTTCCCTTTTCAATCTTCGTTGATTAGCGGTGTTTTTATCGATTTCTTATTTTCAATCTTTATTGATTAGTGGTGATTTTATCGATTTCCTATTTAATTTTTAAATCTTCTCGTTCATTGGTGGTTTTTTTATCGATTTCTTATTATCAATCTTCGTTGATTAGTGGAGGGCGTGTTTATCGATTTCTTATTTAGTTTTTAAGTCTTCTCCTTTGTTGGTGGTGCTTTTATCGATTTCTTATTTAGTTTTTAAACCTTCTCCTTCGTTGGTGGTGCTTTTATCAAATTCTTATTTACTTTTAAATCTTCAGAGTGTATGGTGTTTTATTAATTAAGGATGTTTTTCAATATTCATTTATAATATTAATATTAATGTCGCTTTTGTTCTCAGGGCTTGGTGTTTTTATCGATTTCTTATTTATTTGTTAATCCTAACACTATTCATGGTGTTTTATTAATTAATGATGTTTTTTAATATTCATCAACCAAAATAATTATTGTCTTTTTTTAATATTCATCAACTGACATACTAATTAATCTCATTTTTTAATATTCATCAACCCACAAACTAGTTAGTGTCATTTTTTTAATATTCATTCATAAAGTTACTTAATTCCATTGTTCAATATGCATGGAATTTCATGCCATTAATGACTACTTGGATTGACACCACGAGGAAATATGATAAGGGAAATGTAAATCCATGACATATTCTTCTTAAAAGCATGTGTTGTGGTTTAATCATCGTCGTTTATCACTCTAATATGCCAAAGATACACCTGCATAAAGGTCCTATCTAGTGGGTTGAGGATGCATTTGGTGCTATATCTTTATAAAATTCATTAGTTGTAGGTGTCATTCATACTACTTGAGCTTGATAAGATTCATTTAGGGTTTAACGCCTTGTTTTCATCCTTTGATCTTGGCTAGACCTCAACATCCAATCTTGCTTTACATATAACCTAGAAAAGGCACAAATACCACACTTCAACGTGATTAATGCCTTACAAAGGCCACACTTCAACGTGATTAATGCCTTACAAAGGTCATATGTGATGGATTGAAGAGTTGTTGGACTCATGATGCCTGAACCTAAAAAATAAGGCTTAGTGCGAGAGGTTCTTGTTTCCCTCCATTTGCTGGCCATGGTCAAGGACCCCAGAAAAGACCTTGTAATGGAACATTTATTCTACTAGGATTCAAAATATTCACTATAGAGGGCATCCCTGATAACTTCTAGGTGTTGTTCTGTAGGTTTTAACCCTGAACAGAAATTATCTACACACGAATCTTATAACAGAAAATAAACAATAGCGAGAGCATAAAACATAAAACAGATAAACACAGAGATTTTCCCCTGGATCCCAAATCGGGACGACCAGCTTGATTTTTCATTATATTCCTTTTAATGTTACAAACATATATATACATGCCGAAGCATACATAACCCCGGATACCAAATCGAATGCACTACCTTGATTTTTCAATATATCTTTCGAGCGTTACAACACATATATATACATGCCGAAGCATACATAAACCCCAATCCATTAACCCTGGATTAGAACATAACCGTAGTTACCTTGATCAGATCTACAAAATACCAGGGGCCGAAAGCCATCGTACCCCAAAACCATGTGCAAACTCATGCACAAAACATGGGTGGGTCTTCCTATGAGTGGGTCCGCACACCAAAACAATTTTCGTCGGGGCGTTGCCCCAGACCCCAACAGTGGGGGCTACCTCCCCCCTTGTGACCCCCCTGCTGCGCCCGACGCAACGTACAACGCGTGGGGATAGTCTTGGAAAGAATATAACACATACCCAACACTCTCCCACTTGTTGTTTTCTTTCCACAGGGGGCCACAGGAGAGCTTAGTCATTGGGTCAATTCTTCAACACCCATTGTTTCTCTACACCAAGAGAACTTCTGAGTGCTCACAGACTTCGTCAATGCATCTGCAACATTCTTCAAAGTGTCCACCTTTACCAGCAACACCCTTTAGCCTCAACCATATCTCTAACAAAGTGATATTGAACATCAATGTGCTTTGTCTTTGAATGATAAGCAGGGTTCTTAGCCAAGAAAATTGCACTTTGGCTATCACAGTCTATCCTTATAGCTTGCTGTACCAACCCCATACTTGAACACAATCTCTGCAACCAAATTTCTTCCTTGCTTGCATGAGTGGCTGCTATGTATTCTGCCTCTGTAGTTGAAAGAGCCACTACAGACCGTCTTTTACTCATCCAACTGACTGCGCCTCCAAATAGGCTAAACACATACCCACTTGTAGATCTTCTTTGGTCCAGATCTCCAGCCCAGTCTGCATCAACAAAACCAAGAATGTCCAACATTCTTTCCAATCCTGGTCTTCCCTGGTAGCACAAGCCATAATCACTAGTGCCACGTAAATATCTGAAAACCCGCTTCACTGCTGTCCAATGCTCCTTCCCTGGGTTTGACATAAACCTGCTCAATACTCCCACTGCATGTGCAATGTCCGGTCTAGTACAGACCATTGCATACATCAGGCTACCCACTGCACTTGCATATGGAACACGGGACATATACTCCTCTTCTTCTTGTGTCTTGGGACACTGTTCAGCAGACAGTTTTACACCTACAGGAATAGGAACATTCATCGGTTTACTATCCTGCATATTGAACCTCTGCAATATAGTCTCGACATACTTCCTCTAGTTTAACCAGAGCTTCCTCTTTGCCCGATCTCTCTTAATTTCCATGCCTAAAATATAGTTTGCAGCACCAATATCCTTCATGTCGAATTTGGAGAACAGTTGGGTCTTCAAATCTTGGATAATTTCTTTGTCATTTCCAATCAACAACATATCATCCACATACAAGACCAAATAAATAACACGGTCACCAATTAATTTAAAATAAACACAGTGATCCTCCTTGCTTCTGGTGAATCCAAGTCCTCGTATATAGGTATCAAATTTCTGATACCACATCCTTGGTGACTGTTTTAACCCATACAAAGACTTCTTCAACCTGCATACCAGTTCTTTCTTACCCTTCACCATAAAGCCTTCAGGTTGCTTCATGTAGATCTCCTCTTGTAGATCCCCGTGAAGAAATGTTGTCTTCACATCCATATGTTCTATCTCAAAATAAAATGCAACAACAACAGATAAAAGTAATCTAATAGAAGTAACTTTGGCAACAGGAGAAAAAATATCACCAAAATCAATTTCTGGCACCTAGGAATAACCTTTTGCTACCAACCGAGCTTTGTATTTCTCCACCTTGCCTTCTACATTCATCTTCTTCTTAAACACCCATTTTCTCCCATTGGGCTTCCTTCCAGCCGGCAACTCCACCAGATCCCATGCCTCATTTTTGTACAAGGATGCCATTTCATCAACCATGGCCTCCTTCCAGAGTTTTCCATCCTCGGAATCTACTGCCTCCCTGATAGTTCTGAGATCATCATCAGTTATAGTTCAGGAAAAACCTGAATAGAAAGAAGATGGAATATACCTTTCTGGTTGCCTTCTTTCCCGAACTGATCTTCTCAAAGCTGGAGTTTGTGGCTCTTCCTCTTCTGAATCTTCTTCTGTTGTAGAGTCTGATTCATCCTCCTTTAGCTCAAAATCTATCTTCTCAGGTTCCTTTGGTATGATTTCATGTTTAATAACATATTTCACCTCTCTAAACACCACATCTCGGCTGTACACAACCTTCCTTGTTTCTGGGTTCCAAAGCTTGTAACCTTTTAAACCATCCTTATACCCAATAAAGATGCACCTTTCAGATTTATTATCCAACTTGGTCCTTTTCTCCTTTGGAACATGTACATATTCATCACATCCAAATACCCTTAGATGTGAAAGAGAGGGTTTCTTACTAGTCCATACCTCATGTGGGGTCTTATCCTCCAATGCTGATGAAGGTGATCTGTTAACTAAGTAAGATGCAGTCTCCACTGCCTCTGCCCAGAATTCTTGTCCTAACCCGGTACCACTGAGCATGCTTCTTGCCTTTTCCATCAGTGTTCTGTTCATTCTTTCTGCAACTCCATTTTGCTGAGGTGTGTATGGAGTAGTCTTCTACCGTGCTATACCACACTTCTTACAGAACTCTTCAAATTCCTTCTTGCAGAACTCCCCACCATTATCTGTCCTCAACGCCTTTATCTTCTTCTCTGTCTGGTTTTCCACCAGAGCCTTAAATTCATTAAATTTGTCAAAGACTTCAGATTTATTCCTCAAGAAATATATCCATGTATTCCTTGAGAAGTCATCTATGAATGAAACATAGTACACAGACTTTCCCAGTGATGGAACTGACACAGGTCCAAACACATCACTGTGCACAAGTTTTAATATCTTGTTCGCCCTCTTAGCACCAGAAGGAAAACTCACCCGATTCTACTTCCCATATACACAATGTTCACAGAAATCGAAATCTAGAGTCTACCATACCATTTCTATGTAGTATCTGAAGGCCCTTCTCTCCAATATGTCCAATCCTTTGATGCCATAGCATGGTATTTTCTCCAGAGACGGCTAGGCTTTCCGCTCCACTTTCAGGAACCACATAACTATTACACCCATCAATAACAGTGCTACCTTGTAGCTTGTACAGACTTCCAGTCCGAACTCCCCGCATTAATACCAGTGCTCCCCGAACCATCTTGTAGGCATATTTCTCAAACACTGTTTTTACACCTGCATCGTCCATATTGCTTACAAAAATTAGATTTATGGCCAATGCAGGAATATGTTGAACACCAGGAAGTGTTCTAATCCTTCCACCTTGCAGCTTCAGCTTGACCTTTCCACGTCCGACGATTCTGGCCTTCCTATCATCCCCTAGGAAGACATCACCACCATCATATTTTTCATACTCGCAGAACCACTCCCTATGGGGAGTGAAGTGAAAGGATGCACCTCAGTCAATCAGCCATGACTCATGATCTACATGTGTACTTGAAGAAGAATCCAAATACACATCCCCACCTTCATCCGAGGTGGTTTTTGCCTCTACAGAAGGAGCATCATCAGATCCCTTTCCTTTCTCAGGAGATTTAGATCTACACTCCTTTTTGTAGTGCCCTTCCTTTCCGCATTTCCAGCATACCTTTACAAACTTTCCAGGAGATTTAGATCTCCCTCTAGATTTGAATCTCCCACTTGAAACCTTATTCTTGTTTTTGTTTTGTGACCTTCCTCGTACAGATAAGGCATCTCCATTCTGGCCCTCCATATTTCTCCGTCTCATTTCCTCCGACAGCAAGGCTGAGACAATGTCATCAAAATTCAAGGTAGTTGTATTGCTACCTATTGCAATAACCAGACTATCCCACGAGTCCGGTAGAGAACACAACAAACTGATGCACTTATCTTCATCTGAGATTTTAATATCAACAGATGACAACTGACTTACCACAGTATTGAAGGCGTTCAGATGCTCTGTCACCGAGTCTCCATCCTTCATCCTCAGGTTATACAACTTTTTCCACAGGAACAACTTATTCACCAGAGACTTAGATTGGTACAAAGTCCCAATTTTTTCCCACAAATTCTTCGTCGTAGCTTCCCCAGATACATTCAACAATACTGAATCTGAGACACACAACCATATTGTACTCTTAGCCTTCCGATCCAGCTTCTTCCAGTCTTCATCTGACATTCCCGTTGGCTTAGTACCCGGATCTACCGCGATCCACTGATCTTTATCCACCAGTAGATCCTCCATCTTGAGTTTCCACAACTCAAAACTCTGACCATTAAACTTCTCGATCTCTATCTTCCCGCTGCTCGCCATCTTCTTTCACCACAAGAATCGATCCCGCAGATCTCCCACTGAACAGGGTCTACCACAGGCCCGAGCAAAAAACCCTCAACAACAAAGGCGTCCCCTTGAAGCCGAAACATCTCTGATACCAAATGTAGGTTTTAACCCTGAACAGAAATTATCTACACACGAATCTTATAATAGAAAATAAACAATAGCGAGAGCATAAAACACAAAACAGATAAACACAGAGATTTTCCCCTGGATCCCAAATCGGGACGACCAGCTTGATTTTTCATTATATTCCTTTTAGTGTTACAACACATATATATACATGCCGAAGCATACATAAACCCCAATCCATTAACCCTGGATTAGAACATAACCGTAGTTCCCTTGACCGGATCTACAAAATACCAAGGGTTGAAAGCCATCGTACCCCAAAACTATGTGCAAACTCATGCACAAAACATGGGTGGGTCCTCCTATGAGTGGGTCTGCACACCAAAACAATTTTCGCCAGGGCGCTGCCCTGGATCCCAACAGTGGGGGCTGCCTCCCCCCTTGTGACCCCCCTGCTGTGCCTGGTGCAACGTACAGGGCGTGGGGCTAGTCCTAGAAAGAATATAACACATACCCAACATGTTCATGGTTCATGAGGTCAAGGAGGTTCAATTAGGGCTTAAGGCCATTGTTTTTGCCTAACCATGTCTATGCATTGACATTCATTTTAAGTGCCATTAAATGATGATGATGATGATGATGATGGCAAGAAAATGATGAAAATGGATGACAAGGATGATGCCGATGAAACAAGTCATTGTCACCATCATCATCCTTACCATTTGCATGATCATCATCATTTTTTATACTTTCATCAACATCCTCATCATCATTGTCCTTGAAATCATTTTCATTTTCATTATCACAATCATCATAACCATTCTCATGATGACTTCCATTTTCTTGTGATGCTCATTAACATCGGTGCATCCTCCTCCTCATCATCCTATATTCATCATCATCAAAAATTTCCTTGGTGTAATCATCAAAATCTTGAAAAGAAACTTTATAAAACAATAATATGATGATGATGATGATGGTGGTGGTGGCAGTGGCGATAACAATGACACAAATCAGTCACAAAAATGGTGACAATGAAGATGCCGATGAAAATGATAAAAAAATATCATGGTCATCATCATTCTCATGATGATTTTCCTTTCATTCATTGTTATCAACATCGTTGATGTAGAAATTATATACAATATGCATGACACATGAAGCAATAAAAACACACATAACACAGTTGTTTAACAGGAAAGCATGAAGCTAAAAACCCCAACTATCATATATTATGTATCATGGAGATCATGTAACAATATCATACAAAGCATAATACCTCAAGCTCTCAGTACAATCAATCGTCACACATTAATCAAAAGAAATCTGCAAATCCATGCACTGATTTCTTGCCACCTGATAGCCTGCCTCCACTACGCAATCCAAGCTAATTACAAAGACCAATTCGATGAAATCCCACTCTCCTTGACTGCGTTGTTCTCATTGGCATCTCCAATGTATATGTAGATATAATTAATGCATCACTAGTATTCACAACGGATAGTCTATCTCACCCTTTCACCTATCTCTCCACTGGGTCTCCACTAGATCTAATGTGCACTGTAGTTAACTATTGTATTGTTCAGTTGATTAATGAGTTATTATTTGTGAATTAATTAACTAACTAATTCACTCCACTCTCACTAGTGTATCATTCAGTTAGACTAGATTCAACTAGCTCAACTGAGTTAAACTGAATAACAACTCCATGAACTACTCTTCCAACTCTGTCATAACTTTGCCACTTCAGTTCTAAATGAGTCCTCCATGCATGAACTCCAGTAAACCCTTAGGAATCACGTAATTCCTTTAGCCCACTGATTTTCCAAATATGTATACTGAAATAAAGTGCTCCAAGAGAATAATTTGATATTTAGAGTCTGATTATTATTAAGAGCTAATAATAATCGACATGCATCTATTTTTAGATCGACGATCTATAAATAGACTTCGCCCAATCTTCTAAAAATATAATTTCATCTATTTTTCACATTTGACCAACCATCTACAAATAGCCTCCTGCCACATATAGAATATGCTCACCATGTCTAAAAATAGACATACACCTAAAAATAGCCTGTGTGGGCCCCACCTAGTTTAGGTGATTATTTTCCAACTAGGATCAAGGATGATGTTTCAGGATGCCTCCTTCACTATTTCTTGTTGCAAAATTCAAGACTCCCTCTCAATAAGAAAGGACTGTCTTTGCATGCGACATGAAACTCAATGCATTCGCCCTACAACCTTTGCAAGCGCCCTGCAATTCCATGCATCCTCTCAGCAACTATTGTATGCAACACTTCCGAAACTTAATAGCCTCCAAACAACTGAATCAATACAATGCATTTGTCACCAAAGTCTTCAACTTCTGCTGGTACCAAATGCACATGTCTTCAAGAACCACTGCGTTGTTGAAATTTGCACCCATGCACTCTGCACTTGCTGTCAATTCTGAACCGCGCTCCAGTATCTGACACTGTCACTTTGATATGTCTGCATCAATCCAACTGATCATGCTACTGCTGCTCTGTGGGCGCCTCGTAGCCAGGTTCAATTCATGAGATCCACACCATCTCAATGAATCCTACCTAGAAATATCCTCTCGGGATTACTCATGCATGTTGCCCCACCTCTCACCTGGTGGTATAGCTGCATGCACTCCCTCTTCCCATCTGGCACAAAATTTCTCTGCATGAGTGGTTGCTCCCACTCCATGATCATCACCTTGTGGCTGCTCCACATCCCAAGGTTCACTCTTACCTGCATGCAAATCCTTCTCCCTCTCAAGCTTCAATTACATGTCTTTCTTGCACTTCCCAATAGTAGGAAGCTCTGTAGAAATCCCACTTACATCAAATCTATAAAGATTCTTCTACATCTCTAATTGTGGTTGCTCCACAATCTTCTGAGACTGCTTCTCAGGCTGCATGTTGAGAGACTCCCTCTCAACCACCAAGTCACTAACCTCTACTTTGCTCCTCAAAGCTTTGCATGCATATTGTACCTCAGTGCATGTAGATTCTTGGCTCGCTCACATTGTAATTGCCCCGCCGTCGCAAAATTTTCTAACAAAAGAGTTGATTTTAAATCGACGATATATCCCTTATCCGAGCTCTGATTCGACCGATTTTTTTTTCAATTTGGGTATTTTTTCACAAGGAATCCAAATATGTTATTTGTTTCTGAAAAAATTTCACAAAAAATTTCATATCTTCTCTGCAAACTCGCGTGCCCAAAAATTCCTGCTCTCATTCCATGTAGAAAATCTATAACACAGCTCCGATACCATGTAGAAATTATATACAATATGCAAGATACATGAAGTAATAAAAACACACATAACACAGTTTTTTAACGAGAAATCATGAAGCTAAAAACCCCAACTATCATATATTATGTATCATGGAGATCATGTAACAATCTCATACAAAGCTTAGTACATCAAGCTCTCAGTACAATCAATCGTCACACACTAATCAGAAGAAATCTGCAAATCCATGCACTGATTTCTTGCCACCTAATAGCCTGCCTACACTATGCAATCCAAGCTGATTACAAAGACCAATCCGATGCAATCCCACTCTCCTCGACTGTTTTTTTCTCATTGGCATCTCCAATGTATATGTAGATGCAATTAATGCATCATTAGTAGTCACAATAGATAGTCTATCTCAGCCTTTCACCTATCTCTCCACTTGGTCTCCATTGGATCTGACATGCACTGTAGTTAACGGTTGTATTGTTTAGTTGATTAATGAGTTATTATTTGTGAATTAATTAACTAATTAATTCACTCCACTCTCACTAGTGTATCATTAAGTTAGACTAGATACAACTAGCTCAACTGAGTTTAACTCCATTAACTAAGTTAAACTGAATAACAACTCCATGAACTACTCTTCCAACTCTGTCATAACTTTGCCACTTCAGTTCTAACTAAGTCCTCCATGCATGAAATCCAGTAAACCCTTAGGAATTGCGTAATTCCTTCAGCCCACTAATTTTCCAAACCTGTATACTGAAATAAAGTGCTCCAAGAGAACAAGTTGATATTTAGAGTCTGATTATTATTAAGAGCTAATAATAATCGACATGCATCTATTTTTAGATCGATGATCTATAAATAGACTTCGCCCAATCTTCTAAAAATAGAATTTAATCTATTTTTCACATTTAACCAACCATCTACAAATAGCCTCCTTCTACATATAGAATATGCTCACCATGTCTAAAAAATAGACATACACCTAAAAATAGCCTATGTGGGCCCCACCTAGTTTAAGTGATTATTTTCCAACTAGGATCAAGGATGATGTTTCAGGATGCCTCCCTCATTGTTTCTTGTTGAAAACTTCAATAGTTGATTCCATCATCATTATCTAGACAATTTGAAATTGAAATATACTTCAAACCATGGTTCCCATGGAGTGGTAACCTTCTTCGTTACCAGTAATGTGAATTTTAGCCCCTAAGATCTAGGAGGAATGAATGTTAAAGGAGGAAGAGAGAAAACATACAAATTTTCCACCGATCACAAGATCATTGATAAAAGTTAAAGAACTAAATACATCATAGAGAGAGAGAGAGAGAGAGAGATAACTAAATACATCATAGAGAACTAAATACATCACAGAAATATTGGAAAGGAGTTTCAGTGAAATCAACAAAGTGACAAGTCAGAGAATTGGTTGAAAGGAGGTTTTGTGAAATTGTTGAAATAACAATTGATGAGTTTTTAATAAATTGTCAATGAAGGTTTTTTGGAAAAATCATTGAAAGGGTAAATTGGCGACTTTTTAGAAGTCATTGAAAGGAGTTTTGACAAAATCACCAAACTTACAACTCAAAACATCAATGAAAAGGTGATTTGTTGAAATCAACGAAAGAGAAATTAATGGATTTTCTATAAATTGCAAATGGAGGTATTTCAGTAAAATCGTCAAAAGAGTAAATTCACGACTTTTTAGAAACAATGAAAATGGGAATAAACTAAGTTTCTCAAAATCATCAATGAATCACTTTTGTTGACATCCGATCTGAGAATTTTTGTGACTATCTGTTGTACAAATCGGCCCCTTCATTCACATTTCGGCCAAAGTCCCCTTTTTCCTCTCTATCGTTGCCCTTCCCCAAGCTGGAAATACTTTGAAAAAGGCCAAAAATCCACTTTTGAAATCATATAAGGCCTAGCCCCTTTCTCCACTAGCTCTGCGCCTCCTTTCATCCATGTAATCGAACGCTGCACCTAAAGGCTCTTATCGCAGATCGCATTTTTGTTGGTTAGGCCCATTTGACCCGTCGCAATTGTTTGTAGCGCGATCGATCGCGCCATCGCACTTTCCATTTTTGCGATTTGCGCACCCATCGCAGATCCGCCCCATCGCAAAAGCGCAGTTTTCCGTTCATGCCATTCTGCGCCATCGCACTTTTCTTTTTTGCGATCTGCGCTCATCCGGTCACATCCATCGCATAGCGCAGTTTCCTGTTGCGCTGCTGTCTCCCCATCGCACTTTCTCCATTTGTGAATTTGCGATGTGCGCTCCGGGTCCCACTTCCAAAGCTCTCACTCCATTGTTTTGTCATGTTTTCCTTTGTAATATCTCCAAAAGTTAACCTTTGGGTCTTTAAATTGTTAGCGTTTTTCCGCCACTCTTCGTCATCTGCCCACGTGTTATCCGCTTCTCCCTCCACCATCCACATATTCCGCTTAGGTGTCACATTTTAGTGTGTTTGTTTTATATCTGCACCTTCGTCTACTCATCCATGCCTTCATCTTCACCATTTCCATCGGCTCCACCATGTTCGCCGTCTCTGTGCTGGGTTTTATTTAACAGGTTTCGGTTTTTGCAGGTTTATTACGGCCAATCATTACCATGATTCATCATTTCCATTACAAAGGTCGAGGATGCATTGCAGGACTATGTTCCAGGAGGAAAATTGGTGAGGAAAGATCCAGAAGCAGCTATGATATGACCACCATTAAAGAAGGCGAGGATTTGAATTTGTAGAACCCTCCAAAGAAAATCAAAAGGCAAATTTGGGTGGATGAAAACATTAATGCAACAACAGATTATTAATGAAGAGGCTATGAATTCATTGTCTGGCAGGAAAGGTTTCAAATTTGAAATTCAAAATTAGAAGGCCGAAAGTACTATGTACAGAAACAGGCGCCTCAAGGTTTAATTGCCGTAGATCTCCCTCCTCTAGCAAAGGGCGGAACATTTGTATATTTTATTATTTATGTCTTGTTTATGAGGAGATTTTCATTTTCAACATTCATTTCTGAGAGTAAATTGTAAAGTACAGTCATTTATGTTTAGTCATTCATAGTATGGGCGCGAATGTTTTCCGCCATTTTATTCAAATCAGATCAATAAATGTAGGATACCTACCCCACGCTCTGGAGCTTTCCATCTTCTCTATAAAAGGTAGAAAGAAAGACATTGTAAAGGTTCCATATTTCTATCAGCAAACTGTGCAGTGAAAAGGCTTTTGTATACATTTTGTAATATTTATGTATGAAGGTTCATAACCTGTAGGCTCTCAGTGAGGAGGAGTTATAACTGTAATGAGGATTTTGGTCTTTGGTATCTCATAGTATGTAATTTTCTCTTATGTGTTAATACAATATCTCCTTTCATGCTATTTATCTTCTTGTATCATGTTCTAGAATGTGAGTGGCTCACTAGTTTGCAGTAAGGATTCATCCTTGTTGATGCCCTTTCTGGAATTAGTTAAGCGCTTTAAATAGGCCTAGTCATGATATATTGTTCCATGTTCATCTCTTCCATATTTTCTGCTATATTAGTTACTTGAGGAGGGTGCTTTTAAAACGCCATTGTCATATAAGGATTCATAAATTAATATGCTCTTATGTGGTTCTGTTGTGTATCTGGGTATCAGTCTCATGCTAACTAATATCTTCTCTATGTTTCCTCACTGCACTCACTTCCTGATATTTGATTTCTGTGATATATTATTTGAGCTGGCCCTCTTTACAGTAAGTTGTCTCTTAACTGTCTGATGCCTTTATATTGGAGTTTTGCATAATGTCCCTACACTATTCTTATCTTTGTATCAGCTTCTGAGAGAGATTGGTCCCATTCAAAACTAATTTCCTTGTTCAAACAAGAGATAGTAAGTGAGCTCTTGGACTGACAATCCAAATTATACAAAGAGATCCTTGCTATATTAAGATGTCCTAGGCACTGGTCTATGGCAACTCTAGACTTTCTCTAGGGGGGTGACAAAATTGTCCACAACACTATCGATAGAAGTACTCTTCAATTCACCAAGGTATATGATAACATGACACCACCTTAGGGTGTTAAGTGGATCTAGGTGCCATGTGCCATGCTAGATTAGTAGCAAAGTTAGAAGAATTAAATTTTTTTATGATATCTTAGGTCTTAAAATTTCAGTTTTATTTTGTGGCCCTAAATGATGTTATTTGGGAAGCTTTGGGGCTTGGGAACACACCTAATCCATATAGTTAAATGGTATATATTAGTTTAGTATTTTCTATTCATGTTAAATGGAGATATTAATGCAAAATTTATGGCTTGGATAGGTGCAAGAAGAAGGAAAAAACCAATTCATTTCCAAGTGCATAGTTTCATGCTCAGAGCTCAAAATTGAGCATGGAAGTTGTCATAAAAAGTCTAGAGAAGAGTAGAATCTAAGCCAAAGGAGTTTCAATGAGTTTTTAAAAAGGTGCCACTAAGGATGTTTTCTGCAGCTTCAATGAATCACTAAAAGGCAGAATTGATTAATTGGTCCAAATATGTGTTGGAAAAGATGTTGAAAGGGAGAAAAAATGGCTTTTTTAGAAACCTTGGAAAGGAGTTTCGGTGAAATATGTAACAACCTTGGTTAAAAATCCATGAAAAAATGTATATAAGGCCACAATGATGGGACATGTATTCCAAGCTAAGTGTTGGGTAAAACATCTTAGCAAGTGCTCATTTTGGTTATTATGGCTAAAGGAAATTGGAAAAGGCAATGAAAAAGGCTTTGAAAAAATATGAGACATTAATTGGCATTTTATTTAAGTAGGAGAAAAGGAAGGTGAAAGGTCACAGGTTGCATGTGAGGAAGAAAATTAACGAAAATAATGGAAAATTGAAGAAAATAAAGACCTAATTAATAAAAAGTTTTTTTAGGATAAGTTAGTAAGCTTTTGGTGAGTTCTATGGTTGAGATCTCTTATATTATCTCTCTCTCTCATACTATTGGATACTTAGAGTTTTCATGGAGCACTCTTGGAGAGCGTGGATAATTGGTGATTTGGAGCACGAAGGAAAAGGAAGAGTAGGAAAGTGAAATTGGTCATCAGGATCAGTAGCTACAACGAGTTTTGATTAGAGGTACCAAGTTGCATGTACATTTTCCTCACTAGTTTTGGCATGCATTGTGTATGCATGTGGATTTTCCCAGCCTTGTCATTTCCTAGATAGCCATGGTGTTGTTGTTTTATTTCCACTGATTATTTTCTGGTTCATTCTCTTGATTTCGTTAGTTGTGGGTTGAGTTATTATTTCTTGGAAGCCTTGGTTGGAAAAACGCTCTAGAAACCCGACGAACAACAATGGGTTGAGTTACTAGTCCTGGAAGCCTTGGTTGGAAAAATGATCCGGAAGCCCTAGGTGGGTTGAGTTACTAGTCTTGGAAGCCCTGGTTAGATAAACGATTTTGAAGCCCTGTAAAAATTGGGGTTGAGTTACTAGTCCTAGAAGCCCTCATTGGAACAAACAATCTGGAGCCCTAGAACAAAGTTGGATAGATACCAATCAGTGATGGTTATGATGTTAGACCGTGAGGTGGAATCACTGGTTGAGGGTTGAGGTGGTATGGCCTCTGGAAGCCCTGGATTGATTGTGATTGATGTTTTTAACGAGATCACACATTCATGCTTGGAATATGGCACAAGATTGATTGGATGAAGTAAGATTTGGCTCAACCAATCTATGGTCGGGTGGAACGTGGAAGTCCCATCTCTGATTGGTTTTTAAATTTAGTAATAAAGAGCTCATTCCTTTGATATTTGGTATGCAAATTTACTAGTTATTATGTGGATTCTATTGTTGTTGTATCCATGGTATTTTGTTGTTATTATGCTGGTTATAAGCATGTATTTTACTAGTGACGATGAATGGCCCTATCCATGTTTTTACTCATAAATGAATGCACAATGTATCTATGATCAAATATATTGTATTGAAGCTAATGATGTAAGGGATAAATGATTCTTAGCGATTCTCAGATAAGTATGAGACCCCTATGCTTAAATATGTTGTTTACACCTGTAGATTCAATATTTGTGACATGTTTGACAAAATTCTTGCCATGGATAGGGGTGGTCCGGATGAGTTATTGTTGATGGGATTGTTTCTGTATCATCTTTATAATGTTATTTGTTATCCTCTAAATTTAATAATATTAATATTATAATATATTAATATGAATATTAGATTTAATAATAATAATAATAATCTTTTGATATTAATATTAGGGTTAATAATGTTTTTTTTGCATGGTATTAATAATAATTTGGTCCATGGTATTTGGCCCATAGGCTTCACCTACATAAAACTTCTTTTCTAAGTATTCGTAAATATAAAGAGGAGTGTGGAGTAAATATAAATAGAGTTTTTATTTTTTACCATACCTTGGGTTTATATATATATATATATATATATCACATCTCTTTTATTTACCACGGTATTTGTCCCATAGGCTTTGTATATACTTAGATGTTGATTTCTAATGACATTTAATATATTTTTATGTATTTAACATACCTCTTTATACCTTTTTTATATTTATTTATTTACCATACCTCTTTTATAAATACGCTATTTGGTCCATGGTATAAAGATTAACCTCACCATTTCAATGAGAATGTAAAAAAATAAAACCTACATAAACATTGAATGCAATATATATGAAATAGTGATATCGTTCTTTATAAATTTAAACACCACCCTTTAAAATTATTAAGTATTTAAATTAAATTAATAAAATTTTAAATTTTATTAAAAAGTATATTTATATGAAATAGTGATATCGTTCTTTATAAATTTAAACACAACCCTTTAAAATTATTAAGTATTTAAATTAAATTAATAAAATTTTAAATTTTATTAAAAAGTATATTTTTATGTTTACAAATTTAATCTCTATAAAATAGATAATAATAAAAAATTCTAAATAAAATAGAAGATGCCTAAGAACTTAAAAAAATAGCCTAATATCTTAAAAATTAAATGTTCAAAAAATTTGAATGTAAGGGTGATGTGAGAAATTATTTAGTAAAGCTGGAAATATTTTTAATGGATGAATTCGAATCTATTATATGGTTTTATAAAGGATACATATCCATTATTTATGAAATTGTAAATAATTGTAATTTATCATGATACATTAAGAATGTTTATCATGATCGCTTAAGAATATATTTAAAGCCATCCACAATGTTTAAGAATGTTTATCATGATCGCTCAAGAATATTTTTAAAATCATCCACAATGTTTTAGATTATTCAGTTATATTTAACATTATGTATCCATATTCTGGATCGATTACGAATGTTTTAAAGGATGGATTTATTACGAGATTTAATTTAACATTTTGTATCGAGATTTTGGATCCATTTAAACGCTGGAAATAAGCGAAACGTTGATAGAGATAATGTATATTATTTTAGTGTTGCATTATTAAACTAAAATACGTTATCTCTATAGTGTTGCATTGAATACATTATAAGTTATCTCCAAAATTATTAATAAAGGGTATATGTGTTTCATTGATCAACACTGCTCTGTATCAAGCTTTAACCTATACTTATCTTTGTCAACACCATAACCTATATGTGTTATATGGTTCTCCGTGTGTTATATTGATTTACATGATCTATGTTATATTTGTTATAGCCATGTGCCATGATATCTATTGTGATGTATCAGCCAATGCGGTTCAATGGCGTTATCTGTCAACTCTTTTAGATTTATATATTTTGAATTAATGGCATACACCAGTTTTAATTAATGAGTTGTATCTATAATAATATTATATGATCCTTTTAATTTATATGTGCATCATGAACCTGGAATTCCATTTAACGATTAGATCCATTTATATAAATATGGTTCCATTGTAAGGTTCATTAAATGTGGATCCATTTATGATTCCAGTAATATATGTAAGGTTAGTTCGTTACATTTTTAAACTTCATTCGATCCAGAGTTAGAGTTAGAAAGGTGTTAATTTATTTTTTATATATTACAGTTGTGGAGTGTAGTGAAGCTACTTATAACTGTAGAGGAAGAAGAACAAGTAGAGAACGAAGCGAGAAATTCAGCCAAACAAATGATCTAATTGTGTTAGGTTAATAGATTTGTAATTATTTATTTATACAATTATTTAAAGTTTTTTATGAGACGACATTAAATTTTTATTTATTATTATTTATACAATTATTTAAAAAAAATTGTGAGCCGACATTAAATATTATTTTGAACACGAACGGACATCGTTACACATCTACTAGGCTGTAGAATGCGCCTTTGGGCACAATGATCTAACTATGTTGGGTTAATACATTTGTATTTATTTATTTATACAATTATTTAAAAAAATTATGAGCCTACATTAAATATTATTTTGAGCACGAATGGACATCATTACACACCTACTAGGCTATAGAATGTTTCTAAAAAGTCGTGAATTTACCCTTTTGACAATTTTGCTGAAATACCTTCATTTGCAATTTCTAGAAAAGCCATCAATTTCTCTTTTGTCGATTTCAACAAATCACCTTTTCATTGATGTTTTGAGTTGTAAGTTTGGTGATTTCGTCAAAACTCCTTTCAATGACTTCTAAAAAGTCGCCAATTTTCCCTTTCAATGATTTTTCCAAAAAACCTTCATTGACAATTTATTAAAAAATCATCAATTGTTATTTCAACAATTTCACATACACTCCTTTCAACCAATTCTCTGAGTTGTCACTTTGTTGATTTCAGAGAAACTCCTTTCCAATATTTCTAAAAAAAGTCATTGTTTATCCCTTTCATGAATTTTTCCAAAACATATTTTGACCAATTCATGAATTTGTCCCTTTAGTGATTCGCTGAAGCTCCAAAAAAAAATCCTTGTTGGCACCTTTTGAAAAAATCACTAAAACTCCTTTGCCTTATTTCTTGAAAGCATATTTCATGGGTTTCCATGAAAGGATTTTTCAACCTTCTTCCAAACTTCAAATTCTTGGTGATCTTCAAATAAGAAATCGATAAAAGCACCACCAACGAAGGAGAAGATTTAAAAAGTAAATAAGAAATCGATAAAAGCACCGACCACGAAGAAGATTTAAAAATTAAATAATAAATCGGTAAAAGCACCACCAATGAAGGAGAAGATTTAAAAACTAAGGGACATGGCACCTAGGTCCACTTAACACCCTGAAGTGGTGTTATGTTATCATATACCTTGGTGAATTGAAGAGTACTTGTATCGATAGTCACCAAAATTCTCACATCGGAGCTCAACAAAAAATGCTTCATTGATGATCTCAAGAAACTTAGTTGATTTCCATTTTCATTGTTTCTAAAAAGCCGTGAATTTACCCTTTTGACGATTTTGCTAAAACACGTTCATTTGCAATTTCTAGAAAAATCATCAATTTCTCACCAAAACTGCTTTACATTGATGTTTTGAATTGTAAGTTTGGTGATTTTGTCAAAAAAACTTTTCAATTTACCCTTTCAACGATTTTGCCAAAAAACCTTCATTGACAATTTATGAAAACCCCACCAATTGTTATTTCAACAATTTCATAGAAAATCCTTTCAACGAATCCTCTGAGTTGTCACTTTGGTGATTTGACTGAAACTCCTTTCCAATATTTCTAAAAAAATCCATTGTTTATCCATTTCAGGAATTTTTCCAAAACGTCTTTTGACCAATTCATGAATTTGTCCCTTTAGTGATATGTTAAGCTCCCAAAAAAATCCTAATAAAATCTTTAAAAAAAGCATCAAACTCTTTGTTTCTTCCTTGAAAGCATCTTTAATATGATTAATGAATATTGAAAAACATCATTAATTAATAAAACATCATACATTGTGAAGATTTAAAAGTAAATAAGAAATCGATAGAAGCACAAGCAACGAAGGAGAAGATTTAAAGAACTAAATAAGAAATCGATAAACACGCCGGCCACTAATCAACGAAGATTGAGAATAAGAAATCGATAAAAACACCACCAATGAAGAATGAACGAGAAGATTTAAAAACTAAATAGGGAATCCATAAAAGCACTGCTAATCAATGAATATTGAAAATAAGAAATCGATAAAAACACTGCTAATCAATGAAGATTGAAAAGAGCAAACCCGGTAAGATTAAGATAAAAATCAATGAAGATTGAAAATAAGAAATCGATGATAAAAACACGGCTAATCAACAACAACGAAGATTGAAAAGAGCAAACCCGATAAGATAAAAATAAGAAATGGATAAAAAACACCACCAATCGATCGTTTGAATCGAAAGGAGGAAAAGAGCAAACCCGATAAGATAAAAATAAGAAATGGATAAAAAAACACCACCAATCGATAGGTAAAAAAAATGGATAAAAAAACACCACCAATCGATAGGTAAAAAAAATTTGGACCATTTCTCGATTTGTGCGTGTCATCCTTGCGCAGGGGCCATGCTAATCTTCTCTGTATCGTTCCAATTTTATCGGATGTCTCCGAAGAGACATGCAAAGCTTCCACGCCACTTCATTATTGAAAGTCTATATGTATTTCGCATTACGCATGTGGGAATAAACTGCAACGTTCCACGCCCTCCGTCTTTGGCTTTGTCTTTGTGTGCGTGTATCGGTTGTGTTACCAATAACAGCAACCCCATGTCCATGTACAATATTCATTGGTTTGGTTTGCGTGAGATTTGAATGTTAACACTGCAACGAACGAAACCCCATGTCCATGTACAATATTCATTGGTTTTGGTTTGCGTGAGATTTGAATGTTAACACTGCAACGAACGAACGAAAAGAGGAGGGGGATTTTAGTATGCGGTCTCACATTTTGTGGTTTGCAAGAGCATTAGTAATAGGCTGCTACCTTCCTCCTGTACAAGCTGTAACGTACCCTTTGCAAAGCGTTTGTAGTCCAACGGTTAGGATAATTGCCTTCCAAGCAATAGACCCGGGTTCGACTCCCGGCAGACGCATCCTACACTTTTGTTTATCTTTAGAACAAAGATAAAAAAACCCTCCACTTTTGTTTAGAACAAAGGAAAAAAAAACCTGCAATGTCAAATTCCGTTTCCACTTTTGTTTAGAACAAAGAAAAAAATTCCGTTGCCGGGACTCGAACCCGGGTCTCTCGGGTGAGAGCCGAGTATCCTGACCAGCTAGACTACAACGGAACTGTGAGTATCCTGACTCATAGATAGGGAACAACGGAACTGTGAGTATCCTGACTGACTACAACGGAACTGTGATTGCCCTGTGAAACCCAGAGCCACATCCATCACTGAACATGTGCCTCAATCTCAATCTACCAAAAAGGAGAAGGGAGAAGTATGGACTTTATTTTGATATCGAATTATAAATGTTAATCACAATCACAAGATGGATAGCATATATAAGTAGATGTTTTTAGGTAGTTTTCAATCGTTGACTGTGACTGTCAATTCTCATATGGATATGTCTGTCTTGATGGTAATTTTATGAATGTTGTGTTAATTTTATTCAGATTATGAATTCTCATATGGATATGTCTGTGTTGAATGTTGTGTTAATTTTATTCAGATTATTATGTAACGCGATTAGTTTCCAAGTTCCAACTTGGCATTTTGAATTTTGTGGTGTTTTCACTTCTCTGCTTCAATTCCCACACACCAGTGGGCGACGGCGAGTTTTGAACCTGGGGCTTCCATGATGCTAAAATCATATTTCATCCCGCGTTAAAAGAAAATCACAACCAATCCAATCCCGCATTAAAAGAAAAGGTAAAACAAAATCAGAAAATCACAACCAATCCAATCTCGCATTAAATTAAAAGAAAAGGTAAAACAAAGTCACAACCAATCCCATCCCGCATTAAATTAAAAGAAAAGGTGAAACAAAATCACAACCAATCCCATCCCGCATTAAATTAAAAGAAAAGGTAAAAGAAAATCACAACCAATCCAATCCCGCATTAAATTAAAAGAAAATCACAACCAATCCCATCCCGCATTAAATTAAAAGAAAATCACAACCAATCCCATCCCGCATTAAAAGAAAAGCTAAAAGTTAATCACAATCAAAGCGAAACTGAGCAACGAGGTTCCACCGAGATTTGAACTCGGGTTACTGGATTCAGAGTCCAATGTCCTCACCACTAGACCATGGAACCACATGAAATGCCATGAATAGATTATCCCCACAATTCCTCTCAACCGAACGAACTATGGTGCTTGGAGTAACCCTAGTGTAAAGTAACCATTTTGCATTGATATTGATATTGATGGCACCACTTGTCAGATTCAGAAGTATGTTTTGGCCACACATCTTCCAAAATTTATTCTTCGTATTCATCATCTCTCGCTTTCTTTTATACAATGCAAATTTTGAAAATCGTGTGCAACTCAAATCCCATCAATGCCACCCTCTCTAACCCAACCAAACCACTGCCTCTCTCTTTGCAACTTTATTTTTGTAACCATGCACAATATAACTCAATAATATTGTTGCAAAATTGTCATCCTTTATGATTTGCAACCTTATTTTTGTAATCATGCACAATATAACTCAATATTGTTGCAAAATTGTCATCCTTTATGATTTGCAACCTTATTTTTGTAATCATCCACAATATAACTCAATATTTTTGCAAAATTGTCATCCTCTAGTAATCAATGCCATCTTGCTTTGCATTTAAAACTGTTTTTCTATGTTATTTCCTTAATTTCTCATAAACATAACTCTTTGGGTTTCAACACACTTTACAAGTTGCAAGGTTATGGGTTGCAAATATTTCTTAATAACTCAATACATAGTGCAATAGATACTTAAAAAAATCATTTTTAATGGGACAATTAATTAAATCCCCAGATTAGTTCAATATTATGTTTTCATCCTTTGATTCATTAATATGAAAAATTACTTTACTACATGTATTCCTTTAAATCTTCATCCTCTTATCCGACTACTCTCTTGCCATTCATAGTGACTTCATCGATTTTGCATTCAAAACCATGATGGACATTTTCTCCGTTAACTTTGACAACCCTTTTCTTGATAGTTCCCTTGTTGACGACACCCTTCTCAACAACCTACTTGTTTGTTGACAATGCTATTATTGATAGCTCACTTGCCTATGACACTCTCGTCGACAACCCGACCATCTATGAAAAGCATTCAACATGTTCATCGCCCTCTTACTGATAACTCCCACTTCGATGACAAGCTTTTCGATGGCCCTCACATCAACAACTTCCTTGTCAATGACACACTTGCAGATGACCCACCCCTCTGTTTATAGAGACCTTGCCAATGATTCTCTTCGTCGAAGGTTCCCCTATTGGGTGGTTCCTTGATGATGGCTCCCATATTGACGACTTTTGCATCGATGATACCCTTGTTGACATTATTTAAATAGAAAAACCTCTCTTAAGAAAATCGTCTCTCGCCACATCCAGCTACATGTTATGACACAATGGTGCCACCACCTTGATGACTCTTGATTCTTTCCACCTACCTCATCATTCTAAACTGAAGTTGATGGTTTATTAGTCCTTCATTGGAGCGTTTGATTGCTAGTCTGTTGAAGCAGATTTGCAACTTGGTTGTTTGGCTAGTTTCACTGTCTAGGGTTTTCAAAAAGTATTTGAGTTAGAAACTAGACCCAGACAAAAGAATAAGGCTAGTAATCATTGTTGTAAAAGCTACTTGCTAGTATAGTAGCGATATCATCCTATTTGAAGGCATCAATAGACATCTTGAGAAGAAGCTTCACCAACAACTTATGAGTTCACATATTGTCCCTCTACAATAGTAGTTTTCTAATATTGATCTCTAGTCCCAAAATTCAACACAATAGGGTCTCTCTCTCTCTCTCTCTCTCTATATATATATATATATATATATATTATGTAAATCACATGAAAAAAATAGTAGTTCTCTAATACATCTTTAGTCCAAAAAATTAATACAATAAGGACCATTACTCTCCAAGGGGGATTACACATCCAAACACTCTCTCATTATTGAAAATAACTTCCTCAATTGTGCTTTCACCAACATTAACAACCATTGTGGATATTTTCTTGACTACACCAATAATGTTCTTGTCAATGTCTCACTTGTCAATTAATCCAAGGTTGAGATAAGATATTATGCATCATTTCGTGTTAAATTCCAAATGAAAAACTAAATGGTACTTTCATCGTTTCTTAGTTTTACAAACTAAAATTAATAAAATAGGTGGTATTACCGATAATTAGAGTTAGGCTATTGAATTTAAATTTTGATTTCGTCGCCATCAACACACAAGCATGAAAATGCATTATACTTTGAGGAATGCAGACAATTTTTTATTCTGATTTGTTTGTATTTGAAATTCTCTAGGTCTTGGTTTCTTATAATTCTCATCAGATTAATAAACCCTCATTTCCTTCTCGACTCTATAGATGACGTCTTTCGAGAGGTGATGACGAGTTCCGAACCTAAGACTCCAATGATGTTGAAATCATAGTCATAGAATTATTGAGACAAGACACCTCAAATCTACAATTTCAAGAAACTCTTATTGGATTTTTAATAAAATTCACCAAAATATAGATTTATATATAAATTTAAATTACACTTAAAAAAAGAAGATAATAAACTCTTTAAATTTTATTTTGTTTTTCTTTAATAAAATAACCACTTTAAGAAAAATAATTATCATAAGGAACACTTAGATGATCATGGACAACTTCGTTTAGATTAAGCAGTCATGATGGAGGACAACGTTAAGATTAAACAAATGTTTCACATTTATTTAGTTAACTCTTAATGAGAGTGTTGTGGAAACCATAAAATCATGGCCAACATGATATTTGGAGTTAAGAAAGTCACAATCTTTGGATTAAGCTTTAAACAAAATGAAAAATGAGAAATATATGACGTAGTTTTTTTTTTATTTGTGGATAATGGTTGACCAAAAATGTGTAAGTTCGATGCCTAAGATGTGTTTTATCACTAAAGAAGTATTATGTTCAAGGAGAATAAATGAGATGGGAAATCAAGAATTAATTAAATTGATATCTATGATTTCGATGAAAGGCACCATTAATATTGAGCATCTTATCATTATATTCAGTATATCTTATAAGGTTTTTTTAAGGTATTTGTTACGGTGATTAAATGATTAGTTGCTTCAATTTTTTACAATGGTTTAATTTTGGAAATATTTTATTTATGAAAAATATAATACTAATATATTTTTTGATGATATGGGAAAGTGTTGACTGGGATAAACAGTTTAGTGTTGGGTCCTTATAATACTAGTGTGTCCCCTTATTGTTATTGTTGTACCCATGTAGTTCCCATTTTGTTATTATTGTGCCCCATAGAACCCCATTATTATTATTGTTGTGCCCTTACATTATTATTGGTATGTAAGCTCTAATTATATTGTGACCCCTTAGAATCCTATATATAGAAAGTAGGTTTTGTCATTTGAATCATCCGAGAATTGTTCATTTATGTAATGTAAAGGAGGTTTCCCCCTCGAAGTGAATAATTTTTAAGTTGTTGATCTATCTTTTCTTCTATTTTGTGAGTTGGTTGTATGACATTTGGTATTAGAGCTCTGGATTCTAGGGTTTCGCTATTGCAAACATTTCTTCTCGGCATTTTTACCATGACAAGCCTGAATGCCAGTCTGGGTCCGCCTATATAACCTTCCTCTTCACTTTTGGAGTGAACAAGTATTGGAAGGAATTGGGAACAACATAGGGAAATACATCAAAACAGATCTGGAGAGGATTGAAGAGAGGATCTACACCTTTGCACGCATCTGCGTGGAAGTAGACCTAAGTAAAGGACTACCGGAAAATATAAAGTTGGTATACAAGAAACAGAATTGGCTGCAAGGATTAGACTACGAAAACACTGCCTTCAGATGCAGAATCTGTAGGCTGACAGGACACTTGCAAAGTACATGTCCAGAAGCCAAGAAAGCAAACAATAAAAAGAAACAGAAAGGGAAGCAGAGAAAAGGGTGGCAATACCCCCCTCCTGACTCAGAGGAAGATGAATCAGAAGCAGAGGAGGAAGTTACTCCCATAGAGAAGACTGAGCCTTCCCAAGGAAAAGAGACCCAAAAGGAAAACATATCAGACAACAAGGCTTCACATTTCCATTCAAATCAAGCAGAGAAGTATAGCGAGGACTTGAGTACTGGAGGGATCAAACGGCATCACCCCTCAGATACTTCAGACTCAGATAAGGATATAGGCTCCCAGAAAGCAGAACAACAGTTAGTCCTAGCAACAATTGAGCCCTCCCAGGGAGAGTGGCGCAAGGTCGAGAAGAAGAAGGGGAGGAAAACATGAGGTGTGAGTCTTTTACTCACTCTCTGGAACCAGTTTCTACTGTCCATTTCTCCCTTCCCTTTTCTTTTTTCTTTTTTCTTTCATTCTTTTTGAATGCACAGTAGCCCTGCTACGCTGCATTGTGTGCCAAAGCACATGAGCCCAATGGGAAATTTCAGAAAATGCTTCAATGCATATGCTATGTGTAACTTTTCATTTTTATAAATAAAAGGTTACCGATTTTTTCTGTGGAAAAAAGGATGAAACTGAAACCACGTGGATTCAAATACTGGTGAAGGTTGTGTACGAATTTCATAGGTTGGTTTGCTATATTTTCAAAGATATGATTTGAGGAAGTTAGGGTTTTTGTAGGCTTCAAAAGTTCATCTCAAACAGGGGATTGAGGCAAAATCGTCATAACTTTAATTTTTGGCATCATATTTGAATTATGTAAAAAATGGTTGAAAGTGCACAGACTGTAGTTTTTCCTGTAGCAATTTCATATCCGAATATTTAAACAGTGACATGCGGCATCTCTTACAACTTCGCTCTCTTGAACCAGTTGATAATCAGGTCATCATGGGAGATTTGGCATAACGTTATCTTGAAGAATCCAAATTTGGTCTGACTTGAGGCATTGGAAATAAGACTCAAAGAGCTATCACAAGAATGAATTTTGAATCTTGGAGATTCGAAATTATAGAGTTACAACCGTTTCAAGATCGAGATCCTAAAAGTAATAAAAAGGTGTGTATTGTTTTTAAAAAATTGCATAGATTTTGTTTGATAGACCAGTTTGAAGTGATTCCAAGGGAATATTGAAGCATAGATATTTGTATTGGGTTATATAATTCCTCCAAAAAAATATTCTACACCCATTAAGCCCTAAGAAAACTCTAATTTGACACATGAAGAGGAAAAATGGAAACATGATAAATCAAAATTACAGGACCAAGTGCAACAAATTTCGCTCTCACAAAGAGCAAACAAAGATGACATGGATGATTTAAAAGCAGACATGGAAGTTAAGATGGATTTTTAAGTATGACATGAAAGCTAATATGGATGGTATAGAAGCAAAAATGAAAGGAAACA
This sequence comes from Pinus albicaulis, assembly GCA_034641835.2. Taxonomy (NCBI): domain Eukaryota; kingdom Viridiplantae; phylum Streptophyta; class Pinopsida; order Pinales; family Pinaceae; genus Pinus; species Pinus albicaulis. Next base: position 436,932,531 of record CM076569.1, read on the forward strand.
TGGAATATTTGAAGAATGGTTAAAAAGAAGATTTGACAAAGTTGCTAAAAGAAATGCTTCTTAATGGCGAAAAGGTATTAGATGAAACTCATGATGAGAAAAAAAGAAATGTTAATCAAGATTTCAAAGCCTCTAACGTTGGATTTAATACCCACCATATTCTAACTATCAATATGAGGAAGTTTTATGGCAAGGATCCGGTAACATGGATACTACAAATGGAGCAACATTTTGATCTCCATAATGTCCAACGCACACAAAAGGTATGCATTGAAACTTTATATTTAGAACCCAATCAGTTTGTATGGTATCAATGGATTTTTTCTCGTAAATCACTTGTCACTTGGTCAATTTATACGGAGGAAATGATATCACATCATGAGGATACAAAGAGCAACACCTTCTTTAGCCAATTGATGAATCTCAAACAAAATGGATCAATGGTGGAGCACATTGAGGAATTGATATTCCAGAAGAGAATAGGATTGATGTCTCATAGGGACTTTAAAGGATAACATCCAAATGAGGTCCGCCTTTGGGAACCTAATTCATTGGGGAAGGCATTCATGTTGGCTAGAAAAATTGAAAGAAAAATTATGGAAACAACGAAGCCTACCACTCACAACTATAAAGATGGAAGTGTTGCCGCTCATAGCCCTCTACAACCTACAAGGTTGACACCACAACAATTGGAAGAAAAAATAGCAAAATGGATTTGCTATAGTTGTGATAGAAAATACACTAAAGGTGATAAGTGTGATGAGAAGAAATTATTTTACATAGACTGTGAAGATGAGGAACAAAAGGAACAAAAAACTTCAAAAGAAGAAGATATACACCAAGAGTCAACGCTAGAAAAAGGAAGAAATGAATCCTACCTTATATTGTAATGCATTGGCAGGAATTACCACTCATAAAATCCTCAAGATAGAAGGACATATTAATAAGAAAAAGGTAATAGTGCTGATTTATTCGAGCAGTACCTATAATTTTATTCATTTTAAGACAACCAAGGAATTGAATTGCTTCCTATACCCAACACCAGAGTGTCAAGTGATGGTTGAAAATGGAGGAACTATAAATTGTGCTGGAAAGTGCCATAATATCAAGCTAACCATGGGATAATATGTATTGAATATTCCAATTCTCTCCATTCCAATGAGTGGTGCTAATGTTGTATTAGGATTCCAATGGTTACAATCTTTGGGTACGATAGATTTTAATTTTCAAGAACTTTTCTTGAATTTTTTTTGGGAAGGAAAGGAAGTTGAATTAAGGGGTATCGCATGAAAACAAGAAAGCTAATAGGTATAATGGCATGCAAAATCTTATAAATAACAAACAACATGGCGTAATTGCATAATTATGCTAACTAGAGGTTCAAACATCAAAATCATCTATTTCTCGAGATATCCAAAAATTCTTGGACAATCATTACAAGGTATTTGAGACTCTGAAAGGCCTCCCACCTATTTTTGATCATGATCATGCTATTCATTTTATTCTAGGAATTTTTCCTCCAAACATCATGCCTTTCATATATCTATATGCCCAAAAGAGTGAAATTGAGCATATGGTTGCAAAAATATCATAGGCTGGTATAATTCAACATATTCAAAGTTGTATTTTGGCTCCAGTAGTATTGGTGCACAAGAAGGATGGATCATGGCGCATGTGTCTGGATTATAGGAAGCTCAACAAGCTCACTATTAAAGATAAATTTCCCATTCTCGTCATTGATGAATTACATGGAGAAATTTACTTCACCAAGTTGTATCTTCGTTCAGGATATCATCAAATTAGAATGAAGACCGAAGACATTCCAAAAACAAGATTTAGAACTCATGAGGGTCATTATGAATTTTTTGTCATGCCTTTTGGCCTTACCAATCCACCTTCTACATTTCAAGTTTTGATGACTTCAATTTACAAACCCTTCCTTAGAAAATTTGTGTTAGTATTTTTTTATGACATACTAATCTACAACAAGTCTTGGAAGGATCATCTTCAACATGTTGACACGACACTCAAACTATTGGAGGAGAAACAATTATATGAAAAAACCTCCAAATTTTTATTTGGAGTATAGGATGTGGAATATCTAAGTCATATTTTGTCTCATGAGGTTGTTAAGGTAGACCCTAACAAAATTAAATCCATGAAGGAATGGAAAATCCCCACAACCATAAAGCATATGCAAGGATTTCTCAGGTTGACATGGTATTTTCGCAAGTTTGTTAATAATTATAGGAGAATAACAACACCTATAACAACATTACTGAATAAAGATGCATTTTTTTGGACTCCATAAGCAACTAAGGCCTTTGAACATCTTAAAGAGGCAATGTGCTAAACACCAGTCTTAGCTACGCCAGAATTCACAAAAACTTCGAATTTAGGAATTTAAGGCCTACACCAATTTGGTGACCTTCAATGAATTAAAAATAAATAAATAAATATAAATCTTGACATGTTGACAGTGTAAATCTTGCTCACGAAAACCAAACTTTAGAAAATAAACATTGATAAAATGCAGATAAAAGGAACCACACAAAGCATATTGTCACGACGATAAACACTTGTGCTCCCATACATGCCTACATTTTCTATCTAGATACATTCATACAGTTTCGTGCTTGAAAGTTAGCTCACTTGGTGGGAATTGAACTCATGGATGTGCACATCAACAAAAATTTATCGAGCTAAAGCAAAATATTTCGTAAACCAAGGTATGGCATCAGATTAAAAAAAAAAATGATTCAATATGATATTGAAGCAAATGCTTCAATCTAAGATTGAACCTGTTGGGTATGTGTTATATTCTTTCCATGAATAGTTGCACGAGCGAGGGGGTCATAGGGGGGGCGACAACCCACCATGTTCGTTGCGTCGAGCGCATCACCCCGAGGAAAAATTTTTGGACCCTATTTTAGGTGGGCGGGCCCGCCTATGGTTTTGTGCATGGGTTTGCACATGGTTTTGGGGCATGATGGTTTTTGGCCCCTTGTATTTTGTAGATCTGGTCAAGGGAACTACAGTTGTGTTCTAATCCAGGGTTCATGGATTTGGGTTTATGAATGCTTCGACATGTATATGTGTGTGTGTGTGCGTGTTGTAACACTAAAAGGAACACAATGAAAAATCGAACTGGTAGTCCCGATTTGGGATCTAGGGGAAAATATCTATGTATATTTGTTTTATGTTTTATGCTCTCGCTATTTTTTGTTTTCCGTTTGTTAAGAATTTGTTTGCAGATAATTTTGTTACAGGGTTAAAACCTAAATTTGGTATCAGAGTTTTATTGGCTTCAAGGGGACGCCTTTTCTACTGAGGGGTTTTTTTCTCAGGCCCGTAGTAGACCCTGTTCAGTGGGAGATCTACGGGGTTGATTATTGTGGTGAAATAAGATGGTGAGCAGTGGAAATATAAAGATCGAGAAATTTAATGGTCATATTTTTGAGTTGTGGAAGTTCAATATGGAGGATGTGCTAGTGGATAAAGATCAATGGATCGTGGTAGATCTGGGTACTAAACCAATGACAATATCAGATGAAGACTAGGCAAAGTTGTATCGGAAGGAAAAGAGCACAATACGATTGTGTATCTCAGATTCGGTATTGTTGAATGTATCTGGAGAAGATATGGCGAAGACTTTGAGTGTCAAGTTAGGGAATTTTAACCAATCTAAGTCTCTGGTGAATAAATTGTTCTTGCAGAAAAAGTTGTATAACATGAAGATGAAGGATGGAGACTCAGTAACAGTGCATCTGAACGCCTTCAATACTGTGGTAATTTAGTTGTCATCTGTTGATATTGAAATCTCAGATGAAGATAAGTGCATCAGTTTTTTTTGTTCTCTACCAGATTCGTGGGACAGTGTGGTTATTGTAATAGGTAACAATACAACTACCTTGAATTTTGATGAAATTTTCTCAACCTTGCTGTTAGAGGAAATGAGACAGAGAAATATGGAGGGCCAAAATGGAGATGCCTTATATGTACGAGGAAGGTCCCAAAACATAAACAAAAATAAGTTTTTGAGTGGGAGATATAAATCTCCAGGAAATCTTGTAAAGGTGTGTTGGAAATGTAGAAAGGAAGGGCACTTCAAAAAGGACTACAGATCTAAAGATCCTGAGAAAGGAAATGGATTTGATGATTCTCCTCCTCATCCTATATTCATCAATTCATCCTCCTCCTGATCATCCTATATTCATCACCATCAAAACTTTCCTTGGTGTCATCATCAACATCTTAAAAAGAAACTTTATAAAACAATAATATAATGATGATGATGACAGTGGCGATAAAAATCACACAAATCAATCACACCAATGGTGACAATGAAGTGATGAAAAACTATCATAGTCATCATCATTCTCATGATGATTTTCCTTTCATTCATTGTTATCAACATTTTTTATTCCACCATTATTATCTAGAAAATTTGAA